>JALGBA010000769.1:245000-761809 GCA_023970755.1 Azemiops feae | reverse complement strand
GGATGCCAGATTCCAAGGTGGCCTAATTAGTGCAGTGTAAAGTAATATACATAAGTGGTTGTCCATTAGGACCCCTAGATCAGTAAAATCAATGAGAGATAAAAGATAAAGATCGAAGGGGCTAAGCATGGAGAAATAAGGTCTTCTTGTAGCTCAGTTGTTTGGCTCTGGATGTTTTCTGAGCTTGGATGCTCTCCTGAAGATGGTTCGTTCTTAGGCCATCTGCAGGCACCGATGATGTGACCCAGCTGGGAATAAAATGTCTGCATGTTTTGGGCACACCAAGGGCCTAGCAGCACTTCAGGAACCCCCTCAAGAAAAGTGAGATTTGAACGGGGAGTCTACCGCTCTTCACCACAGCCTTCCTCTTCCCACCTGGCCCCTTCCCTCTTCCCCATCGGTCCCCACCTCCTCCTTGGTGCGGTCTGCCAAATGCAGAGCTGTCCCTTCCCTGGTTTGAAACTTTAATGACAGGTGTCCTGTTTCCGCTGTCGGGGACCTCTGGTGACATCTTGTGAGGTTCGCTTACAGATCAAGACACACCAATTCCAATTACTAGCCCGGGCTGATCCTCGCCGGGCTGATTGAATTGCAATTTAGCTGATGGCCCTTCCCAAATGCCGGTTTGGCAGGCCACCCGGCTGCGGAGCACTTAAGGGACTCCTTTTTTGTGTGTCGATGAGAACATGGGAGCTAAACCCAAAGGAGAAGCGCTGGACTGGGGGGGGGGGAATCCTACCTGGCATCCTTGGGGGAAGGGCAAAGGTCCCTCCCAACTCTCTTAGGATCTGAAACTCTGGAGATGCTGGATCTCAAGGAGCCCAATTGGCCAAAAGGTCCTTCAAGAGAGCCACCGGAGTGCCACAAGGATTGTGTTGCTGAGCCGATAAAGCCGCCCCTTCTCACTCTCCCTCTTTCCTCAAGGCAGAGACACCCTCCAAGGGACACCCTCAAATCCTGGGGAACGCCCTACCTGGCATCCTGAAGAATCCCAGGGCGATCCCAAGAAGCAGGAAGGCGCAAACCCCAGGAGTCCGCAACATGTTCACGCCCACCGAGATGCAGCTGGAGGAACCAGCCCCACCAAACTGCCGGGGACATTTTAGACCTGTTTGCAAGGCATGTGCAGAGATACGTGAGCTCCCTGCTGGTGGAATAACGGAAAAGGTCTCTTTCTCCAAGGGCTGCAGGTCGCCTGCCGGACCCGGATGGATTTTCCTCACCTCAAGCCAGGTGGAAACACAACTCCAGCGAGGGGACACTGGAGAAAGGGAGCAGAGGAGGTTTAAAATAAGTAAATTTAAAAAACAACCACCACCCTCTAGAAAAATGTAGAAGGTAAGCCGAAAGCGCCCACGGAGTTCTCAAATATTTATCGTAGCAAGATTACGTGATAGACTCATTCCAATATTTGGAATAAACTCATTTAATCTCAGGTATCCTGTATCTGAGACCCAGTAAAGAGGCTGCTACCGATTTGCTTGAAGTAAATCGGTTTTGAATGGATCACATTCAGGAAGTATTGCACTCGTAAGAAAAATCCTAAGCAGCGGTCGAAAAGGAGTTGATCCAGGAGATGGTTAGAAGGAAAAAAAGTCCTAACGAATCAACAGATTTATGCTGGCATGGTCTGCCTTGAACTAGGTATTTTGATAAAAATAAAAAATATTAAAGACGGGCCTAGTTCCTAGTTTGTTACCCAGTTTGCATGTCTACACTAAACTGCAATGTGGTTTAGTTTTGAGCTAGCATTATGTGCAAGGCAGGTCACTTTGCAAACTGTGGCTAAAAGTCTTGTAAATGTGGGGACATTTTTGCCATTTCCCCTACAGCAAATGCAGTCATCCTTCCGAACAGTGCCAGCAGCTGTTGTGCTACGGACGTCGCCCACTGCAGAAACGTTCCTGAATTTCCAGATGTGGCAGTGTTGATCCAAATATTTTGCCTTTATGCTCTTGAAAGATTTGAAGTGGGTAAAAATGAATTCCATTTTCAGCTAGAACTGATTTTGTCTTAATGATGAGTATCTTATTGCTAATGCATATAAATTGTTTTTTTATTAAATTTATTTGCTGCCATCTCACCACAGGCGACTCTAACATTAAAATATGAACATACTTATTAGAGATATTTGATTAAACTCAAGGAAGTAGTGCAGGATCAGAAGATGGGGGGAGGACCTGGCCCACAGACATCTCCAAGAGTCGGTTTATTGGATAACATCATTTGCTTGTAGAAATATTTAGTAATATTTTCATTTGTGTAATTGAAACTATGATGCATTTAAAAGACTATGCTATACTGCTATTGATATGTAAGTTTTCTATCTTTTTTAAAACTAAAACAAGAATATTTTATCCTATAGCGGCACCCATATTGAAGAGAATTGGAAGTAATTTTTTCCTATATTATTTTGGATGGGGGGGCTTTAAACATTCCGTTGACCCCACCCTCCCCCACTTTTCCCTTTGCGTTGCAATTTTGTATTTTTGAAGCCTACCTAATAAAATTCTTAAGGGGAAAAAAACTGCAACGGTTGGCACCTGCCTCTAGTTGAAAGTCATAAGTGGGATCCTGAGAACTGACCCCCCCTCAAAAAAAAAAAAAACCAGCAATGGAAGATACAGAAAGAAGAAAGAGACAATCGGGAAAATGCTATAAACATTTTATTTTTGTAGAAAGTATTTCCAGAAAAACAGACAAGAAAATAATTTGGATGATTTATTTATACTTTTAATAAAAACCTTTACATAATCTTCATGCGTAACGACTTTTCTGGCACCCCCCCCATCAAGACACGCAGTCAAGCACACATGCACACAGCCCCCCCACCCCGCCCTCCGTCCGTCCCCGATCCAGCCGCAGCCCCCGCCCTGCGTCTCCCTGCCAGACCCGGGCCGAGGTTGTGCCAAGGCGGCCCCCTGGGCGTATGGGGAACGCGCAGACCCCACCCCACGAGTGGACGGAAGGACCCCCGGCTTCTGACTGTCCCCCTCCTCAGAGGCTGCCCTGGGCCCAAGAGGGGGAGACCCCCTTCCCTGGGTGCGTGTGGAGGTCATCAAAGGGGGCCTTGCCCAGTCTCTGGCCAAAGCAAGGGGTGCAGACCCCAACTCCCCTGTTTGGGCCGACCAATGGGGAGGGGGCAATCGAGAAAAGATGCTGCTGCCGTGCTGACCCCCGACGGAGCCCCTCCCTCCAGGGCCATCCCGTTCGGCCCCTCCCTGAACAAATCTCCAGGCAGACCTCAGCTGAATCAGGGACTATTTACACACAATGATCTCTAGCATCCCCCTCTAGTGAGCCGAGGAAGGGTCTCGGCTGCCGCCGCTGCTTCCCTCTCTTCGGCCTGCCAAATGCCAGGCCAGCGGGGGAGCGGTCACCACGGCGGGATTCTGCGGCAGCAGGCTTTATTGACACCACAAAGCGCTTGGGGTGGGAGGGGAGGGGGGTTCATGGGGGTCCCACCGCAGAGCCGGGCCTTAAGCTTCCTGCGCCCCTCCCTCCCTAGCTAGATGGCGGTAGCCGTGGGGCACCCCAGAGCCGGAAGGAAGGAAGGCTGCGTCCTGTAACCCCACGCTGGGTCCAAAGGGGCGCCCGATGGTGTGGCAGGCCGGGACCCCAGACTGGCAGGCCGGGCGGCTTCACTGGGCCACCACCATCAGTTCCCGCAGGTAGGACTGGGTCAGCCCGCGAAGTTCCTCCAGCGCGTAGTCTTCCGGCATGGGGAGCCGGCCGATGTGGGGGGCCAGCAGGCGCAGCGGGACTCTCTGCACGTCGGGGGTGGCGCCGGAGGCCGAGTCCGGAGGGTGCTGCAAGCTCAGCACCACACGGAGGATGTCTGCGTTGCGCTTGGCCATCTCTGCGGGGAGAGGAAGCAGGGGCCGGCCGGTCAGTCCGGAGGCAGGAAAAGGCCCGGGCAGGACACTCCCTCTGCCCCTGCCCTGAGTGGAAGGGGGGGACGGGTGCTTAGATCCAGGGATTCTGGGCAACTTCCCAGGAGAAGAGGGACTGCCTGGACGGGGAAAGGAGGGCGGGACTGCCTGAACCAGACACAGGGAGAGCCTCACCGAGGGGACGGGCAGCAGCCAGAAGGGAGCGGTCGGTCTGCCTGTCCGTCTGCCTGCCTGCTTACCTACCATCTATCATTGGTCTGTCTGTCCATCCATCCATCCACCCACCCTCCCTCCCTATTTCTTTCCACTCACTGTGGGCAGCTCCCAATTCTAAATTAAAAGACAGATGAAACTGTATGGAAGCTATAAAACTCAGCCGATTAAAATGTTAAAAGGAACAAAAAACAGGTGCCAAAGGAGTCCTAAAGTTTGATCCTCTGGTCAAGCACAAGCAGCCCACTCCCCCAGGGGTTCCTCTCTGTGAATAGCAACAGCCCGTAGACCTGTAAACCGCTTCACAGTGCTTCACAGCCCTCTCTAAGCGGTTTACAGAGTCACCATGTCGCCCCCCCAAACAACCTGGGTCCTCATTTTATCGACCTCAGAAAGACGGAAGGCTGAGTCAACCTTGAGCCGGTCAGGATCGAACTGCCGAAAGCCGGCATTCTGGCCCCTGGGCTACCACGGCTCGTAACAATTCCTGACTCAGTGGGCCTTCAGGGGCTGCCCTGGAGGCCCAGCGCACCAGACCCGGGAGGAGAGGATCCCCCTTTGGCCATCTGGCAGCAGTTTTGCAGCCCCAGCTGCTGGGGGGGGGAGGAGTTGCCCCCCTTTGTGACTGATTGGGGAGGAGAGCGCAGGTAAAATGGGGACCTTGCAGAGAGCGAGATGGCTCCCGCGTGCTCCCCTCTTGAAGAGAAGCCCCAAATACTCCGTGCCAAGCCCCGGGTGGTCTCTTGAGTGGGGAGGGTCTTGCGTCGACCCCCCCTCTCAATCCAGCAGCACAAGGACCCTCTCCAGAAGCTTCGTTCCTGGGCTATCTTTCACCAATGCAGGCCGGAGAAAGATCTACCCGCAGCCTCGCTTTAAGCACCCTTCGCACGAGGAGCTGGGCTTCGCGTCCGAGCCGCGTCCCGTCACAGCAGCAGCCGCAGCGCCCCCCAAAGGCAGCAGCGACCCCCAGCCTTACCCGACTGAGCCAACCTGTCCTTGGCGCTGTGGCACTGGACCAGCTCTATCCGGCTGCAGAGGGAGATCACCTTGGCGTGCAGCTCCTCCAGCTCGTACCCGGTACAGTCCAGCTGGAAGCAGATCGGAGGGACAGTCAGCGGCCCGGCGTGGCCCCCCGCAATCCAGCCGCTTGGCGGATCAGCTGCTTGGAAGGGGTCAAGAATCCCCACCACCTTGAGGGGGGGCAACTTCCCTGTGGCCACCCTACCTGCTGAATTCTGTGGACCATCTCGATGACCTGGAGGTAGTCCAAGAAAACCAGCCCGGCGGTGTCCCAGCCCTGAATGAGGCTGCAGCGCTCAGGGCTGGAGAGGTCTTCCAAGAATCCCTTCAGGTAGGTGTAGTTCTCGTTAATGATGGCGTCTGCGGGGAAGGTGAGAGGAGAGGGGAGTGGGCTGGGTCTGCCTGCCCGCTTCTCCCGCTAGCGGGGGGGGGGAACGGGACTTCAGCCCCGCGGAAAGCCACTGGGGAGGGGATGTGCGTGCTTACCAGAGGCCAAGTGCCTGACCACCAGCTGGTGGCACTGGTTCCAGTGGCCAGCCTTGAAGAGGTAGAGGGCCTCGCGGGGCCTGTCGCCCTCCCTCCTGGCCCACAAGGCCTTCGCCTCGTAGATCCACGCCGGGGGGACGCACAGCTTCTCCGTCAGGAAGGCCTCCTTGCTCCTGGACTCCGGCAACTCCAGCAGCTTGCAGTGGCGACTCAGCAGCTCCCGCACGGCTCTTTCCCGCATTCTGGGGAGGGAAGGGGGGGGGGTGAAGGAGGGCCGAGTCACGGTGCTCCAAGTACTTTCCACCCAAGTCCTGCCCACAGAGGGCGGCCTTCTCAAAGGGGCATTTTCACGGCCCCTGGGGATTTATTTGGCACGTGGCAAAAACGTTTTAAATGCACATCACGATAAAGGAGAACCTTTGCAGCTCGTACTTGAGCTGTGGGGGTCCTCGGTGCTGTTTTCTCGCAGATGTTTTCACGACCCAACTAGGCAACATCTTCAGTGCTAGAAGGAAGGGGGGGGGGTCTGCTCCCAGTTTATGTTTTAGGGCAGTGGTCCTCAACCTGTGGTCCGCAGAGCCCTGGGGGGGGGGCGTGATGTTCTCATAGGGGGTCCACGAAGGCTTGAAAAAATGTTATGATTGAAATCTTGAGTTAAATCTTGGGGGTCCGTGGCCACAAAAGGTATTTAAAGGGGGCCCGTAGTGAAGGAAAGGTGGTTCTCACACTGGACTAGTGGCTTGCCCCGTCAGTGTTGCGGGGGGTGGTCTTGGAGGTTCTTGTTTACTGCTGACTTGTTTGGCACTTCCTTGATTGGGGTACCGTTTGCTTCTGGATTTGGGGTCTGATGTCAATTTTGGAATTTATCTATCCTAGGCGAGGCCAAGTCCAGAAACGCTAAGGAGTTTCTAGAAGCCTGGCCCTCTTGACAAACTAACCATCAACAGACACACAGACATAAGCAATGTCTATACACTATGAAAAAGAGACAATCAACTGGTCAAAAAGGCAAAAAAAATCTCCCCGCCAGCAATTAGATGAGCAATAAATGAACTCAAAGATTTAACGTCAGAGCCCCAGTCAAGAGGTAAACAACACCCCAATCAAGGAGCTGGCAAACAGGCTAATAATAAACAGCTCAAGCAAACAACCTCTAAGACCACCCCAGGGGAAGCCCCCAGAGTATAAACTGAGCGCCAAGCCCCTTCCTTACTAGCACGGACGAAGTTATCTAGTTTGGGTAACCTTTCTCTGCAAAGGACGGACCCGAGATCTCAGCTTGGTCTCACTGTAAAAGGGAGTCCTGGGGCAGAAATTATCATTTTAAAGCTTCTGACTTCAAAGCCACTCGAAGCAGGATTATTATAGCCCAGGGCTAGGCCACCTTGGCCCTTTTATGACTCGTGGACTTCAACTCCCAGAATTCCTGAGCCAGCCATGCTGAGGGAAAAGGGAGAGGTTTCCAAGCTGGGCCATGCTGGCTGAGGAATTCTGGGAGTTGAAGTCCACGAGTCATGAAGGGCCCAAAATTTCCCTCATGCTGGCTGAGGAATTCTGGGAGTTGAAGTCCATGAGTCATGAAGGGGCCAAAGTTTCCCCCATGCTGGCTGAGGAATTCTGGGAGTTGAAGTCCATGAGTCATAAAAGTGGCCAAGTTTAGGGACCCTTGTTCTATAGACCTTGAAAACCGTGAGGAGCCATTTCCCCAAAGGCTACTTGGGTGCTGCTTTCAAAAGACAGACGGTCCTCAACTCACAACCATTCATTTAATGACCGACTGAAGTTACAACAGCGCTGGAAAAAAATGACTTATGTCAGTTCACACCCTTACGACCGTTGCAGCATCCCCATATGTCACGTGATCAAAATTCGGGCATCTGGCATGTACTTATGACAGTTGCGCTGTCCTGGGGTCATGTGATCACTATCTGTAACCTTCCTAGCCGGCTTCCGACAAGCAGAGATAACGGGAGAAGAAGCCAGTTTTGTTTTAACAATTGCCTGATTCACTTAAAAAATGCAGCGATTCGCTTAACAACTGTGGCAAAAAAAGGTCACAAAATGGGCCGCAACTCACTTAAGCACTGCCTTCCCAGGAATGGGAATGCTGGGCTCCACCGTGGCCATAAACCAAGGAAACTGGAGGGAGTTTCCTTACAAGCAGACCAAGGAATCGTTTCAGCTGATTCAAAGCTGGACGTTTTTTAAGACACTGGAGGCTTTTAAGAAGAGATGGACAGCCATTTGTCTGAAATGGTATAGGGTTTCCTGCCTGAGCAGGGGGTTGGACTAGATGACCTCCAAGGTCCCTTCCAGCTCTGTTATCCTGTTATTCGTCCTCCTCCTCCTTTTTAAGAAGAGACTGGACAGCCATTTGTCTGAAATGGTATAGGGTTTCCTGCCTGAGCAGGGGGTTGGACTAGATGACCTCCAAGGTCCCTTCCAACTTTATCATCATCATCATCATTATTATAAAGCTGCGGATGGCGTCCCAGAGCAGCCAAAGCGCCCGATCACTCACTGAGCGTTGGGGGTGTGAAGCAGGACGAAGACCGCCCACTCCCACAGCCCCTCCCTCTCCAGCTGGGCGGCGTAGCTGGCGTTCAGCACCCCCTGGCACTGCTCGGACAGGTGGGTGTAGTTCAAGGCACGGAGCGCTTCCCACAGGTGCCAGCTGAGGCGGTGGTCCAAGGGGTCTGCGGTGATGCTGCGAGGGTCGAGCAGCTGGTGCAAGTCGTAGCACCTGCAAGGGAACTCCAGGTCAATCCAGGGGCTGCGCTGGGGCCGCTGCGGCCTTGCGCCACCCGGCCCCTATAAGGGAGGGCCCAGAACTAACTCCACGTTCCCCTTCCAGACAGGAAATGTTACTTTTTGGAGACTGAGGTGCCTCCTCCCTCTTTGCAAATCTGCAAAGAGCGGAGCTTCACTGGGCTGCTGAGCTATAATAAACCGGGTGAGAATTAAGGAGAGCTGAACGTGGAATGAGAGACGCTTGGGGGTAGCGGTTAAGGCCCCAGACTAGAAATGGCGAGATTTATTCGAGCTTTAGGGCAGAGGTGGGCAACTATGGCCCCTTTACAACCAGTGGATTTCACGGCTGGCTCAGGAATTCTGGGAGTTGAAATCCATTTCTAGTCCGGGGCCTTAACCGCTACTGTCAACACTGCTAACGTTGGATGTTTTACATTGACCACAGAGGGAAATGTAGCCATCTTTTTCCCTTTCGCTTTTAAGAGTTAGATGATGCTGGGAGGGGGGGGGATGTGAATGAGAGTCCAGCTAGACATAACAACACTAAACTTAGCGTGAGAATCAAGGTTATTGCACCCAGAGTTGATAAGGATTTGGCGGGCTGGAGAGCTGGGAGAAAGCCCGTGCTTCAAGCTAATTGGGGAATGTGATTGATGACTGTTAATTGGAGGAGGGAATTGTGCTTTGATACTGTGTGTCCAGGGGAGGGGAATTCAGTTTTTGGCTTCAACTATGCAGTGCCGATGTTATGCTACTCGAATAAAAGGTTCTTTAAGGTAAACAATGCCTCGAAGTTCTTTCGAAGGGATTCATCTGTCGGAACCAGGACAAGCTACCCCCAAGCGTCTCTCATTCCAGCTCTCCTTAATTCTCACCCGGTTTCATTGGCTGGGCAGCCCCGTGAAGCTGGCTCTGGGTCAAACCGCTTCCAACCAGCTGGCCACGAACAAAGCTAGTTCAGGCAGCGACCAAGAGTCAAAAAATTAAATAACAAATTTTGAATTGGGGACCACAGGAGAGCAAGACGAGCAAGGGAGGGAGAAGAGAGGGGGGGAAAGAGAGACCCCCAAGTTGCTTTCTCTGTCCCATTGCCAGCATATGCAAAAATCCACCCGGGGACGCGGGACTTCAGGCCCCAGGGGAGGAGGACAAAGAAGGTACCTGTCACTGTACAATTTCAGCAGGTGGAAACACACGTCTCGCAGCGGGCGCTGGGAGTTGTCGTTCTCCACCACGCAGCCGGAGTCTTCTAGGTAGGGGGGCAACGGGGCGCAGGCGTACCTCTCTCCGTCTGGGGAGTCCTGGGGAACATCGAGCCGGTGGGGGACGGCATCTTTGCAGACAGAGCGACTCCCATCCCCCAGGGGGGCTTCGAGCAAGCCCCAAATTACAAGGCCTCCCCCCCACTCCCAGTGGATATCCTAGAGCTCCAGCCAGGCCTTCTCCAGCCACGGGGACCCCCCCCCCCCCCCGGTGTCCTTCTGCCAAGCTCAGCGGGGAGCCCCCATTCTGGGTAATGAGCTTTCCTCTCTCTTGGGACACCCAGAGTTTTTGTCAGTGCTGATGTAAACACTTACGTCCCCCACCCCCGTCTCTGTCTGTCTATATATATATATATATATGTAATTATCCTAAAAATTCGAGTCCCAGGTATATCCATTTAAAAAGACTACTAAAAGACTGCTAAAACGCTGATCTCCGGGACGAAAAAAAGCCTGGCTCACACTCTGACAACGTCGACAGTTGTTGACAAAAGCTTAGTATTGAATAAAGGTTTTTTTTCGTCATGGAGATCAGCGTTTTAGCAGTCTTTTAGTAGTCTTTTTAAATACACACACACACAATCTCTCTCCTCTCCACCTATTCTGTTATAACATCTATTCTCTCTCTCTCTCTTCCTCTAGCATCTCTCTACCTTTTCCTCTCTCTCTATTCCCTCTCTCTCCCTCTCCATCTATAGACCTCTCTTTCTTTTTCTTTCTTTTTCTCTTTCTTTTTCTCTTTCTTTCTTTCTTTCTTTCTTTCTTTCTTTCTTTCTTTCTTTCTTTCTTATCTCTCTCTGTCTCACATTTTAAAACCACCCATCTCCCTCACAAGAGGGACCCTGGACGGTGTACAACAAAATTATCACAAAACCTTGGAGATATATTCCAGCAGAGATAGGGACAAGGGATGGCAAGGGAAGGGTTCTATTCCATTCCCATCATCCCCAGCCAGTGGCCAGGAATGATGGGAATCGGACGCCTCGCCCTTCTGGAGGGCATCAAGTGGGAGTCGTTTGGCCCAACCCTTTTCCTGGCTCCGACTGCTCCCTTCCCAGGGCGGACTCCCGACTCAGAGGGGGCTCTGCCCTGCAGGCCTTGCCCCCTGGAGGCGCCGTCCCCAGCGGCCACCCACCTGGAAGGCAGCTTCGTACATGCTGAGGGCCTTGGAGAGGGGGGCCGTCGAAGGAAGCAGGAACCACAGGTGGATGCCCAGGGAGCGTTTCCAGTCCAGTTGGGAGCAAACGTTGATGGTCCTCTTCTCGGACAGCTGCCACACCTGGGGCCGGAGAGAGCGGAGGCTGAGAAAGGGGCCACGGCCGCAGCGGCCCTGGAGGAAAGCCAGCGCCAGCGCCAGCCGCCCAACTCACCGGCTTGCCAGCCAGGAGGCAGAAGATGCGCAGCCGCTCGTCCCGGATGAAGCCGTCCGCTTGAAGCTGATGCCAGTCGGCCAACTGCAGGGCCAGCAGCTCCCGGACCTCCTGGCTGCCCACCAGCTGGGAGAGCAGCAGAGACAGGCGGAGATCCCCTGCAACGGGAGAGCCGTCGGCATCCGAGGCAGCCACCCTCGCCCCAGCAGCCTCTGGGGCGGCCCCGGGCCAGCCGGGTTTGGGGACCTCGCCGAGGAGGTGGGAGCCCTCAAGTGGCTGCCCTTTCTCTCACTCGGAGGAGCTGGGGTGGCCCGCTAGGTGAGGACCAGGGCAGGGGGGAGCCTGGCGTGCAGGAAGGCCGGCATACCTGTGCCTGGATATCCCAAAGGGGCTTCCCGAAAGGCAACTGGGCTTTCTTGTTTTTGCTTTTTTTCCCCCTTGAAAACGTTTTGCTTCTCATCCAAGAAGCTTCTTTAGTTCTGGAGAAGTTCTGAAGCTTCTTGGATGAGAAGTGAAACGTTTTGCCTTTTGGAAAACCAGGAGCTGGAGGATGGAGAATCTCCACGGCCACTTTACTTCACCTGCATAATGCTGCATGCAATCCCCCCTCAGGGAAACCACCCAGGAACCATCTCACCCCAATGGGATTGGACCACCCCCACCCACCCCCGGCCTGCTGCGGACCCCGTCCGTCGAGGAATTCCGGCAGGCTCCCACCCTCTGCATTATCTCACCCTTTTGGGGCGAGATGCGCCCCTGCCCTCTTGGTCATCCACAGGGGCCTTGAAACCTGTGAGGCCCGGATGGGCAGGCCCTACATTGGAGGTGGTTAGTGGATTAGGAAGAAGACCCCACCTCCGCCCGTAGTATTCTGGGTTTAATTTATTTAATCTCCGTTTATTTCAACGCTTATCGCACAGTCTGCCAAGTGTTCAGACCGGATTTGGCATTTTGTCTGCCTGCTGAGTCCTTCCCAAGGACCCGAGATAGGCAGCTGTGGACGTTTGATGGCGTTAGAGGGCACAGAACGTAAGCTCAACTGACTGATGTTTTATCATTTTGTACGTGGTTTTTATAAAGTAAGTAAGTAGTTAAATTGATATGCCATGCTGTCAAGCAACTTTGACGGCTTGGCATATAGCAATATGCAACAGCACTTAGACTTATAGACAGTCTCATAGCGCTTTATAGCCCCCTCTGAGCGGTTTACAGAGTCAGCATATTTGCCCCCAACCATCTGGGTCCTCATTTTACCGACCTCGGAAGGATGGGAGGCCGAGTCAACCTCGAGCCGGTCGGGATCGAACTCCTGGCAGTGGAATGCAGAATTAGCCTGCAATGCTGCATTCTAGCCACTGCACCACCACGGCTCATAAATATAAATTTAATAAATTAAAATTTAATAAATTAAATGTGTCCTCTTGTTGTTCCTCTAAGCCAGGGGTAGGCAACCTTGGCTCTTTTATGACTCGTGGACTTCAACTCCCAGAATTCCTGAGCCAGCATGGCTCAGCTTGGAAACCTCTCCCTTTCCCCTCAGCATGGCTGGCTCAGGAATTCTGGGAGTTGAAGTCCACCAGTCATAAAAGAGCCCAGGTTGCCTACCCCTGCTCTCAGCAATGAACGAGGCCAGCTTGGGGGAGGGAGGCAGGGTCTTTTCTGGGGAAGGGGAAGCAGAGCAGGGGGAGGGGATTGCAAAGGGCTTCCAATCCGAGGCTACGTTTTCTTCCTAGAAGCCTTGCAGATGCTGGACGGCTAAAAGGCACATTTATTTAGCCCAGCCCCAGACAGTCAGAAACCTCGTGATCAAGAACTGGGGAGAGCCACAAGCCCTTAGTTTATCCATTTTATTTATTTGCTGTACGCAGCCCGTCTCACTAAAGGCGACGACTCTAGGGTGCTTGCAGACACTGAAGGAAATGCATTACGAAACAAGAAGTAGCAGTCTTAAATTTAAGAATTCGATTAAAATAAAACTAAGCAGGGCGGGGAGGGAAGGAGTGTTCGCTATTCCATCAGCCACCTCCCATGCGCCCCCCACTCCCCCAAAGTTTGGGCTTCTCTGGGAAGCATTTAAAATGCCGCGAGGCAGGGAGGCTCCCTGGGAAGTTCCTGCTGGAACCTGGGAGCCATTTGCCAAGCATTCCCCCCCCCAAGAGCCCCCCCACCCGGGCGGTCCAGCGCGCTGCGGTCTTCTTACCCGACTGCTGCGCCAGGCAGCAGGCCTGGCCGATCTGCTTCCCGGTGAGGTAGCTGAAGACGGCCTCGGCGGGACTGTCGTTCTGGCTGAGCGAGACCTCCTCCTGGATCCGCTCGGCCGCCGCCCGGGACAGCCAGCGGGAGAAGGCCCTCCGGCGCTCCAGCAGCACCCCGTAGTCGCCGGGCTCCTCCAGGCGCACCTCCAGCTCCTGCAGGCGGCCCCAGAGCGCCTCGCACAGGCGCCAGACCAGCGCCCAGGCCCTCGCCACGCCGCCTGCGGAAAGAGCGGCTGTCAGCCTCGGCCTGGGGCGCTCCTTCGGGGCCTGCCCTCCCCAGGGGCTCTGCAGCTCGTTTAGTGGCCTTTCAAAGTTACAACGGCACTGAATGACTGTTTTTCACACTTACAACTGTTGCAGCGTCCCTGTGGTCCCACGTGATCAGAATTTGGACGCTTGGCAACCGGTTTCTATTTATGACGGCCGCAGCGTCCCGGGGGGTGGGTGGGGGGGTGACCTTCTGAGTAGCGAAGTCAGCGGAGAAAGCCAGATTCACTTTAACGACCGCGTGACTCGCTTATCAACTGCAGGGATTCATTTAGCAACGCTGGCAAGGAAGGTCGTGGGATGGGGCAAAAGTGACTTAACAACTGCCTTGCTTAACCATGGAAAGTTTAGAGCTCAATTGTAGTCGTAAACCGAGGACTCCCTTGTCCAGGGGTAGGCCACCTTGGCTCTTTTATGACTCGTGGACTTCAACTCCCAGAATTCCTGAGCCAGCATGGCTCAGCTTGGAAACCTCTCCTTTTCCCCTCAGCATGGCTGGCTCAGGAATTCTGGGAGTTGAAGTCCACGAATCATAAAAGAGCCAAGGTTGCCTACCCCTGGCCTTGTCCTTCCCAGATGTTCTTCTGCTCCTCACTGCCAGCTGGATCCAGCAGGCTGAAGTAACTGCTGGCTGAGAGCTGACCACAACCCAGCTGCCAACCGAGGAGGAGGAGGAAGACGACCTTGACCGCCAGCTCCAGGGCCAGGATGAGGAAGAGGTCCTGAATGTCCAGGCTAACCTTCGGGACCCCCGCCAGGCTGAGGCCAGCCAAGCTAGGTAGACCAGGCCAGGCAATGACTGCCACGGGAGGCTGAAAACGACTTTTACTGAGATTGGCTCAGAAGAAAATCTCCATCCTCTTATCCCTCCGGCGAATTAGGGAGGTGCCTTTCTCAGCCACTTTCCCAGTATCTTCTGGACTTCAAAGATACTCCAGCCTGCTTCACCTGGGCCGCAGAGCTGGCCTATCTCCGTCAAGGTCATCTTTGTTTTCTACAGCAGCGGTCCCCAAACCCCCAGGCCGCAGTCCGGTACTGGGCTGTGGCCCGTTGGGAACCAGGCCACACAAGCAGCAGGCGAGCGCCTGAAGCTACATTTGTACAAGCGGTGGGCGCGTGCACGAACCCATCCCCTCTCCCTCCGCTGCCGGTCCCCAGAGCCGGAAAAGTTGGGGACCGCTATTCTACAGGACCTGGAAGAGCATCCTGTTGACCTTCTGTAGGAAAGGAGGAAGCAGAGACTTCCCTGACCTCTGACCTCTTGGCGGATGGCCCTTGTTCCCAGGGTCAAAGCCAGAAGGGAGACCCAGCGTCCTCCTTTGCCTTGCTCCTTCCCGCCCGCAGCTCTTGGGAGGGGAAGGTCCTGGCAGCAGCTGTCCTCCCACCGCTCCACCACCTTCTTCACAAACCCCTCACCTTCTTGTTCTTCTGCCTCTTCACACGCCTCCGAGGCCCAGGCGGCATAGTCATGGACGGCTGCCACGCCGGGGTTGGGGGCCAGCAAGGGGCAGGGGTCGTCCAGGTGGATGGTGCTGTGTTTCAGCTTGATCTCTAACGGGAGGAGGTAGACGCGGAGGTTCCCGTCGGCCGACTTGCCTTCCAAGGTCAGCTTCTCCATGTGGACCTTGAAGGGGGACTCGGAGACCCTGTGAAGGTCATCAGGAAGACAGAAAGGGGGAGGGGGGATCAAGGGCTGCCCATTCCAACTTTCCCTGCTGCAGAGAATTTGGGGGGGGGCTGAGGGACAGACTCTACCCTGTGCAGAGAGAGACACCCATCGAAGCAGCTTGGGACGTTCAGACCCCCCACCCCTTCCTCAGTTCGCTTTCCCAGAGCAGAGAGGACCAGCCACTTGATTTTGCTTTGCTTTACTTTGCAAAGAGGTCTTGGGACAAAAACACGTACTTGGCTAGAAAAGATGTTGGGAAAACAAGTAGATTTTAAACCTGAGCGTTTTTTTATTAGGTATAATGCCAGAAAAGATTGATAAACAAAGTATATACTTGATTCTACATGTGACAACAGCGGCAAGAATCATATTTGCACAACACTGGAAAAACGAAGAAATGCCACCAGAGGAAGAGATAATTAAAAAAATGCTAGAATGTGCGGAAAGGGTTTGAAAGTATTCTGTTTCTTCTTTTTCTTTCAACCTCAAACTTGAGACTTATTTTACCAACAGCTGGAGAAAAGAATGAAGGATTAGGAATTACATTTGTATTAGTGAATGATAAACTCAGACAACACGTTTGTTGAAAAAGTACTACTGAATTGTATGAAAAAATTAATAAAAACCTTATATATAAAAAAAGGAGACGACCAGCCACTTGGGAAGAGCGTTTGGGTGCCTGTGGCTCTGTCCCCAAACGGCCGGGCCTTAGGCCGGGGCCTGGGGTGGCTGAGCAGCTCCCTTCCGGCTCAGCCTTGGGCTGCTCAAAAGCTGGGCGAAGGGAGCGGAAGCCTCGAACGAGGCACGGCATCACGCTGACCCAGCTGGGGGAGGCCCTCACTTAGCGCCCCTGGCTGTGCCTTCCTCTCTACTGCAGCCCTGCTCCTGGGACAGGCAGTCCTTGGCTTATGACCACAACCGAGCCCGACATTTCTGTTGTTAAGCGGGCCGGCTGCTAAGCAAATTTTGTCCCACTTTACGACCTCTCTTGCCATAGCTGTTCAGCTAGATCACTGCAGCTGTTCAGTGAGTAACAGGGCTGTGAAGTGAATTGGGCTACCCCCACTGCTCGTCAGACGGTCGCAAAAGGGGATCACGTGGCACACACAACCCCAGGACGCTGCAGCCGTCGTAACTATGAGTCAGCTGCCAAGCGTCCGAAATTTGATCAGGGTTCACGAAGATGCTGCAAACAGCCGTAAGGGTGAAAAACAGTCACGAGTCACTTTTTTCAGTGCCGTTGTAACTTTGAACGGTCACTAAATGAGCTGTCGTAAGCCGAGGACCACCTGGAGGAGAGGGCTGCCGTTGCCCGCAAGGGCAGGCACAGAGAGCCGGAGAGGCGAGGGCCCTTTTGCAGCCCCCCTCTCAGCAAACTCCAATCCAGGCAGAGCCCTGGAGAAAGGGGGGGGGACTCCTCTCTTTTCCAGGACCAATCAACACGTTTAGCCCCCCAGGGTCCCCCAAAGCCCAGCAGGAAACGAAACGGCCCAAAACTGGACTGGAAAATGTAAAGAAGAGGACATCAGCTCGAGGTGAGCCCCCTGAGGGTCCCTACTGGGTATACTGGGCGGGGAAGGGGGCTTTTCCCACAGAGCCCTCCCCTCCCAAGATTAGAGAGGAAGGACTTACGGCTTTGGCGCCATGGGGGCCGGCAAGAATCCGTACTCTGCGGGCTCCCCGTGATCCTCCGGCTGGCTCAGGGGGCCCAGCCGGTCCCCACTGTGGACCAAGGTCCAGTTGGGCCCCCAGCCGACGCGGAAGGAGCGTCCCACGAAGAGGGCCATGTCCTTCAGCAGCCGTCCTTTCCCGTAGGCGATGGATTTCCTCAGGGGCACCAGGCCTGCCTGCCTGCGGACCCCCACCGTTTTCAGGGGCACCTCGGGAGCCGAGCGCGGCACGAGGAAGGCGGAGGCCAGGGGGGACAGGGCGGGCCAAGGCGGGGCGGGCAGAGCGCCACCCAGCGAGGAAGTCCTGGGACTGCGGCCCTCCTGGAGGGAGGCGCTTGCGAGCAGGAAAGAGCCGGTGGAGGGCCTGGACTGCAGCAGTCGGCTACCTGCAAACGGAGAGGAAAGCCTGCATTGAGGAAGCCAAAGGTGGGGCTTAAGGCACAGGATCAGGGGATCAGGGCCGCTGCCTCTTCCGAACGGGTGCCGGGCACAAGGAGGCAGAGCGAGACCAGCAGCTGACCAGAGTCGCTCCTTCGTTGCTGCTTGCTGGCTGGCCAGACCGACTGCCTTCCCTTGGGAACTGCCAGGAAAGGGGCAGGGGGCTGCTGGGGGCTGCTGGGGGAGGCCGGGCCTGCGTGGCCTCCTGCCGTGCAAGGCCTCTAAGTGAGCCAGCCACACCTGCCCACGTTCTTAACGGGAGGCGAACGAAGGCGAATCTGCCTGTCCCGGGATAATGTTGGGGGAGCCAGTCTGGGTCGGTCACCAGGACGAGAGGTTTCATCTTCCGAGCTGCTGGAGCCCCCCCCCCATCCTCGGGGAGCTTCTCTCTGGCAGGAAGTCTCTCTAGCACACATTCTGCCTGAGCAGAGGGGGGGGGGGAGAAACGATGGCCCCTTTGTGACTTGTGGACTTCAACTCCCAGAATTCCTGAACCAGCCATGCTGGGAGTTGAAGTCCACAAGTCAAAAAAGGGGCCATCGTTCCCCACGCCTGGGCTAGAGGGAAGTTCCCCGAGGATGGGCTGCAATACAGGTCCGAAAGCCCAGAAGACAAAACCTCCGGTCCTCATGACCGACCCAGGCTGGATCCTCTAACTTGGGGGTAGGCAACCTTGGCCCCTTCGTGACTCGTGGACTTCAACTCCCAGAATTCCTCAGCCAGCATGAGGGAAACTTTGGCCCCTTCATGACTCGTGGACTTCAACTCCCAGAATTCCTGAGCCAGCCTGGCTCAGCTTGGAAACCTCTCCCTTTTCCCTCAGCACGGCTGGCTCAGGAATTCTGGGAGTTGAAGTCCACGAGTCATAAAAGAGCCAAGCTTGCCTACCCCTGCTCTAACTGGAGATTCTTCCCCAAGGGTCCAGCCCTGCCATTCGTGAATGAAGCCCACCTTCCCACCCACCCCCACACACAGACACACACGCACAGAGACTAAAAGAGGCGCCCCTATAAAGCGCCCTTTTCTATTTTATGGCTGCTGAAGGAAAGGGGCACCGGTGGCAGCTTTAGGCATCCTGTTGAATCCCACAGAGCAGGACTCGGAGAAGGAGGGGCGACAGCCGCAGCCACGCTGGGCGACAGGAGCTGTCCGGTCTCCACGGGTGCCAGGTAATTGCCAGTCCAGGCTGGAACTGACCAGGTGCTCTTTCAACCCCCCTACGTGGGTGTTTCTCTGGACAGCAGCGCACCCCCCTTTTCCTATGCTTGTGCAATCAACACACAGCAGACACCAGAAGGAGCCCTTTCACGTTCACTCTCTTGAAGGGGAATCTTTGTAGTGTGGGGAGAGTCCTTGGCGCTCTCTGAGCCTGGTTCTTTTCCTTGCAGACATTTCCTTACCAAACTAGATAACGTCATCAGTGCTAGGAGGGAGGGGAGGTATGTGGAGAGGAGGAGGAGGATGACTGTGCTGTCCTGGAGGCTCTCTGAGCTTGGTGCTTCTCTTGCAGACATTTCATCACCCAACTAGGTAACACAATCATGCTTGTCTTACCTAGTTTGGATCAGAAAGCGACTGCAAGAAAACCACCAATCTTGGAGAGCCCCAAGGACCCATCATGCTCATTCTTTAGCTATGTCAGGGCTGGCTGAGGAATTCTGGGACTTGAAGCCCACAAGTCTTAAAGTTGCCAAGTTTGAAGACCCCTGAGCTATACTTACAGGAGCTACCTGGGGACCAGCCCATGATGACAATAATCTTTGCTTAACCAGCCCACGGTCAGCCACCGTTCCATGTTACGCGGGTGCTGAACGTGGGGCACTTATGCCTGGTCTTTATATTGTGGCCACTGCAGAGATCCTGCAGCCACAGGATCACCATCTGGGCACTTTGGACACTGGCCCACCACAATGACTTCGCAGTGTCCCCTGGCCACGCGACTGCCCTCTGCGACCTTCACCGCCAGCTTCCAACAAGCAACCTCAAGAGGGAAGCGGGTGGCAAATGGCGACACTGTGCTTAAGGACAGCAAATCGGAAGTGCCAGAACTGCAATCGCCAAGCAGCCAACTGGCCACGCGATGTCCTGCTTTACGACCAAAATTCCAGTCCCAATTAGTGTCCTTAAGTGAGGACGACCGAGTACAGAATGGCCTCCAAAGCACCTGCAAAGGCACAGTGACGTTGCTGTTACCTGTGGAGCTCGATGGGGGGCTGACCGTACCTGGGGGGCGGCCCTTCCATCCTTCTGACGAGGAGGAGATGGGGAGCCTCGGAGAGCAGATCTGCTGCGAAGGCTCCACTTCTGCAGCCTGCCTGCCAAAGTGGCGCTCCGCCATCCAGTCCAGTTCTTCCTCATCCGCCAGCAAAGAAGCCTTCATGATCTGCAAAGAAGACCCAGAACACAGAGGAAGGGCTGCTGGAATTGGGCCTGTCCAGTTTTTAATGAAGAGAAGGACGAGGGGGGACATGATGGCAGTCTTCCAGTATCTCAGGGGCTGCCCCAAAGAAGAGGGAGTCAAGCTATTCTCCAAAGCGCCTGAAGGCAGAACAAGAAGCAACGGATGGAAACTCATCAAGGGGAGAAGCAACCTAGAACTAAGGAGAAACTTCCTGACAGTGAGAACAATTAACCAGTGGAACAATTTGCCTCCAGAAGTTGTGTGTGCTCCAACACAGGAGGCTTTTAAGAGGAGACTGGACAGCCATTTGTCCGAAATGGTATAGGGCAGGGGTAGGCAACCTTGGCTCTTTTATGACTCGTGGACTTCAACTCCCAGAATTCCTGAGCCAGCCATGTGGTTCAGGAATTCTGGGAGTTGCAAGTCCACGAGTCATAAAAGAGCCAAGGTTGCCTACCCCTGGTATAGAGGTTCCTGCCTGAGCAGGGGGTTGGACTAGATGACCTCCAAGGTCCCTTCCAACATTAATAATAATAATAAAATAATAATAAAATAATAATAAAATAATAATAATAATAAATAATAATAATAATAAATAATAATTAATACTAATAATAATAATAATAATAATAATAATAGAAGGGACCTTATACTATCCCAGACAAATGGCTGTACGGTCTTTTCTGGAAAACCTCCAGCGATGGAGGTAAGACCAAAGCAAAGGTTCTGAACGTGCTTTTCTTGGGTAAAGAAAGAAATACGAAAAACCTGCTGAATATATTTAAATATATCTACGGGACCTGCTGCATGGGTTTCCAAGGCAGAGGGACGGGAGCAACCGAAGGCCGCCTCGCCAGGTGGACGTGCAGGAGAACGAAGAGCACGCCGAAGGAGGTGGGGAGAAGAAGGGGGGACATAAACACCCGCTTAGCCCTGAAGCTCCAGACTGGCCCACCTCGAGGCCGTTTCGGTACGGACAAGACCCCGGCTCGGACCCCCGTCAGAGCACAGAACAGCTCAAAGAAGAAGCAGTGCAAGGCCAGGAGACGTGCAGAGACCACGTTCACGTTCTGTGTGTATGAACGCAACGTGCAAAACAGCTTATTTGGGCGATCCACGCCTGATCCAAAACCAGCCCTCCGTCCGACACACTTAGCAACACGGCTGCGGTTCTTCCTCACTCGAGGCCTCAGGGACAACTCCGGATTTCAAAAGCAAACCACCTTTTAGGCTCAAATACCAGATGATCCTTAAGGCACCGTTGTTCAGCAACTATGGCTGACAATGGAATATTTGGGGGTGCTGAAAGGACACTGAATACAGGGAGTCCTCGACTTACGACCACAGTTGAGCCAAAAATTTCTGTTGCTAAGCGAGACGGTTGTTAAGTGAGTTTTGCCCCATTTTACGAACTTTGTTTGAATCGTTACAGTTGTTAAGTTAGCAATACATTTGTTAAGAGAGTCCGGCTTCCCCATTGACGCTGCTTGTCAGAGGCAAAGCCGAAGCAAAAAGGGAAACGGGCCTCCTGCCCCCGTTTGGAGGGACCCCCCCCGTCCAAAGCGGGAAATCGAGGTCGTTGGGGGGGGGCAGAGTTTGGGCCCCTGGAGGAGAGCTCACCTGCAGCGTGTGAGGGTTGATGTCCAGGGAGGAGGCAATGTGGGTCGAGGCCGGCACCGGCTCCTGTTCTTCCACCAGGTTCTCTTCCACCATAAAATCCTGCAGCGGCTCTTGGGTGACGTCTGCCATGTCGCTGTCCAATTCGACAACCTTCCCCAGGTGGTCGGCCTCCGGGCTCTGCGAGGGTCAAGGGGTGAGGTAACCTTTGTGGTCGCTTTTTCTGCGAACACACTGGCACACACTAAGCAGGAAATCTGGATGCCCCCTCTCAAACGAAAATAGGTATGTACATATGAGTCGTGGTGGCCCAGTGGTTAGAAGGCAGTTGTCCTGGTTCCAACAGATGAATCCCTTCAAAAGAACTTCGAGGCATTGTTTACCTTAAAGAATCTTTATTTTGAGTAGCATAACATCGGCACTGCACAATCGAAGCCAAAAACTGAATTCCCCTCCCCTGAGCACATAGTATCAAAGCACAATTCCCTCCTCCAATTAACAGTCATCGATCACATTCCCCAATTAGCTTGAAGCCCGGGCTTCCTCTCCAGTTCTCCAGCCCGCCAATTCTTTTATCAGCTCTGGGTGCAATAACCTTGATTCTCACGCTAGGTCTAGTGTTGTTATGTCTAGCTGGACTCTCATTCACACACACCCCTCCCAGCATCATCTAACTCTAAAAGCAAAAGGTAAAAGATGGCTACATCTCAATCTGTTGTCAAAGCAAAAACATCCGATGTTAGCAGTGTTGACAGCAGTATTGTAGGCTAATTCTGCCCACTGCCAGCAGTTCGAGTCTCACCGGCTCAAGGTTGACTCAGCCTTCTGTCCTTCCGAGGTCGGTAAAATGAGGACCCAGAGATTGTTGGGGGCTCTGTAAACTGCTTAGAGAGGGCTGTAAAGCACTATGAAGCAGTATATAAGTCTAAGTGTTATTGCTACATATACACACACACATACCCATACATACACACACGTATACATGTGCTGTATATATACACATATACATACATACACACACACAAACACACATATTAATCACTATCCACTATGAATACATAGCAGAAAAAAGAGTCTTTGGAGTTTACAAGATTGATACTATATGGTACAAAGGTATTACAGAACCTGGGTGTTCTGCTTTGGAGACCACAAAGCCCCCTCCCCAAAGATAACAAAGAACACTGGTCATGAAGAGGATGTGTAGCGTCCCAGACAGTACAGCGAAGCCCGGTCAAGCAGCGTTTACAGGCCACGTCCTGGATGGAAGGAAGTGAACTTCCAACCATCTTTTCTGCCCTCCTGACCATTCTTTGCGCAGACTTCCTGTCCGAAGCAGCAGTGCTTCCAAACCAGACAGGGATCCAGGATTAGCAGCCCTGGGCTCTCTGGCAGGTCCACATGGTGCCCGGACACCCTGTCCAGTTCTAGATTGAGCCAAGGACCCCAACCTATGAACCTGCTGAGCTGGCAAAGGCTCCCTTTCTCCATGCCCAGAAACAATGTTGTGGGGCAATGCCACCAGGTACAGGGTTGTGCTGCTACCGTGTTTTAATAGAGGAGAATACTTGTAATTCAGGGTTGAATTGTCTGGTCCTTGTGTGGCGCGCTCTGAGCTATTTTCTCGCAGACGTTTCATGACCCAACCAGGGAACACCATCAGTACTAGAAGGGAGGGAAGCTTGCTCCCTGTTCACATACAAGTGGCTTGCCCCACTCACTTCCAGCACTGATGACGTTCCGTAGTTGGGTCACGAAACGTCTCCAAGAAAACAATCCAGCTCAGAGAGCACCAAGGACCCCATGCCATAATGTCACTCTCTGTTCTGCCTGGTTGGGCTTGGCGCCTCACGGGCATCCTGCCATCAAAAGGAGGAGGAGGAGGAAGGATGAAAGGAGGAAGAAGGGGAGAAAGGATGAAAGGGCTATAAAGCTTTGTGTGTACATGATAGGACATGGGGGGGGGGGAAATGACAGGTGAGAAGGACCAGGGCAGCCGAATCCTGTTTGTACCAGCATCCCATGGCCAGGCAGCCCGAGAAATATACAGATTACACACACACAACCAAACACCTCAGAGTTCTCAACACATCTTGGCGAGCTCCGGTTGGCTGGAAACGGGCTGGTCATGGTGGGGGGAGGGATGGCCTGGAGGCAAACCTACACCTTTATTTTTGTATCCCGCGAGCACGGTAATTTCAGAGCTGGCTTGACTTTACTGCAACCAACATCCCTAGTAAAAAGAACCCTTTGCTTCAACCAAACGGAGTCGAAGGTGTTTCTCTCCTAAGGGATTGGATCGGGGCAGGTCTGACAGTCCCCTCCATCCATCTGAATTTCAAGGTCCTGTTCAGGCGAGGAGAGTGTGGAAAAGGGGACGAAGTTATCCCAACAGTGCATCTGCTGCACCTTTTACGGAAGACGCTGGGTGTGGCGGTCAATTTCATTGCCTCCAGTCTCTGGCGTGGGGCTGGGAACCCCAGCAAATGCCCTTTGGGGCGCAAGGGAGGGAAAAGTGACGGGACATTCCCCATTTCCAACTTCTTTGTGTTGGCCTACTTTGCCCTCTGCAGGACTTATTTCAACCGGCAATTTTAAGAGGGCACTTATTGTTTTCCTACCTTGGGAGGAGGTGCCAGCTTCCCAGCTGCAGCCGGCAGGGGCACCTGAGCAGTTTTTAATTTCTTGGCCTCCACTTTTGCCAGGTTGTCCTCCTCTTCCTCATCGGAATCCTGCAGGCCGTACTTTGAGAAGTGGGCCACCTGGACGGAGAAAAAAGCTGCATTTCACACCTCAGAGGAGGGCTAATTCCAAGGGAACACAATGCCCTGCCCACTGTTTCCTGCTCACTGTCGTCACCCTCTGAAGATTCTGACAGCAAGCAGCAATATGGGAACCCTTTTCATCACCCTTATCATAGCACCCACGTTAACCTATCTGGGTAGGGAAACGTTGGCGGGAAAACCCCCAAGGTCAGAGAGTAGCAAGGGCCCTGTTGGCCTCCTCCTCCTCCTCCATCTCTTCGCAAACCCCTCTCTCTTCAGGCACCCCAAAATGCACGTTTTCAAACGTGACTGGGGCGCTCCTTCTGCCTGTCCCTTACGATTTCTGAAAAGAACGGGGACACTGACTGCTCTGGGGCCCGGGCCTTCGGTCTGCCTGGCGGAAGAGGAGGTTACCTTGAACACCCATGAACCGGTTTCGGGGCGGTACTCCTTGAACTGGGCTCCCTGTTTCCGAGAGACGGCTTCCAGCCGGCCTTCGTAGTTCATCTCCACCAGCCGCTCGGGGCTCTTGATCAAGCAACGCGAGGTCTTGTCCGTGGGCCAAACCCCGTCTAAGGTGACTTCGGCTCTCCTGCTCGAAAGAGGAAGTTGGGAGGCCTGAAATGAAGACATCTAAGAGGGGTGTGTGTGTGTGTGTGTGTGTGTGTGTGTGTGTGTGTGTGTAGAGCAGTGTGGCATAGTCTATCCCAGCTGGGGTTAAGACACATATAAGGACAAAAGGCACCCTTTGGTCCCATCTGTCCATCTCCAGCATCGTTAGCGGATTAAGAGAAGGCTTCGCCTCCACTCCATTGTGCAGGTCGTCCTCAAAATTATGACCACTGACCCAAAATGTACGTTGCTAAGCATAAGTGAGTTTTGCCCCATTTTATGACCTTTCTTGCCACAATCGTTAAGCGAATCACTGCGGTTGTTGCGTTAGGAACACGGCTGTTAAGTGAATCTGGCTTCTACCCCCCCTTGACTCTGCTGATCAGAAGGTCGCAAAAGGGGATCCCGTGCCCCCGGAACACTGTGCGACCGTCATATATACGAGTCAAGTTTGAATTTTGATCAGGTGACCCTGGGGATGCGGCAATGGTCGTAAGTGTGAAAAATGGTCATTGGTTACTTTTCTCAGTGCTGTTGTAATCTAAGTGAATTGTTGTAAGTTGAAGAGCATGTGCATGTGCATGCGCCAAAGAATGGAGGCCTTTGAACTCTGGTGCTGGAGGAGACTCCTGCGAGTCCCTTGGACTGCAAGGCGATCCAACCGGTCAGTCCTAGAGGAGATCAACCCTGACTGCTCCTTAGAAGGCCAGATCCTGAAGTTGAAACTCAAGTACTTTGGCCACCTAATGAGAAGGAAGGACTCACTGGAGAAGAGCCTAATGCTGGGAAAGATTGAGGGCAAGAGAAGAAGGGGACGACAGAGAAGGAGGTGGCCGGATGGAGTCACTGAAGCAGCAGGCGTGAGCTTCAATGGACTCCAGAAGATGGTAGAGGACAGGAAGGCCTGGAGGAACCTTGCCCATGGGGTCGCGATGGGTCGGGCACGACTTCACAACTAACAACAACAATGTGCATATTGCTTCCTTCATTAGCTATCTGATCATCTTAATATTAAATCGCTTTAAGTGTTTTATATTGTCATTTTTATCTTGCTGTGAGCCGCCTAGAGTCGCCCAATGGCGAGATGGGCAGATATCAATGTAATAAAGGGAAGGAATAGATAAAAGAGCCCCCGGCTTCACCTGTTCAGGCCCTCCCCGATGGGGGGCTTCAGTTCGTCATCCGGGTAGACGATGACCTCTTTCCTGCGGATGTGCACAATCTCGTCCAGGTTCAGGCTGGTCAGACTGACCTCGCCCTCGAAGTAGATGGAGCCGTAGCCTAAGGAGGGGAGACGGTCCCGCTGTTAACCGGCCACCCTGGGCCCCTGTGGGGAAGCCCCTCCACAAGCATCGGGGGGGAGGGGGGACCCACAAAAGGCAGGGGAAGGGCAGGCTGAGCTGGGCAGGTGGAGTGAAACGTGTCTCCTCCGTTTACAATCGCGGTGTTGCCAAGCCGGGCCCTCCCCCCCTCCGGCCTGTGAATTCCACTGACCCACACCTAGCGCCACTTTGTGCCGTCCGTTGACCGGCAGATTTGAATAAATGCAAAGAAGATTTATTCGGCCTGACGAATGGTCCGGATTCTCTTTCGCCTGGCACACAAATGCCTGCCCTACAGGCACCCAAAAGGTCTTGCCTTTTGGGGGCTTTGTGGGTTTCTTAAGGGTGCCATTTCCCCCCCCCCCTCATGATTCTAGGGAGAACGGGGGGGGGGCTCCTACTGCCTTCCCCTCCTTTATTTCAGGGAAGAATCGGTGGGCTTCAGACTTTAGGAGGTTACCAATTCCAGGGGGGATGTGAAAAAACTCGCATCAACCTTGAAATGCAAACTCAACTGTTCAATACAGGCAGTCCTCGACTTATGACCACAATTGAGCCCAAAATTCCTGTTGCTAAGCGAGGCAGTTGTTAAATGAGTTTTGCCCCATTTTACGGCCTTTCTGGCCACGGATGCTAAGGGAATCCCTGCAGTTGTTAAGTTAGCAACACAGTTGCTAAGTGAATACAAATTCCCCATTGACTTTGCTTGTCAGAAGGTCGCAAAAGGGGATCACAGGACCCCCAGGAACACTGCGACGGTCGTAAGTATGAACCAGTCTTATCCGGGAGTCTCAGCCAGAGCAACAGGTGAGCTGACAACTGGGAGCTGGCAGAAGCTGGTCCCGCCCGCTCACCTTTACGGCCGATAGTGAAGTCGGTCACGAAGCATTCTCCTTGGTCATCGGTCATTTTGGCCAACTCCTCCAGGGAGGGAATGGTGTAGTAGCCCACTCGTGTCAAGACAATTCCTGGAAAAATAAAAATCTGAGTGAGGGTCCCCCCACCAAAGCCACACACAGCAACGGGGTCTCTGAGTACATTAACCAAACACGGAACATGCCTGTAAGGCAGAGATGGAGAACCTACAATGCAGCGGCCGACGTTTTGGGTGTAGGCGCCGGTGTTCCCCAACGCCCAGCTACAATTCACCAAAGCCGGACTCTGAAAATGAGCTTGTTTTACTTCTGTTTCATACACAGCACCAGACGTGACTGTGTTTTTTAAAAAATAAGTATGTAATTCTTTACATGTAATGATAACACCCCCAGAGCCGACCCCAGCCAGTGCACAGAACGACTCCAAGAAGCAGAGGGAGATCGGAAGGCGTGGAGAGACCACCTGGCCGGTGGGATCGCCAAGAGTCTGACTCGACTGAAGGGAGAACAACGTCAGCATCACACGTAATAAATATGTAAACAATTGTTTCTCTTTTGTTGGTGTGTTTGTGTGTGTGTGTTTGTGTGTGAGAGACACCAGCAGAGTCAAGTTAAGCATTTTGTGCATTTTTGACTCTAAAAAGAGCCGCCACGGTGTTTATAAGGAGCGCATCTGGTTCAAAGGCTGGCCCAGATTCTGCTACGGCATTGGGGGGGGGGGAGACAGGGGGGAGGCCCGGGGGGAGGAGGGCATTTTCCAGGACCAGGACAAATTCACCCACTGGGTGCCAGTAAGGGGAACTGGCCTTCTGACAGCCACAGCTGCGTGATCCGGACAATGCTTTTTTTTAAAGGAGGATCTGAAATTTCACCGGTGGGTTTTGGCCTTTTGGAAGAGACAAACGCCCGGGGCCGGCAGAGATTTGGGCCACGAACCACAACATGGCTTAGTTTTTAGAACGCCAGCTGAGTTATTTGGAGCATCATCCAAACCAGGACGAGGGAAGTCACAGGGGAGGACAAGGCCAATGACTGCGTCCCGGAAAGCCTTCTTTTCATCCCAATAGACACCAGTTTGGTCTGGTGGTCAAGGAACCAGGCTAGAAACCAGGAGATGGTGAGTTCTAGTTCCGTCTTATTAGGCACGAAAGCCTACTGGGTGACTTTGGGCCAGTCGCCAGGAGACGGTGAGTTCTAGTCCCGCCTTAGGCATGAAAGCCTACTGGGTGACTTTGGCCAGTCCCTCTCTCTCTCAGCCCAACCCACCTCACAGGGCTGCTGTTACTGTGGCGAGGAAAATAAGAGGAAGAAGTATTAAATGTGTTATGCTGCCTTGAATTGTTTTTAAAAAGATAATCAAACATAAAAGAAACAATTAGCACTCCAGCCGGGTGAGCGAGGCTCGGGACAGCAAGCCGACGCCTGTGAGAAGGCCGACCTCACCTGCGGGATGGCTGGGGAGGAGCTGGTCTTCGCTCTCCTTGTCCTGCTCCTCCTGCAGGGAGTCCTCGTGGTAGGAAGCTTCCTCCGTGCTGTTTTCCAGCCCGTTGCGCAGCGCCGGCCGCACATTCAGGGCCATCAGGGTGTCGTCCACGCTGTTGCTGTGGTGCTTGTGGGGGGCGTTCTCTGGGGTCTGGGGAAGGGGCTTGGCGATGGAGTTGGCTAAGAACCTGGACATTTCCCGGGAGTAGCTTTCGTCCTCCTGCTCTTCGTCCGGCTGGTGGTCCTCATTAACCGACCTAAAGAGGAGACTCGGTCAAAGGAAGGCGAGCAGGCAGAGGGAGACCCTCGTCGCTACAGGAGGTTACTCTGCCGCGTCTCACACGAGGAAGAGGACGGATTTCTCTGGCCTGAGCTTTCGGTCCTGGACGATGCCTCTTTTGGAGGACGGCCTATCTGCAGCGTAAGACGGGGGCATCTAATCGTGGCAACTTTAAGACCAGACCAACTTTAAGACCAGAATTCCCCAGCCAGCCGCGCTGTGTGGACCGGTGGACTACAACTCCCAGAAGACCTGAGGACTTCAACTCCCAGAATTCCCCAGCCAGCCGCGCTGTGTGGACCTCAACTCCCAGAAGATCTGTGGACTTCACCTCCCAGAATTCTGGGAGTTGAAGTCCAGTTGAAGTCCAGAGGTCTTAAAGTTGCCAAGGTTGGATACCCCTGGTGTAGATTCATCTCCCTAAGTTGTGTAATCTGCCTTTCTGGCTGCTTTGCCCTGGAGAACACACAATTCCCAGCTCACAGTTATCTGGCAATGGCTGTGACGTTCTGAGCCCATTCAACCCGGTCACAGTGGGGAATGTCCAGAATGGAGACTGCAGGCCCAGGGTCAGCGGCCTTCCATTAGAACTGGATGCAACTCCTCCTGCTAAGCAGCTCAGTCCAGCAGGCCTTGCCCTTACTTATTTTATCCGGGGGGGGGGGTGTCATTGGGTTTTGCATTGGGGTTTATTTCTGCAAGACACCCAAGTGGGGCAGCCACATCAATTTTCTTAATAAATAAATAAATTCAGAAACCGCCTATCCCCCTCACAAGAAGGCTCTGGGCAGTGTGCAAATAAAATATTAAAATAGTGTTTCTGAACCTTGCAGGCTTTAAGATGGGTGGGCTTCAACTCCCAGAATTCCCTAGCTAGCCACGCCGGCTGAAGAATCCTGGGAGTTGAAGTCCACCCACCTTATAGCCATCGAGGTTGAGAAACACTGGATTAAAGCATAAAAGCGATATATATATAACCATTAAATAAGAGGCAAGGAGAGTTCATATTCAACGTTAAAGTGAATTAAAAGGCAGGCAGAAAGCCTTCAGGGCAGCATCTGCCCCACGTGCTCCTCCGGGCTCCCCATCCGAGGTCACAGAGCTGTGGTCTTAACCCCTTTTCAGAAGGCCAGGGGAGTAGGGGGTCTGCCTCACCTTCGGGGGGACGGGAGGATATGCCACAAAGCAGGGGAAAGGGCCGAGGAGACCCTTTCCCTGGATCCCACCAGTCACCATTCCTTAACTGGCGAGGTCTGCAAGGCGCCTTCCCTGCCTGGCGGGTGGGATGGGCGGGTGGGATGGGGATAAGACGGTTCCCTCAGGTGGCAGCTTTATAGCTAGGAGAACTGCATGTGGCTAAACTGCAGCTGGGGCTGTTTTTAAAAATGGCTCCTGCTTGTGACATAAAGGAAGCGGGCAGAGATTGGGAGGGGGAGGGGCAGACGTACCGATCCCCATTCTCAGGATAGATGGAAGGTGAGGCCACGTCATCCACTTCGGCACTGCCAGGAGAGAAGAGGCTGCTGCTGTTGAGGTTCTTCAGAACCAGCTTCTTGATGCTCTTCCTGGAGGAGGGAGAGAGAGACAGAGAGAGAGACTGACACCCCGTGAAATTATCCTGTGAAGCCACGCCAGGGAGAAGCTCCCTGGTCGATTCTGATCTCCCCCCCCTCGCACTCAATTCCTGCTGAGGTCACCGATATTGTGGTCCTGTTTTGGTAGAAGGTGGCAGGTGTAAAGGAGGAGAAAGTCCTGACAGATGAGAATCTTCGCTGCTCAGGGTTGAACTGTGGGGCCCTAGATGTTCTCGGAGTTTGGTGATTTTCATGACCCAACTAGTGAACATCATCAGGGCTAGAGAGGAGGAGGAGGAGGAGGAGGAGGAGGAGAACTGTGAGGCCCTTGTTGCTCTCTGAGCTGGGTGGTTTACCTGCGGATGTTTCGTGACTCAACTAAGGAGCATCCACAGTGCTGATGATGTCACCTAGTTCAGGGGTCTGCAACCTCGACCACTTTAAGACTTGTGGACTTCAGCTATGCTGGCTGAGGAATTCTGGGAGCTGAAGTCCACAAGTCTTAAAGTGGTCAAGGTTGCAGACCCCTGACCTAGTTGGGTCATGAAATGTCTGCAAGGAGACAACCCAGCTCAGAGAGAACCAAGGATCCCCCAGTGCTGCTGCTGCTCCTTCTCCTCCTTCTCTCTACAAATCTCACTCCCTTCCAGCACTGATGATGTTCCCTAGTTGGGTCATGAAATGTCTGCAAGAAGACAGCCGAGCTCGGAGAGCACCCGGAACCTCAATTCCTCTCTTCTAACTTGTGGTCACTTATTCTGAGCAACAGATTAAGCACACAAGAGAAAGGTGAAGGAGGAGGCAGGCCAGCTCAACTTCAGCTGGACCTCCCCAGGACACCCCGAGAGCCGAAGTTCAATAAGAGGAGGAGAAGAAAGCACAGGAGACTTCGCCATGTCCCATCAACCAAGAATTCCTGGCTTCTGTAAATAAACCCAGGGGGACGCCTGCAATAGCTACTCTAGGATCAGGCGTGAAGTCTGAGGAAACTCTTTAAAAGTTACTGAGTGAAAGCAAAGAAATTGTCCACGCCTGGGATTCAAAGGCAGATTGTTCAGCACAATCTCAGTCTACCATAAGGGTATCCAACCGTAGCAACTTTAAGACCTTTGGACTTTAACTCCCAGAATTCCCCAGCCTACATAGCTCACTGGGGAATTCTGGAAGTTGAAGTCCTCAGGTCTTAAAAGTTACCCTGGTTGGACGCCCAGGGTCTACAACAGGGGTCTTCAAACTTGGCCCTTTTATGACTTGTGGACTGGGAGTTGCCCAGAATTCCTGGCTGAGGAATTCTGGGAGTTGAAGTCCACAAGTCATAAAAGGGCCAAGTTTGAAGACCCCTGGTCCACAATAACAGGGGACCCTGAAGGAGAACCCGAGGGGGTGTGTGTGTGCCAAGTGAGGAGGCTACTAACTTGGGCATGAAGGCGCCATTGGTCAGGGAAGGCTCGTCGTCGTCCAGACCATCGAAAAGGTGGGATTTGGAGGAGCCGCTCGTCTGCAAGGCTTTGGGGCGCACGCGAGTCGCCGGGCGGGGCGTCAGCTTGTAATGCGTGGGCGTGGTCAGCGCCTTCTGGGCCGCCGGGTTGGTCGGCTTCAGCCTCTGGAAGGAGGAACAAGCGTTACCAGGTGGGGATGACAAGACAAGACCTGCACATGGATTAGAGCAGGGGTCCCCAACCCCCGGTCCGTGGACCGGTACCAGGCCGTGGCATGCCAGCAACTGGGCCTCAGAAACAAGCAAAGCCCCATCCACGGGATGCAGGCAGCACACAAAACCAGGCACCCTCCGGTCCGCGGAAAAACCTCTCTCCACGGAACCGGTCCCTGGTGCCCAAAAGGTTGGGGACCTCTGGATTAGAGAACAAGCGAAAATACACAATGCCATCAAGAGAGTAAAAGAATTGACATGGGAACGGGCTGGTCACACAGCCAGAAGAACTGATGGCAGGCGGACCAAGGCGGTCATAGAATGGATCCCACTTGATCAAAAGTGTCCAGGAAAGAGACCTAAAACAAGATGGAGCGACGACATCAGCAAATGTTGCGGGCCCAACTGGCAAAAGCCCAGGACCGCATAGGTTGGAAAGATGCAGGAGAGATAATGGCTAAAATGATGACGACGATGACCTTTCTATTTTCTATCAACTATCCATCTTCTATCTATCCATCTCGATTGAGCTATATGTCCCTCCATCTTTTTCTCTCTGTAATCTAATACATCTAGCTTTACCTACCTACCTACCTACCTTCCTGTCTATTTATCCATCCATGCATCTATCCACCCTCCCTCCCACCCATCTCTCTATCTTATATCCCCCCATCATCTTCCTTTTCCATAAGACAAAGAAAGGCAAGAGGCAGGTGCCCTTGATACCCGCCAGGGCTCCAGGAGCTCCTGCTCATCCTAGGGCTCCCGTCTGCAATGGAGACCTGGTATTGTGACATCCACCAGCCCTTCCCAGAATCACCCCAGATGTGGCCTCCCTCCAGCTGCTGCTATTTCAAGCCTTTTGCTGCCAGGAGGGCAAGAAGTCCAGGGTCTGGCTCGGACACTGGCCAAAGGTGAAGCCCCTGCAGAGCCCCCTGGAGATGGCAGCCTGTGGCACTTTAGCAGCCCAGAGCCGCCACGTCCCTTTTCAAAGACACTCCGACTGGGAGGCCCAGGAAGAGCTCTCTGCCGTTGCCCCCCCCCAAGGTGAGGCAGGCCCCCCCTCTCCGGGCCTCCCACATGGCTCTGTAGGGTCACGTGGGGAGCCTAGAAGAGCCCGCTGCTATGGGGCTGATTGGTGCCTCGAGAGCCCCACCTTGCCTTTTAACTAAGTTCAGCAGCATTTAAACGGCCTTGACTCCTTCTAAATCTTGAACTTTTATATACTGTTTTTTCTGTTTTAAGATTTCATTGCACACAGCCCAGATTCCCTCTCTGAGGGAGATGGGCAGTTCGAAAATGGGAAAAAAGAAATGAAAGAAAGACGTGTATAGCGTTTACATCCAGCCACGTCTGGTTCCCTGCCGTTATGGGCTGCAAAGGCCTCTGTGCCATCCTTGCCTGTGTGTGTGAAGGCAACAACTGCCAGAACTCCCCCCCCCAAAAAAAGTTGCTAGGTGGGCCCACCCGATGCCAGCCCTCTTGGTTTCCGTCCCAGCCATCTTTCCAGGAATAGCCCTCCCCCCTCCTTGCCTCACCTCCTCCTTCTTCTTTGGGTCAGACATGGGGTTTCGGAAGAGCGGCGAGTCCCCGAAGGGCGAGTAGGTCAAGCTGTTGAGGTGCTGCTGCAGAACGGCCTGCTGGGCCGCAGAGGCGTTGGGGTCCGTCAGAGCTGAGGGGAAAAGGAGGGCAAGGATGAGCCCGCCGGATGCCGCTCAAGGGGGTGGGGCAAAGGCACCCTCCTCCGACAGCTGCAGGGACTGGCAGAGACTGGCAGGGGGGAGATAAGCGGCTGGCAGCTTCAAGCCTGCCAGGAGGGGGTGTGGAGGTTGCCCTACTGGACAACGAGCAACTTACCCACGGCAGGCTGTGGCGCTCCGAAGCCCAGCGTGGCGGTTGAGGTGTTAAACCCAGGGGCACCAAAGGCTCCTGTCCCGAGCGTGCCCCCCAGCTTGGGCTGCGTGTTGCCGAACAGCGAATTCTGACCTGCATTAAGGGCTGCAGGAGGAGGGGAGGAAAAGGGAGGGTGGGAGGGAAGCGACTGTGATCAACCAGCCACTGCCAAGGCATTCAGAACTTCCTCAAACAGTCCGGAAAGAAGAACGGTGTGTGTGGTGTGTGTCTTAAGATGCTCCTGGAAAAACGCTTCTACCGGCCGGCCAGCGCTGGTTTGGCCGGACTTCTTTTTAAAAGAGAGACATAATTAAACTTAGCAACCTTCTCTATGGTGTTATATCCGTTGTTATCACCACTGGTGGTGCAGTGGTTAAAATGTGGTATTGCAGGCTGACTCTGCCCATAGGCTGGAGTTCGATCCTGACCGGCTCAAGGTTGCCTCAGCCTTCCACCATCCTTCCGAGGTCAGTAAAATGAGGACCCAGGTTGTTGGGGGCAACAGGCTGATTCTGTAAACCGCCTAGAGAGGGCTGTAAAACACTGTGAAGTGGTATATGAGCCTAAGTGCTCTTGCTATTGACTCAGCCTTCCATCCTTCCGAGGCCGGTAAAACAAGGACCCAGATTGTTGGGGGCAACATGGAAATAATGCTTCGACATTATAAACCTCCCAGAGCGCGAGGTAAAGCTCTATGGGGTGGTACGTAAGTCCAAGTGCTATTACTACTTTCACTTCACTAGGTGTAGCTGACCCTGCAATCAATTCCACAGGAAGGCTGAAACTACTTTTGTTGAGATTGGCTCTAATAACACAATCTGGCAAGTCCAGATTGTGCTGCTGTCTCCTCCTGCTGGCTCAGCAAATTAGGGAGGTGCCCATCGGGGCTGCTTCCATTATCTGGGCATGCTGGACTTAAAAAACGTTTCAACCCCTTTCACCTCTTCAACGGCTTTCCCATATCCTCATCAAGGTCATCTTCTTGCCTCTCTAGATTCACTGTCAAAACTTGACTGGAAGAGCCAGAGGTGAAGGGGGGGGGCTTTTATAATACCCACAGATAAATCAATAGACAGCCAGCCTGTCAGCTAAGTGCTAAGACACAATTACTGGCAAGAAATCCATCACAAATGGGATCATAATTGGCTTCAAATCATCTGTTGATTCTGCAGAAACTTATTTTTTGGCCTTAGTTAACAGAAGCTGGTTTTTAATCTCTCTGTTTCAGTAAAATGGAACAAAATAAGAACGGGAACAAATGTCTGTTGAGATTCTCAGTCATCTAGCCCACAGTTCGCCCAAAACTGCTTTGTCAAGAGGCAACTGGACTTTCTTTGTTTTTCCTTGAAGACGTTTTGCTCCTCAACCAAGAAGCTTCTTCAGTTCTGGCTGAGTGGTGGAGGATGGAAGGATTTATATTCCTTGCGGTCATCTGGCCGTTAGCGCTCCCTGCGAGAATCATATGATCCGAGGCTACCTGAGTTTCATGATTACTGCGCTTTGCTCTCGGGCGCCCCGATTCCTGGCCGAACTTTCCAGAGAAGGAATGAAGGTTCAACCCTCCGGGCTGATAGCTCCCCGATCTTACCTGTCCCAAATCCTGCCCCGAGGCCTGGACCCAGAGCCCCGGTCGCAGGCTTGTTTCCAAAGAGGCTGTTTCCTGTGGTGTTTGCATTGAACCCTAGGGGAGAAGGGTTAGGGTCAGTGGCTTTCGCTGAGCTTCAGCCTCTAGGGGGGTAGAAAGCCAAGCCAGGTTTGGCCCAGTCTTCTTCAGAAGACACGACCCTCTGAGGGCCCAGGGCTGCCTCTAGTCCCCAGGAACGCGGCCGGCCTCGAGTGCAATTTTCAGCAGGATGAAAGGGGGAACTATTCAATGCGTGACCAGAAAAATCACAGGTAGTCTTCTAAAGCAGGGGTCCTCAACCTTGGCCGCTTTAAGACTTGTGGACTTCATCTCCCAGAATTCCTGAGCCAGCATGGGGGAACTATGGCCCCTTCATGACTGGTGGACTTCATCTCCCAGAATTCCTGAGCCAGCATGGGGGAACTATGGCCCCTTCATGACTGGTGGACTTCAACTCCCAGAATTCCTGAGCCAGCATGGGGGAACTATGGCCCCTTCATGACTGGTGGACTTCAACTCCCAGAATTCCTGAGCCAGCATGGCTCAGCTTGGAAACCTCTCCCTTTCCCCTAAGCATGGCTGGCTCAGGAATTCTGGGAGTTGAAGTCCACGAGGCATAAAAGAGCCAAGGTTGCCTACCCCTGGGCTAGCCCTTGCTTTTGAAGATAAGGAAGGTCCACAAGGGTCAGGCCAGGCCCAGCCCCTTTTCGCAGACTCTCAGGCCGTCTCAGGAGACTCAACTCCAGACAGACAAGCGAAGAGAGCGGCCACTGACCCGACAGTCAGCTCACCCTTCCCAGCGCAGAGCCCTCCGATACAGGTAGTCCTCGACTTACGACCACAATTGAGTCCAAAATGTCTGATGCTAAGCGAGACAGTTGTTAAGTGGGCTCTGCCCCATTTTACAACCTTTCTTGCCGTAGTTATTAAGCGAATTGCTGCAATTGTTAAATTAGCAACACGGGTTGTTAAGTGAATCTGGCTTCCCCCGTTGACTTGGCTTGTCAGAAGGTCGCAAAAGGGGATCACGTGACACCCCCCCCCCGGACACAGTAACGGTCGTAAATATGAGTCAGTTGCCAGGCGTCTGAATTCTGGTCACGTGACCCTGGGGGATGCTGCAACGGTCTTAAGGGTGAAAAACAGTCCCCAGTCGCTTTTTTCAGCGTCTTCGTCAGCTTCGGTCACTAAACGAACTCTTGTTAAGTCGAGGACTACCTTGTGTATCGATATACACCTGCCAACATTCTTAGCCTACCAGGGGCAGGGAGAGACTGAATCAGCTCACACCCCCCAGGTTGGGGAAAGGAGACGCGTGATCAGAGCCCCTGCCCCCATTCCCGACTCAACAGTTGCAAACGCAAAAACTCCTGCCTAAAATTCCAGATCAGGTGACCCTTGGGTGACCAGGGACCCTTCAGGGATGGGCAACCGTGCCAGCTTCACCACCTTGTGGACTTCAATTCCCAGAATTCCAGAGCCAGCCAGGATGGCATCTTTGCAACCGGTGGATGTCACGGCTGGCTCCAGAATTATGGGAGTCAAAGTCCACAGGGGGTGAAGCTGGCACCGTTGCCCGCCCCAATTCTGCCTCTGCGTTCCAGCTGGTAAAACCCGCAACAGGCCGAAGCGCTTCCAGAGAGCGCCGTTTTGTTGCTTACCAAAAAGCCCGGTGGTTGTGGTCCCAAAGGAGGGGGCGCTGGTGGTGGTGGTGCCGAAGCCAGCAGGCTTGTTGCTGAAGAGAGACTGAAAAGGAAAAAGAGAGCGTAGTGGCTTTGACAAACGCAGGCGCCCAGAGGGAGCCAGGGAGGCCTTGTTTGCCATTAGTGCACAACATGCAATCGGAAAAGGAGGCAAAGCCACACAGCCGCTGCCCTGGAGGAAGGAAGGGACGAGGTCCAGTCTTGGGCCAGCACAGGCACAGCTCCCAAGAGAGGGGGCCCTTCGCACACGGTCTTGTCCTAGCTGGGAATCTAGTCCTCACTGAGGGGAGGTGAAGCCAGGACAGATGCTTTCCTGTCAGCTGGAGAAAGGGTCTCTCCTTAAGAGACGGATGGCCGCTAGGAGGGGCCTGACCGGCAGGTTCCCTAGACAGCATCCCCAGGGGCATCAGGGACAGATTCCAGGAAGATCACAGGGATACACAGTCCTCGGTTTACGACCACAATTGAACACAACATTTCTGTTGCTAAGTGAGACAGTTTTGTCCCCTTTTACGACCTTCCTTGCCACAATTGTTAAGGGAAATCACTGCAGCTGCTAAGTTAGTAACACGGTTGTTAAGTGAATCCGGCTTCCCTCATCAGAAGGTCTCAAAAGGGGATCACGTGACCCTCCTCCCCCCCCCCGGGACGCTGCGACCGTCATCAATACGAGTCGGTTGCCAACTGTCCGAATTCTGATCACCTGATCCCGGGGGCAGGAAGGCTGCCCTGGCCGTAAAGGGTGAAAAAAACGGGGCTAAGTCGCTTTTTTCAGGTGCTGTTGCGAATCTGAATGGCCGCTAAAGGAATGGCTGTAAGTCGAGGACCCCCTGTAACTCCCAGAACAGCCTCCTTGGACCTGGGACCGGAGAGGCGCTTCCCAGGGCTGCTTCTTGAGTTTCACCAGGGGGTGGCAGACAAGGACGCTTCCTGCCCTCAACGCCCCGACGGGAGGGTCCTCGGCTAAGCTGGACCACCTTCACAGGTGACCCTGGCAGGGAGTAAACACCGGCTTGCCCAAAAAGCTTCCCCCTTTCCCCCCCCCCCATGAGAGCCGCAGGTCAATCCACCTACCGAGCCGCCGACCCCAAAGCCGGCGTTGGGCTGTCCGAAGATTCCGGTCCCGGTCCCAAAGGCAGCTGCAGTGTTGGTGCTGGCCGCGGTGCCAAAGAGGCCTCCCGTCTGCGTGGGCTGGGCCGCTCCAAACAAGCCCTGCCAAGGACAGGGAGGGTTGAGGAAAGATGGGTGTGTGTGTGTGTGTGTCACACAGAGATCCTTTGGAAAAGCTAAGCAGGAAAGAGAGAGGCCAGGAAAAGCCTCCAGGGAAACGAACTCTGCTGGGGCTTGAGCTGATTCAGCCGGGTTGGGCAGAAGCTGAGCTAAGGAAGGATTGATGGAAGAACAGAGCGGGGAGGGGCCTCGGAGGCCTAGTCCGACCCCCTGCTTAAGCAGGAGACTTTACACCATTTCAGACCAAGGACTGCCCAAAAGCTCAGGGCTCAACTGTGGGCCCTTGGCGCTCCCCGAGCTGGGTGGTTTTCTTGCAGATGTTTCATGACCCAACTAGGCAACATCATCCATGCTAGAGGGGGAGGAGGAGGTGGACGATGACTGTGGGGTCCTGGGCGCTAGGCAACATCATCCATTTAGAGGGGAGGAGGAGGAGGAGGTAGAGGAGGACTGTGGGGTCCTGGGTGCTCTCTCAGCTGGGCGGTTTTCTTGCAGATGTTTCATGACCCAACTAGGCAACATCATCCATGCTAGAGGGGAGGAGGAGGAGGAGAAGGAAGAGGAGGACGACTGTGGGGTTCTGGGTGCTCTCTGAGCTGGGTGGTTTTCTTGCGGATGTTTCATGACCCAACTAGGGAACATCATCCGTGCTAGAGGGGCATTGTGGAGACAAGAAGGGCGATGACTGTGGGGTGTTGGTGCTTTCTGAGCTGGGTGGTTTTCTTGCAATTGTTTTATAACCCAACTAGGGAACATCCTTAGCACTGATGATGTTCCCTAGCTGGGTCATGAAACGTCTGCAAGAAAACAACCAAGCTCAGAGAGCACCAAGGACCCATCGTCCTCTTCTTCCTCCTCCCCCCTCCCTCTCTGCAAACCCCACCCCCCCTTCCAGCACTGATGATGTTCCCTAGTTGGGTCAGGAAACATCTGCAAGAAAACCGCCCAGCTCAGAGAGCCTCAAATATTCTCTTCTATCAGTCTCTACAAGCTGTTCCATGACTGAGTGCCAACGTGAAGGTCTGAACTACCCTTCAAGAGTTCAACAAAAGATGTGACAGGCGTGTCCCAGAAAGGCACGTCTCACACCACAGTTAAGAGCTTTCCGGATTGCGACACCCCCCCCCTCACCATCGTGTTGGTGTTGGGCTGTCCAAGGGTGCTGGTGTTGGTGAACGAAAAGCCCGTGTTCTGGGCGGTGGTGGGCTGACCAAAAGGTTTATTGAAGAGGCTGGGCGTCGGCTGAGTCGTGCCGAAGAGACCTCCGGTCCCTGTGCCAAAACCGGTGGTACCTGCAACACAAGAGATGACGTCCCTCGCTTTTACCCTCCTCTCACCTGGAACCAGCTCTGAGTTCGAAGCACCCAGAGGGGGTGTGTGCTTCAAACGGCAGCGACGCTGGGTCGCTCTCCCCTCTGCCTGAAGCTGCTGGATGAAATTATCTGGTGGTGTGGGAGGACACACTATCGATAAAGCAATCAAAGGATACATTTCACGTAGGGAAACCTGGGCCACTTTAAGAGGGGTGGACTTCAACTCCCAGATTCTGGGAGTTGAAGTCCACCCCTCTTAAAGTGGCCCAGGTTGGGAAACTCTGCAGACCAGAGACCACAGCCACAGCATTAAAGTCGATAGCCGTTTTTTTACCAGCTTGGCCAGAGCAAGACCAGCCCGTGGATACTTACTGGCTCCAAACGCTGTTTTATTTGCCCCGTAGGAAAAGCCCGTGTTGGTGGTGGAGGAGCCAAAGAGTCCCGTGGCTGTGCTGGGCGTAGCGGTGGACGATCCGAACAAGCCCGGGGTGGCTCCTGCTCCCACTGGGTTGGTGGGGCCTTTCCTGTTGGCCTGATAGTCTTCCAAGCGAAGCTCCTGGAAGGAGAAACGTTTAATGAGCACACAGAGGATCACCTTCCCCATTCTCTGGCTTTCCAAAAATAGGAGAGGCAGCCTTTGAATGGGGGGGGGGGGCTGCTGCTCTCAAAGGGAAGGGCTCCCAACCCTGCGTGGCTATTCTGACACTGGGCAAAGGTGCAACTAAGCTAGAACGAGACCGAAGAGCTATGCGAATCCCTCCAACTGGGCTTTATTCAAGCAGAATAGAGGATACCAGAATTGGAAGGGACCTTGGAGGTCCTCTACTCCAACCCCCTGCTTGGGAGGAGACCCTATAACATTTCAGACAAATGGCTGTCCAGTCTCTTCTTGAAAACCTCCAGGGATGGAGCACCCAGAACCTCTGGAGGCGAGCCGGTTCCACTGGTTCATTGTTCTCACTGTCAGGAAATTCCTCCCTATTTCCAGGCTGGATCTCCCGGAATTCCCCAGTTTTAAGATGGGTGGATCGTAGAATCACAGGGCTGGAAGGGACCTTGGAGGTCATTTAGTCCAAGCCCCTGCTCAGGCAGGAGACTCTCTACCATTCCAGACAAATGGCTGTCCAATCTCCCCTTAAAAACCTCCAGTGATGGGAGCAGCCACAACCTCCGAAGGCAACTTCCGTTCCACTGTCTAATTGTTCTCCCTGTCAGGAAATCCCTCCTCAGCTCTAGGCCGGATCTCTCTCCTTGCTTAGATTCCACCCGTTGCTTCTTGACCCGCCCTCAGGTGCTCTGCGGAAGAGACTCGCTCCCCTCTTCACTAGGGCAACCCGAGGCCACAACCCACACTGACCTCTAGGGATTTGCTCTCGTACTCCTTCATAGCAGTGATGCACTGATGCTTGGTGCTGATGTTGGTGCTGACGCCAGACTTGACCATGGTATCCGTACCGGTGGGTGCCTGGAAGGAAAACGACAAAGGCGCTCACTGGAGATGCAAGTCCTGGAAGAAGCCAGGCTCTTGATGGTGCCTTGTGGGCCTGCAAGTGGGCTCCAAGGGCGGAAGGCTTGATCTGAGCCCCAGGAAGTCCTGCTACGGTCCCGGCCAACAGGCAGGCTGCCTCTCTCCAGGGTTACTGAATTTGCCCTCCGGATGCCCCTCGCCTTGCCCTGCACGGTAGGTCTCACCCTCTCCTTGCCTAGGCTGGGCTCTGGGTTCTGCTTCTTCTACCTGGAAGGCAGCCTTCACGGCTCTGGCTCCCTCTGCTGCCGCCATTTCAGATGGAATGTGAGCAGGAAAGCTCCACCTCCCTCCTCTGCAGGGGCTGAAGACCCCCCTTTTAGCCGACCTGGCCATCTTCTACTTCATCAACTGCTACAGAACCCTCAAGGATGGCGATTCCGTCCACCCCTTAAAGGGGCATCTGCCCTTCCTAAAGCAACGCCAACGAAGCGCCCCCCCTTCCTCTTTCTCACCAGAGGCCGAGGCAGAATATGGGGCGGGCGGGCACCGGACTCGGGGCAATCTATCCTAGCCAGCGGCAGCTTTCCAAGGTCTTACTCAGAGACCGGCCTCTTATCCTGCCTGGGTTTGAGGTGTGAGTTTCTGCACGTGAAGAACGTCTGGTCATAGTGTCACAGCCATTCTTCAAGAAATCAGCAGCATAGTTGTCGCTCAGGGTTGAACTGTGGGGTCCTGGGTGCTCTCTGAGCGTGGTGGTTTTCTTGCAAACGTTTCACTACCCAACTAGGTAACATCTTCAGTACTAGAAGGCAGTCGGGTTTGTTCTCTGTTTTTATACAGTGGCTTGCCCCCTCGCCAGCAATTAATACCCATCTAAGCAGAGATCAACATCAAAATTAATACTAGACCAGGGGTAGGCAACCTCGGCTCTTTTATGACTCATGGACTTCAACTCCCAGAATTCCTGAGTCAGCTTTGCTGACTCAGGAATTCTGGGAGTTGAAGTCCATGAGTCATAAAAGAGCCGAGGTTGCCTACCCCTGTACTAGACCAACAATCAAGCAGTAAACAACAGCCCAATTAACAAACCTTTGAAAAACTCCCAACGCTGACAGGGCAAGCCATTAGCATGTAAACAGAGAGCAAACCCCACACCTCCCCCACTGATAAGGTTCCCTAGTTGGGTCATGAAAGTCTGGAAGAAAAACACCAAATTCAGAGAGCAGACAAAGATCCCACAATGAGAAGCACAACCATTATTCTCAGACTCCCTTCTTCAAATAATTTACACACAAATGGAACTATATAGAACATTCAGTGTCGGCTTCTCCAGAGCAGCAAAATTAATCCAGATTCCCCAGCATACGTTCCTGCAAGGTATCTTGACAAGAACTTCCTAACCCTAAATTAAATATTGTTATGCTGGCCCATATGGAAGGCAGCTGCCTGGGAGAGGAGAGTCAGCTTCCCGGGGATCATAATAAATATGCAGTCTTGTTCTCTTATCGATGGCAGTGAATGGCATTCAGATACATCGTTCAGAAGAATGAAATGGACCGTAGGAAAGCTGAAATTAATTAAAAGCACACGTGAACAGGGCTTACGTTGAATTTAATCGTGGTGCCAGTAGGGACAGTGGAAAAGCTTGTTGACCCAAAAAGGGAGCCAGATGTGCCCCCAAATGGGTTGGAGGCTGTGTTAGTGGTGCCAAACAAGCCCCCACTGCTGGTGCTTGTCCCAAAATCTGTAAAAAAAAATAAAATTTAAAATAAATAAAAGCCATGTCCAAATGTATCACAGATAAAACTAAACTTTCTTTCACACAATGAATGTCCGATAGAAAGCAGAGAGAACGTGTAACACTTTAAATTAAGCAGCACTGGGTTCTGGGCCAGCGTGAAGAAGGATGCGTGTTCAGGGATGGAGGCGATTTCCTTGCCCGTGTGTCTCCCACGGGTGGGACCGAGAACACGGCGTGTGCGGAGTTTACAAAAAGCCCAAGTCTGGGGGTGGGGAAGAGAGCCGCCTTCTCTGTCCTCTGCAGGGAGTCAAGGAAGAAAGACGGCTCCACCCAGCAGGTTCCACTTTTGCTAAGAGTTCCAGCGGGGGAGTCTGCCTTCTAAAAAGTCTAATCCTTAGAGGATGTAGAAACCACCGGTTCTTTGGGCCAAAGGGAACAGGGTGGAAAAGGGAGGGAAGGGTGTTTTACTTCTCCTCTTGCTGACACTTTGTCCCGCCCAAACTGCAGAGAAAGAAAGGCCAGTGGCTCTCAGCAAAGGGCTGAACCGATTCTTTGCACAATCTATCCAGACTTCTGGGAAACGGCATTCTGACTGACAGCAATAAGCAGCCCTGTTCTAAATCCTGAAATCTTTTTTTTTTTAAAAAAACCCAATCCCCAAGTTTTTTTAGAATACAGGAGCTGTGGGGCTGGTTAATGCCCCGAAGTCCCTGTCCCCACTATTTAGTTAACCTTTAATATCAAATTTTGACTATTCTTGCCTCACTTTTTTTATACTGTTTTTATGTTCTTGGCATTTGATCGATACGCTGTCCAGAGTCCCTCTGTGGAGCAGACGGGCAGTTTCCAAACGTGATAAATAAATTCTTCCTAATTAACAAGGTTATCAGTTGAACAATGCATGTTTTTCAACCTCAAGCCACTTTGCATCACTATGAACTTTGTGAAGATACTATATACAAGCTGAAATATTTCAGGGCACGAACAAGGTGCACGCTTCAGCTTATGCTCAATTACAATATTGACAGAAAAGGCGGTGCCCTTGCTGTGGGTACTCCACTAAAGCTGGCCTTAAAAACAGGTTACGAGCAGGTTATAATTATTTTGCCTTGCAGGACTGTTTCTTCATGTTATACATCCGGTCAAGATTTAACAGAGTCCTCACCAGCACCTGCCAGCCGAAAGAGCATGGACAGAACTAAAGGAGAGGAGAATTCAGCAGGCGGCTGAATCTCACAATGGGGATCGAAAGTGGGAAAGGAAGAGCGATGGGATGTTTTACAATATTTCAGATTATATTTCTAACCACGCGGATTTCGACTCCTTGACCAAACTGGTTCTTCCGTTCACGCGCTGGTTCATCTATTTTTATTTTACTAGAGTGAGCTTCCAATCGGGATGTGGCGGAATCTGTAGCCAGAGTGGGGGGTGGAGAGACTGGCTAGCTGGGAATCCTTGCAGGGGAGGAAGCGAGGGAGACCTGAACCCCCTGCCCTAAAACCCTTTATATGGTTGTTCCCGAGAGAGCGGAGTCCAGTCTGGGGAGATTCTTGCAAACAGGTGCAATAAGCAATGAAGACACTTCTCTGATCAGCTCGTAGTGTTGTTGTTGTTCTAGTCCCTTGCGCCTGACACAACCTCTGTGAACCTGACAAACCTCAGTTTGTCAGCGGGACCCAGGACTCTCCCCTCAAAGAGGCTCAGGAGCGTTTTTCAGGATTTGGAACAGAGGCCCCTTTCGCTCAGGGACGCAAAGCGGAAAATGGCACCATGCAGGTGGCATTTCCCAGCTACTTTAGAGAGAGAGAGAGAGAGAGAGCCATACTCACTGCCAAACCCCACCGGCTTGTTCTGGGCGAAGGCATTGGTCTGGGTTGAGAAGAGGCCTCCCCCTGTGCTGGTAGTGCCAAACAGGCCGCTGGAAGTTCCGGTTGACGTGCCGAAACCAAAACCGGTATTAGTGGACGAGGTGGCTGGCTGGCTGAAAGTACTTGCCCCGAAGAGCCCTCCTGCAACCCAAAAACAAGCCCTCTGGTCAGGCACCCCGGAGGAGAAGGGGGACACGGGGCACAACAGGCGGGGGAGGGGGGGAGGTCTGTACCTGGCTTGGTCTGAGTGCTGCCGAAGAGTCCTCCGGCATTGTTATTGGCTCCGAAGGCGGACGCCCCAAAGGCTCCTCCACTGGTTGTCCCAAAGCCAGTATCTGCAAAGCAGGAAGAGGGGGATTGGGGTGGGCTGCGCTGTGTGTGTGGGGGGTGGGAGCACCTGAGCTTACCAAAGGGTTGAAGTTCAGCTGCTGTCGTGGCCACAGCCGAGCGGTAGAAAGCGGAAGCTACTTCCAGGCCAGAGTGCAGTGTCTTTTTTTTTTTAAAACAGCACGTGGTTTTTGCAAGCCACGTCTTTCTGAACAGTGAGGCTCCAGCGATAATTACGCGATAATTAAAATGGGCAAACCTTTGGAGGGCTTACCACATTTAAAAAAAACAGAATGTTAAATAAAAAGCTTTTAGCTCAGTCCCATCCCGTCCATATGCACGCTATACGTGTAGTCCTCAACTTATAACCTCAATGGAGGCCAAAACTTCCGCTGCTAAGTGAGACAGCCAGGAAGTGAGTTTTTTGCTCCATTTTATGATCTGTCTGGCTTGTTGTTAAACGATTCACTGCAGTTGTTTAAGTTAGTAATACGGCTGTTAAGGGAATCTGGCTTCCCCCGTTGACTTCGCTTGTCGGAAGGTCGCAAAAGGGGATCACGCGACCCCCCCCCGGACACTGCGACCCGTCATAAATACGAGTCAGTTGCCAAGTGGCTGAATTTTGATTACACGACCACGGGGATGCTTCAATGGTCGTAAGTCTGAAAAATGGACGTAAGTCACTTTTTATTCAGTGCCATTATCACTTCAAATGGTCACTAAACGGACTGTCGCAAGTCGAGGACTGCCTGTAAAGAAAACGTTCTACCTTCTATGTAAGACTGCCAAGTAACATTGTTCTCTATGCGGTTCACAAAGATAACATACTACTAAAATTTAATATGTGTTGTTTAAGCCCTTCCATCGGAGAGGAGATTAAAAACAGAATTAAAACCTCAACCCATCGTTGCGTGTGGATTCAAAGAGGGAGCATCCTGGGAGGGAAAAGATTTCTGCCTGAAATTGCTCATCTAGGCCAAAACACCCCTCCCTTCTCGATCACTTACTCTGTCCGAAAGTCGAAGTGGTTCCAAATCCCCCCGCATTGCTGCCAAAAGGCGTTCCAAAAGATTTGTTAAACATGTTGAAGTTATTTCAATGTCTCAAAACCTAGGAAAAGAAGAAGAAGAAATAAAAACTTTAGACAAACTCAGATTTTAGGAGTTTCTATTAGGCTCCCCCCCCCCCCCGAAGTTGACAAACTAGCAAATTACTAATTGGTCATCTTGCTATCAGCGGCAACAGAGTTATGAGCTGATCACATTTCAATCGAGGGCACGGTGCAAACCTTGGCTATGTGGTTAGTTTATATTTCAGTGTTTATCTTTGAACTCAGAAAATTGAGCCGTGTAAGAAAACTATGGTTTAATGTCATGAATACACATTCATGCAATGAAACAAGATGGATTAAAAAAATGTTGGACATCTTAAAATATAAGACAAAAATGCTATTTGAGAGGGCAAAACTGTTCAACCTATGTCTGGCTCAGATTCACAAAAGCATAAAATAACAGACTGCTGAGGGTCTTGGAAATAAAGATCATAGGGTACTATTATTAAAAATAAAAGAAATTGTTGTAACACATGAGCATTAAATTGGTAGCCTCACATTGCATTAAACAAGGCTATACATTCAGTTTTGCAGCCACTAAGATTGTTGGACGAGCAGGCACAAAAACAGCCAGGGAATGATTGAAGCCTGGGAAACAGCCCCTTGTCAACAGGAATGCTGATTTACCACCAGCTTATCAAGTACTTAGGAGGTGAGGGCTGGGCAACACAAGGAAACAACAGCCTACGACTTAATAGCCAGTCATCAACACCCCAATCAACATCTAAAAAAAGCCACACACAACAGGCACCATATAAATACCACAGCCCAAAGCACACACACTGCTAGAGAGAAGTTCGCTGAGGATGGGCTCCAGCAGAGACGTACGAAAGCTCTGAAGACTGAACTTCTGGTCCTGGTGCCCGACCCAGATCACATCCTGAACATTAAATTCATAAAGAAATGACATTCATCTCTCTCTATGGTAAAAGTATTTCCAGAATGTCGCAAATACTTCTCTTCTGGACTCAAGGCAGAAAGGGGAGGCCTATATGCCTATCTCTTGCACTGCATGTCTCCTTTTTATTAGTGCTGTCAACCTTCTGCTCCCATGCACAATGCCTCCCCAAAATCTCAGCCAATCGTATTTCAAAGAACCTCCCCCCGCGCGCGCACACACACACACACGGAGGGGCCACCCGGAGGCTACTAGAAAATGCCTTTATAAGGCACAATGGAGCAGACTAGGCCCGATTCTTCCCAGCCTAGATTAGACCATCAACTAAGCAGAAGCAGTTGAGCATCTTTTATACCCATGCTTTCTACACAAAATAAACTAGAAGCTTCTGGTTTTCCTAGTTTGCTTTGCAAAGAAAAATTTAACTGGTCCAGTTACAGCATGGAAATGCCTGTTCTAATCTCATCCTAGGCATGTCGAAAGAATTCAACTCCAACAGACTGCTGACATCTAAGAAGAGTCTGCTGGTGATTAGCAAGAATCAATTTGATTTACCCCCAAATTAATGGAATTTAGGAGAGCAATTAAAACCTGATTATTACAGCATCTCTGAGGAGGATTAAGATTCCTTCTGTACATAGGCTATGACTATTTCTTGGGATAGGAAAATTTATCATATAATTGCTACAATTGCCTTTTTCCCTTTTTAATTTATTTATATAAGACTATTAACTGATCAACAAATAATATCGCATATAAATCTATAGCAAAATTAAAGTACCGTACTCTGCAGAAATAAGTGTTTTGTCGAGTTTAGTTACATCAGAAGTTGATTTAGTGGTTAGGGCACCAGGCTAGAACCCAGGAGACAGTAAGTTCTAGTCCCGCCTTAGGCGTGAAAGCCGGCTGGGGGACTTTGGGGCAGTCCCTCTCTCTCAGCCCAACCCACCTCACAGGATTGTTGTTGTGGGAAAAATAGGAGGAGGAAGGAGTAATAGGTATGTTCGTTGCCTTATTTATAAAAATAATAAAGGTAGCTATAAATAAATCCAGAATATACTTTACATAATTTTTAATCCAAGCAAATTATAAACCTTTTACTGATGTATTTAAAGGATAAACATTTTGTAAACCAAGTAACTAAGGGAATGTAAGTTAATTTCTAAATGTTTTTATTACAAGTTAGAGACTATAATATTATTAGCAATTCATAAACTTTTGAACTTCTGTTAAAAAAGCAGGTGAAAAACTAATTCATAAAGCTTATCAATACTTATAAATGCAAGCTCTATCACTATGACTTGAGGTATTTTTCAAAACTGAAGTGACCCCTTTTCTCAAGTTGCTCATGATCCCAAGAGGATTAAAGTATACACCTTCAGGAGTTAATTGGTTAATGAAATCATGATTTGCTAGTCTATAAAATGTAACAAAACTCTTTCCTGCGAAATCCAGAGCTTGCTGATAAAACCTTTTGCCTGTTATATGTCTGTCCTTCATTATCACTGCAAGAAAAGCTCAGTTTGATTATGATTAGCCACCTGGCTCAACTTTTAAATTATTCAAGGCTGCAAAATCACCTCTCTGTTTCCTTAGCATTGCCTGATAAGAATGTTTATTTCCAAGTAAAAAAAGTTGTTACCGATATTCTCTAATAGACAATCAACATTTTGCGCTTTCGATTCCAGAGTTTGTGAGGTCCTCGGTGCTCTCTTGAGCTTGGGTGTTTTCTTGCAAGGGTTTCATTGCCCAACTAGGTAACATAAGCAGCGCACTGACCTTGGCACTGATGGCGTTCCCTATTTGGGTCATGAAACGTCTGCAAGAAAACAGCCAAGCTCAGAGAGCACCAAGGACCGCACAGTTCGACCCTGACCTACAAATATTCTCTTCGGTCAATTCCAGTTTCTTTAATTACACTGGAAGGAAACCACAATAAAACTAATGAAAAACCTTTACAAGTCATAATCTTTGCTGCACTCACATCAACCCTGTCCTTTAGAACAGGGGTCCCCAACCCCCAGTCCGTGGAACGTCACCAGTCCGCGGCATGCCAGAAACTGGTCCGCACAAACAAGGGCCCATCTGTGGGATGCAGGCAGCACACAAAACCAGGCCCCCTCTGGTCCGTGGAAAATCTCTCTCCATGGAACTGGTCCCTGATGCCCAAATGTTGGGGGCCACTGCTTTAGAACATCTTGCCCCCACCCGGGGTGAGATCTGCTCCCACCTGTCTGACCTTCCATAAGGGCCTGACAACATGCCTCTGCCAGTTGGCTTGGGGGCCCAATGGGGAGTATCATGCTGGAGGTGGTTAAAGGACCAATAGCACATCCCACTTCACCCTTTCTCTCCCCGTTTACCATAATTTTAATCCTAATAGATATATATAGTAAATATGCGTGTGTATATATATATATATTATATATATATATATATAAAATACATATATTGTATATACAGATACACACATATATAGTAAATATGTGTGTGTGTCTGTATGTTTCTATAGTTTTATTGCTTTTAACCTTGTAAGCTGCCCAATCGTGGCTTACAATTTAATAAACAAACTCCTAGTTTGATTAAAACAACCCTTGTCTTCATCTGCCAGTGTGACACATGAACCAACTGGTGTCCACATGCACCGCCTCAAGATCTCCAGCTGTACCCCGAGTTCGGCCAACCAATTCTGATGAATGTAGACACCACTGTCCCAAAGGGGCTTGTTCCAAAAGGCAACTGGACTTTGTTTTTCCTTGAAGACGTTTTGCTTCTCAACCAAGAAGCTTCTTCGGTTCTAACTGAACGGTGGAGGAAGGATTTATATTCCTTGCAGTCATCTGGTCGTTAGCGCTCTCTCGGAGAATTGTTGAGGCCTCTTGGAGGTTTATCCCTGCTCTCGGGGTCACCTTTTCAGGGATTCAAAGAGGCCACCTACGTTAAGGCTGAACAGTGCTGGAAGGAGCTCCCACCTCCTGTTTGCAGTCCTTTCAACAGCTCCAAGAAGGCTCCGCACCCATCTGCACTCTGATCCGGGCACAGAGAAGCCTCCAAGTGGCCTCCACGACCCCCAGAGGGAGGAATAGAACCCCATCCATTCCCTTCCATCGAGTCAGAGTTGAAGGGGCTTCTTGGAGGAGAAGCGAAACGTCTTCAAAGGAAAAACAAACCGAGGGAGCCCAGTTGCCTTTGGGACAACGGTGACCCGGATGGCCGAGGAGCTCCGGAGACCCCCGGAGGCGCTGCGGCTGCTGCCTCTGGGCGGCGGCGGGGATTCCGCTCCCGGGCCCTCGGCCTGCCAGGCGCGGGAGTTGCCCGGACACCAGGGCAACAGCAGGTCTGCTCGGCGTCCGGCTCGCTTCCTGGGGAATCCCCCGCCCAGCTCCACCCCCAGGGCCCGAGAGACGCGGGGAGGGTCCCGGGGCCCCCGGCCGCCTCCAAGGCCCGTTAATGCACGCGCGGCAGCCCCCCCATCCCCCACCCCGGCTTCACTTCGGCTCGGAGGGCTCGCGAGCGCCGGAAGGGCCGTTACCAAAAGGCGGGGAGCGGGTCCCTTCCCGCTCACGTGAACGAGCCAGGGCGGGCCGCGTTCCCACGACCCGCAACTGAAGGGCGGCCCTCCCTCGGCCCCGCACGTGCGCCCCCCTCGGCCGGCCGGTGCCACGTGACGGACAGGCCCCGCCCACTGCCCCCCCCCGCAGGAGACCCGCGCCGCCCCACCTTCACCTCCTCCTCCTCCCAGAAGCCCCCGGGCCCCTCCCTCACCGCTTCTCCAGGCTGGGCCTCCCGACGAGGGAGAAGCGCGGCGTTGGGCTCGGGGCCCGCGGCCCGGCCTAGCGCTCGCTCTGTGACCCGAGAGCCGGAGAGCGGCGGCGGCGGCGCCTCCTCGAAACCCGCCTCAGCCGCTCGAGGGGTCGCGGTTGGGGGGGCGGCGGTGGCGGCGGCAGCGGCGAAACTGCGTCATACACGCACGCTCGACGCTCGTCCGCGCGGAACGTCAGGGCGCCGAGGCTTCTGATTGGCTACCCCGCGCTCCCTTTCCTCGGAAGATTCCCATTGGCGCTCCGTCCCCCGACGTCAGCGCCTCGCGCTGGTTTTCGATTGGCTGAGTCGTAGCTCTCTCCCCCCCAACGTCGCCCTGTCCAATCCGCTGCGCCCTCCCTCCTGACGTCCGTCGCGGCAGAGCGCCCCGGGGCGCGGCGATTGGTTGGGGAAACCGACGGCCCTGTTGCTGGGGGGGGCGAGGGGGCGGAGGCGGGAGGGCGACGCCGCGGGGGTTCCCGTGTCCCCGGAAGTGGGTGGAGCCTAAGCGTCCGGCGGGCGCGGGTGTTGTTGGCTTGGTTTCCATAGCAGCCGCGACGCCGCGCCGGAAGGAGGCGGAGGCGGCGGCGGACTACAGCTCCCGGCAGGCCCCGGCGGGCGCGGGCAGGGCCAGGCGGCCGGGAGCGGCGGCGGCCGCGAGGCGAGCGGGATGTTGCCGGTGGCGCTGCCGCCGGAGCGCGAGCGGGACGGGGCGCTGCTGCGGGTGCGCTTCACCACGCTGGCGGTGGGGACGGTGTGCTGCCCGCTGGGCGGCTTCCTCTTCTGCGTGGCCTGGGCGCTGCTCTTCCACTTCCCGGAGGCCACGGCCACGCACTGCCGCGTGAGTCCCGGGGAGGGGGGGGGAGGGGGGGCTGGGGACCCCTCACTCACACCCCCCGGGGGGAGAGAAAAGGGGAGGGGGACCTAGTGGAGGGACACCCCCCCGGCCGCTGACCGCCCCCCTCCGCCCCTCCCCGCCAGGTGCCCAACTACCTGCCGTCGCTGAGCGCCTCCATCGGGGCCGCCTCGCCGGAGCGCTACGTGTGGCGGCTCTGCATCGCCCTCCAAGCGGCGCCGCGGCTGCTGGTGGCCGCCGCCTACTGGCGCCACTACCGGGGCTTCCCCAGCCCGCACCGGCTCTACCCGCGCCTCTGCCGCGTCGCCCTGGGCCTCGGCCTGGGGGAGAACCTGGGGCTGCTGCTGCTCACCTACGTCTCCTCCGCCGAGAGCCACGGTACGGCCGCCCCCCCCGCCCCCTCCCCTTTTCCCTGTCCCTCTCCCCCTCCCCCCTCGGTCGCTCTCCCCCTCCCCCCAGGGTCCCCCTACACACACTCACCCCCAGGGACTGGCGTCCCCGGCTGTTCCCTGGCCCGGCTCCACCCCGATGAGTTCCACACAGGCGGCCGCTGGAAGGGAGGCTCCCTCTTCCTCCAGGCAAAGGTGAGTCCGGTCCACCGGGCCAAAGCCGGCTGCCCAGGCCAGGCCACAGGCCAAGGCAACCGCGGAAGGGACCCCCTCTGAAGTTCAAAGCAAAAACGCACAGCCAGAAAAGAAAGAGGCTGTTCCCAGCAGGGCTTTCCTCTCTCTGCTGTGCTCAGTAGCAGCTTCTGGAAGGGCGAGGCCTTCTCCTCACGAGTGACCTGGCTGGCCTTCTCTGCTCCTGCCTTTTCTCTGCCCCAGATCTGGTGCAGCAGGCAGTTCCTCTTCCTCGTCCCTGACCGGCTGCAGCCGGCTGCTTTCCCCACCCGAAGCCTCAGGGCTGTCCTGCTGCAGCTGCCCTTCAGCCGAATCCCTCTCGGAGGCTGCTTGGAGCCATTGAGCAACTCCCCTCCGGACGTGCCTGGGACCGGTTCATCTTCCTTTGAGCTGACACTTTGGGGAGCATCTGGGGGGGCATCACGCTCTGTAGCCTTCCTCACCATCACCCCTGTCCCCTCCCTTGTCTTCCCTCCTAAATGTCACCCCTCCCTGTCACCCCCTCATTCTCTCTCCCTGTCTCCCCCCTACTCCCCTCCTTCTCCCACACTGTCACCTCTTTCCTCCTGGTCTCCCCTGCAGTCTTCCACCAGAACGCCTTCGGACTCTTCATCGTCTCGGCCCTCGGACACATGTTCCTGACCTGCCTGCTCTGGCGTATGACCAAGAAGTACGCCATCACTCCCGAGGTAAGAATGCCCCCCTCCAGCTCCTTTGGGCCCCCCAGCTGCACCAGCTTTCGCAGCAGGCCAAGGAGGATCCTGAGTGACGGGTTGGTGGGGTGCCATCACGTTCTTCTCACCCCTTAGCAACCACAATAGATTTTCTCCACAGTAAAGGAATAAGCAGTTAAGAAAGACACTCAGACTAGTGCATGGTAGACCAAGCCTTAGAAAAGCTATCTGTCTAGATAGAAATTGATTGATTGATTATGCACCATCAAGTTGCCAACTCTTAACAGAGTGGATAAATGGATCTTCCCCGTGATGATCTGTACCCAACCTGGTCCTTCAGGTCTTCCAGCTGTGTCCACTGGGACTGGGTCCCTCCACCTTTCCTGCTAGCCATCCTCCTCCTCTCCTCTTTCCTTCCATCTTTCCCAGCGTGGGAGCCTTCTCCGGAGAGCTGGGTCTTCGTGAAGTTTGCCCAGAGTGGGATAACTTGAGCCTGGCCTTTTTTGCCTTGAGTGAGAACTCAAGTGCTGATGTCTTTGGGGATTCAACAGGTCCAGGCAGCAGCTGCCCCATCCAGATCACGGGGCTTCTTAACTGGCCGGTCCGTGCTTGTTAGGGAAGAAAAGCTGTTCAGGAAGATACACTCGGAAAGCCAGACAACACAGGCAGTCCTTGACTTACGACCACAACTGAGCCCAAAATTTACGTCGATAAGCAAGGCAGTTGTTCAATGACCTTTGCCCCATTTTATGACCTTTTTGCCAGTTGTTAAGTGATTCATGCGGACATTACGCAAATCTGATTTCCCACTGACTTGGTTTGTCAGAGGCCGGCTGGGAAGTTTTGAAACGGTGGTCACGTGACCCTGGGATACACGCCAGTTGTCAAAGTCCACATTTTGATCACGTGTGACCCTGAGGAAGCAGTGAAAGTGTGAAAAACAGTCATGCCGCTTTTTCCAGTGCCCTGGTCACTAAATAAATGGTTGTAAGTTAAGGGTTGCTTTAACTGTCAGACCGGCCTCCACTTGGGCTTCTAAGTAAAAACGACCCTTGCCTCCGTTTGTTCAGCAAGGTCTCGTTTACTAGAAGCGAAGGGAACTGCAGTAGCGCAAAGCCAGAAGTGAAAATTGTGCATCCATTTTGCCCAGTTAACTCTCTTCCCTTGCTCCCTTCCCCTTGTTTGTCTCTCGTTGTCCAGTTCATTTTAAAAGAGATGTTTTGGAAACGGTCACTCTGTGTTGGGGGCATTCTGCTCCCGGGGAAACGACCCTGGAGACCTTGTGGGTTCTCGCAGAGCGCTGTTCTCACAGCTGAGTTTCATTCCCTCCCCCCCCCCGCAAAGCCTTCGCCCTCCCTCCCAGCCTCCCCCCCCAGGGTTCGTGGCAGACTGACAGTGAGGTGGCAGTTTTGACATATATTGGGTTTTAAGGCTACGCCTGCCAGATGCAGGATGGGAGGACGGAAAGGGTGGGTCCTTATGCCGGACATCTGGTGACGCTGCACCAGGTAGAAACCACGTAATCACAACTCCGGCCAAGCACATTCTTGGTCTGTCCTTCGTTGGGTGATCTTGTTAGGGCTCTCTGCGCCTCCTTCTGCAAAGAGGCGGTTTGCAACGCCTGGTCTGGTGAAACAGGTTTTATTGGGAAACGTTGCAGAAAGCTGCTGGGGCTGGATGGGTGTGGAAGGTGTCAACGCTGCTAATATCGGATGTTTTTGCTTTGACAACAGGGGGAAATGCAGCCATCTTTTTCCCTTTCGCTTTTAGAGTTAGATGATGCAACAGGTCGGGAAACGTCGGATGAGCCGCACGGACCCATTTAGCACGCTGGGAGCCGCGCGTTCGCGCATGCGCGCGCACCCGCGCATGCGCGCGGCCCCGTTCGCGCATGCGCGCGGCCCCCGCGCACGCGCGCATGCGCACCCGCGCACCCGCGCATGCGCGCGCCCCGTTCGCGCATGCGCGCGCCCCGTTCGCACATGCGCACCTGCGTGCCTGCACCCCCGCACCCGCTCGCGCATGCGCGCATGCGTGCGCGCACCCCCCCGCGCATGCGCGCATGCGCTCGCCAAAATGGCGGAGGAGGCTCCGGAGCCGCAGGTAAGGCCTCAAAGAGCCGCATGCGGCTCCGGAGCCGCGGGTTGCCGACCCGTGAGCTAGACATAACAACACTAAACTCAGTGTGAGAATCAAGGTTATTGAGCGCAGAGCTGATAAAGAATTGGCCGGGCTGGAGGAAGCCCGTGCTTCAAGCTAATTGGGGAATGTGATTTATGACTGTCAATTGGAGGAGGGAATTGTGCTTTGATACTGTGTGCCCAGGGGAGGTGAACTCAGTTTTTGGCTTCGATTATGTAAGTGCCGATGTTACGCTACTCGAATAAAAGATTCTTTAAGGTAAACGGTGCCTCAAAGTTCTTTTGAAGGGATTCATATGTCGGAACCATGACAGAAGGTCTCTGTGGTCAGTGTCCTTGAGACATTGTCCTCGGCTGTGAGTTTCACAAAGCCCCCCCCCTCATCCCAAGTGGGAGGGTGCAGTATTTGTCCTTGGGAGAAACGGGGCCTGGCGCTGAAGGGGGGGGTGTTCTTTCAAATGCGCCCTCGGCCAGAGTTGGCGCTGCCCAGGCTGCAAATGCCCTGCAGTCTGTAGCAATTTCAGCCAGACAGGGACGGAGGCCTCTGGGAAGCAGGAGCCCCGGGGGGAGGGGGAAGGGGGGGTTGGGTTTAAGGCTGCCTGTCAGAAGGCAGAGGCTGTGTTTTTGGACACACAATTGGTTTAGTTGCCTGGTGTGGAAGGGACTAAATGGAACTTTGGCGTCCTACAGCCTAGTTTCACCAACAGAAGAGAGTATTCGTACTCAGGGTTGGATTGTTGGGTCCTTGGTGCTCTCTGGTTCCTTGCAGACTTTTCACGACCCAACTAGGTAACGCCATCAGTGCTAGAAAGGAGGGGGGTTTGCTGGGGGGCAGGGGGGAGGAGGAGGACAGTGACAACAACTGTGAGGTTCCTGGTGTTCTCTGAGCTTGGTGGTTTCACTTCCAATCTCCCGGCTAGCACTGATGATGTCACCTGATCTGGTAATGAAACGTCTGCAAGGAAACCGCCAAGCTCAGCGTATCAGGAGGAGCCTGGCTGCCTGGCTTTGTCACCGGTGTGTTCTTCGGACTGGTGTCTGCTGGGGAAAGGAGACCCTTGGGTCCTCCCCACCCCTCGGCTCTCCTGCCTGTGGCATTTGAGGGCTGCTTACTCGGAGGTGGCCCCTGTGGGGAGGCTGTAGTAGAGCCTTCCCTGGCCTGACCGGGGGTTCTGCCCCCTTGCTGGCTGTGGGAGGGAGAGGGGGGTGCTGGGCCACCGGGAGGCAGCGTCTGTTTTCCTGGCTTGCCTTGATAGCCTTCTGCCCCTGGACCCTGCTTGTACTGGGTGTCTGGTACAGCTTTATTGGGGGGGAGGGAAGGGGGCTCTGGGGTCCCAGAAAGTGAAGGGCAGGTGTGGACTTTCAACTCCCAGAATTCTCCAGCCATCGCTTTCTCCCTTTCCAGGGCTTAAGGGAGGTTCCTGTCCTCTTTCTGTACATCCGGGCTCCTGACTATGGGCTTCAACGCCATCAGCTCTACTATAACTGTAAATTAAACGGGACCCCTCAGAATCCTCCTCTTGGTCCTCCCCCTCCTCCTTAGGCCTTCTCACCTTTGGCCTTGGTTGTGATGGGGGTGAGGTGTGTTGAGGGCGCTCCAGGTGACCCGGAAGTTGTGGCTGTGCGGAGAATGTGGGCAGGAAATGGTGAGGTGGGGATGGTGGTGGTGGTGGCGGTTAATTCTGCTTGGGTGAGCCATGGGAGAATACAGAATAACAGAGATGGAAAGGACCTTAGAGGTCTTCTAGTCTAACCCCCTAATTCAAGCAGGAGAACCTATACCGTCTCAGACAAATGACTGTCTAGTCTCTTCTTAAAAACCTCCAGTGATGGAGCACCCACAACTTCTGGTGGCAAGCTGTTCCACTGGTTAATTGTCCTCACTGCCAGGAAGTTTCTCCTTAATTCCAGGTTGCTTCTCTCCTTGATGAGCTTTCATCCACTCCTTCTTGTCCTGCCTTTGGGGGCTTTGGAGAATAGGTGGACCCCCCTCCTCTTCTCTGTGGCAGCCCCTGAGATACTGGAAGACGGCTATCATGTCCCCCCTAATCCTCCTTTCCTCTAGACTCGCCATAGACTCCCGTGGGGGAGGCCGATGTTGTGAATGATGGAGGGGAGGTGCTCAGTCTGGGCTTAAGGCTGTCTGCCCCATTAAGGACGCAAGGAGGATTTGCACACAGGCTGCGCAAGCACGGCGGTTCCCGGTTCCCACCTGCCACTTCCTGTGTGAACTTTCACATCGCAGCTTGTTTGCGGTCCTTAGCTGAGCCTGGGCTGCACCCAGCCCCGCCCACTCCAAAGCCTGCCTGGGGCCTGATCCTGCGGATCCGTGGCCAGCCGAAGACGCCCGAGAGAGAGAGAGAGAAAAGTGACTAGGGAGGGAGAGGACAGGCAGAAAGAAATTTCCTTCAGAAATTCAGCCTCCCTCCTAGTTTTCTATTGCTTTTTCGAATTTCTCTTTGTATTTCATATTTTGATAAACTCATAAAAATATGAAGCGGACAAAGAAATTCAGCCTCCAGTGATGCAGGCCTGGCCACGCAGTTGCCAGATGTTGAGGAGACGTTATTTGGCTCGGCTGAAAAGGGATGGAGAAAGGATTTTGCAAGACGGCTCCGTCTGTATGTGTGAATCTACGTCAGTTTGCAACCGGGAGTCCAGTCACTCTTCCTCTTCCGTTTCGCACACGTTTTATTCCGCTGCAGCTGAGGGAATCCGATGCCCTTGAATAAAAGACCTGGCTGGGTCGGAAGAGGTGGGACTTCTGCTGTGCCGCCTGGGGACCGGCTTTGTCAGAGGTTTTGTGGACAGATTTCCTGCTGTGTTGTACTTTTGCCTGCCCGGCTTAGCCTGCCCTCCGCGTGGCGTTTTTGCTCTTCTTTCAAAGACGCTTGTTCTGCTTGGGGGAATTTTCAAAGAGAGTTTAGTTTGCAGCACCAGCTCTCTGGGGCCTCAGCGGTGACAAGAGTTTTCTAAAGATAAATGATCTACCGGGGACTTTTTCAACCTCTGGGCCGCATCCAGGGTGCAGCTCCTTCTGCAAACTTTCTCAAACTGAAACCGCATCGTCGGCTATTTGTAGCCTCTGCATGTGATGCTCCCCGTAGCTGCTTCTCAGGGTTAGTGGTGGTTCCTCCCCCCCCCCCCTTTCTGCCCTAAATAAACCCTTTGCAAATCTACCCTGGTGGCCCTTGTGTGTCTCGGGTTAGCTGAGTCAGGCAGCCGATGAAAGGATGGAGTCCACTTCTGTATCTGAAGCCGCTCAGAATCTGCTCTGGCTTCAACAGCGCTTGAGTTCAGCTTGACCAGCCTGATTCATTGACTGGTCCAGACAGGGATGTTCTTCAGATGCTGAGACCCTGGAAACAGTGCGGAGAAGAGCGACAAAGATGGTCAGGGCACTGGAGGCTAAAACATGTGAAGAACGGTTGCACGAATTGGGTTTGTCCAGTTTAATGAAGAGAAGGATGAGGGGAGACAGGATAGCAGTCTTCCAATATCTCAGGGGCTGCCTCAAAGAAGAGGGAGTCAAGCTATTCTCCCAAGCCCCTGAAGGCAGGACAAGAAGTAACAGATGGGAACTCATCAAGGAGAGAAGCAGCCTAGAACTAAGGAGAAACTTCCTGACAGTGAGGACAATTAACCAGTGGAACCTCTTGCCTCTGGAAGTTGTGCGTGCTCCATCACTGGAGACTTTCAAGGAAAGATTGGACAACCGTTTGACTGGGATGATACAAGGTCTCCTGCCTTGGCCAGGGGCTCAGACTGGAAGACCTCCAGGCTCCCTTCCAACTCTGTGGCTCCGTCCCTTCCAGCCCCGGGATGGTGTGGAACGCTTTGGCCAACGCTGAGGCTCCAGGACGGGCGCAGAGCTGGGTGAGGCCCAGAGACCTTTCTAGTCCCGCATTGAGGGGCCCACCAGATGCATCTGCAAAGGTGGCCAGCAGGGCAGAGGGGTAAACACCAGCGCTGCACAAAAGCTCTTTTTCTGGCACGTGGCGTTTCTCCCGTACATCATTGGGGGGGCCGTTTCCCACGGAGGGGCCGGCTCAGCCTGCTCCAGGGAAGCAGTGAGAGGCAGCTTCCAGTTTGGAGGGGGAGTTTCTGGACACCTGCCTGGCCACGGATGGTCAGGAGGAGAGGCCGAAGGTTCTCCAGGACGTCCCATCCCTGATTCTCTGGGTTTTCTCCGACCTCAGCGGTGACCCTCTTCCCCTCCCTCTGCCCAGCCTGGTGGCCCCCCTCAAGCCCTCCAGCCCGTCTCCTCAGGCCCCCTGCGATCCTCCTCAGACTTTGCAAAGAGGTAGGGGGTCTTTCCTTTCGGCTGTTGCAGGAAGTCCTCGACTTGCAGCAGTTCGTTTAGTGACTATTCGAAGTCACAGCGGCACTGGAAAAAGTGCCCCGTGACCATTTTGCACACAGCCTTTGCCACCTCCCCACAGTCAGGTGATCGAATTTCGGACTGCTGGCAACTGACTCGTATTTATGGCGGTCGCAGCGTCCCGAGTTCAGGCGATCCCCTCTTGTGACCTGACAAGCCAAGTCAATGGGGAAGCCGGATTCTCTTAACGACCGTGTTCCGTGCAGTGATTCACTTAATAACTCTGGCGTGAAAGATGGTAAAATGGGGCAAACCTCAGTTAACAAATGTCTCCTTTAACAAGAGAAACGTCGGATTCAGTTGGGGTCGTAAGCTGAGAACCACCTGTATGCAAGCAGGATGGGTTTGTTTTTTTAAATGAAATTAGGGTGTTCAGGTCTGATGGATCCAGAGGTGGAGGGAGCCCTCTAGGTTTCCAAGGGTCCCGATCATGATTGAAATAGCCCCCCCCCCCAAAAAAAAGCGGTTATGCTTTACTTTCTGCTTGCACAAAGGAGCAACGGGAGAGGCCCAGAGGCTTTGCCTGCCTGCCCCCGTGGAGCTCCCGGGGTGGGCTGGCGAGGGAGGGAGGAGGCGGGATTCCCGCGCGGGGCTTCGTCCAGCCTTGGCCTGGGCCAGGGCTAGGCAACCTTGGCCCCTTCATGACTCGTGGACTTCAACTCCCAGAATTCCTCAGCCAGCCATGTGGAGGGGAAAGGGAGAGGTTTCCAAGCTGAGCCGTGCTGGCTCAGGAATTCTGGGAGTTGAAGTCCACAAGTCATAAAAGAGCCAAGGTTGGCCTACCCCTGGCCTGGGCGAAGCAGAGTGCGGGGGGCTGGGGAGGGGCGTGGGGGGGCCGGGGGAAGTCATCCATCCACCTTTCTCTCCGCAGGAGCGCAAGTCCTACAAGTGGAAATGGTGGCTTTTCCTTTTCAACCTGGTCACCTTCCTGGTGGCCATCTGCTTCTACTTCCGTCACAACTGGTATTGCGAGACTGGAGGTAAGGAGGAGGCCCTGGCCGCTTTCTCCTGTGGGCACGCCCCAGAGCCCTGCCCTACCTCCGCTTCGGGGTCTCTAGAGCAGGGGTCCTCAACCTTGGCCACTTTAAGACCTCTGGACTTCAACTCCCAGAATTCCTCAGCTAGGCACGCTGGCTGAGGAATTCTGGGAGTTGAAGTCCACAAGTCATCAAAGGGCCCAGTTGGAAGACCCCTGATCTAGACCTTTCCTGGGCTCGCTGCTTTCTCTTCCAAGTGTCCGATAGCTGAAGCCTTTAGACCGGGGGCCTTTTTGTGCCCGGGACCCCTTTGAGATTCCTTTTGTCCCCTTTGGACCCTCCTCAGAGCAATACGTATTTAAAAGTTTTGGGAGCCCAGAGATCAGTCCTTGGTTGGCCTGCAAATTTTATTGAGTGAAAAACTAATTTTCCGTTGCCGATTATTGAAAATAAACCTGGGACTTTTGGTCCGTAAAGTCCAGGTTAGAAGGTCTGCTTTAGACCTCTGAGCCAGGCAGGGGGAGTTTTTTGCACATGGCCAGGAACACTCTTCAGAAAGAGCACTGCTTGGAAGGGATGAGAGGCGGATCCAACTGTTGAACGCAGGCGAGGTTCCCGGTGTGGAGCAGAAGACCGTGAGCATTGTGGATTTTGTTTCACATCGGGTTCCAAATTTGGCCACTTTAAGACTGATGGAACTTCAATTCCCAGAATTCACCAGCTAGCCATGAATGATAGAGTTGGACGGGACCAGAAGGATTACCTTGTCCGTTGTTTCTCATGCTGGCTGGTGGGGATTCTGGGAGTTGCAGTCCACCGGTCTTAAAAAGTTGCCAAATCTACAGCCGCCTGCTTTATATCGCACCCAAGTTCATTTCTGATGGGCAAGTTGAGGAGCTTAGAGCAGGTTCTCGGCCTCGGCAGCTTTAAGACTTGTGGCGCTCCCAGGACCCCCCAGCCAGGGACAGACTAGAAGACCTCGGAGGTCCCTCCCAGCCCTAGGATTCCATGTCCTGTGTCCTGCTTCCTCCTGCAGTGTACACGGTCTTCGCCTTCCTGGAGTACCTGGTGGTCCTGTCCAACATGGCCTTCCACATGACCGCCTGGTGGGACTTTGGCAACAAGGAGCTGGTGATCTGCTCCCCGCCGGAGGAGAAGCGCTTCTAGCCGAGGACTGGACAGCCGGCTGGCGTGGGAATCTCGTCACGGGGGCCCGGAGCTGCCTCTTTGGAAAGGGGGGGCTTGGCGGTGGCCCTGCCGTCCCTGAGTGCTGAAGGAGAGAAGGAGCCCCCCCCCCGAAAGGACTCTTCCACCTCCCCCCACCTGCTTAGTCCCGGTAAGAGGTGGGCAGGAGTCATTGCAGCCTCTGGCTTGACGGACACTCTGAGAGAGATGTCGGAGGCCTGTAAAGGCCACTGCTGCCCAAAACATGGAGAGCGGGGGAGCATTATCTCCAGGATGGTGGGGGGCGCCTCCCTTCCCATGGGAATTGTTCCCTGATGGGGGAGTTGCAGCTCGCCCCCTCCTTCAGCCACAGGATCCCCCCCCCCTGGGATTTTTGGTGCCCATTATAAGGCAGGCGATTGCCCGGTTGGGTCATGGAGGTGAAACAAGGTGGGCGGGAGGGGCTAAGGTGCTTGAGACACCCCTCTCTCCCCCTCCCCTCCATTTTCAGCTTTCGCACTGATGTGCCCACCCCACCCAAAACCCTCTTCCCCCCCCCCCCAGGCCGGGGGAAGGGACGGCTGCTGTGCGTTGACAGTGTTAACCTTCCTGCTTTGGCTCTTTCCATCCTGAGGCTGGGGAGTCTGGGGAAATGTTCAAAATTATTCCCCCCCCCAAAAAGATACAGACCTCGAGAGTCGGGGAGTGTGTGTGTGTGTGTGTGCTGTTGCGTGGTGGCTGTGTGACCAAAACGGAGGCTCATTCAGCCGGAACTGAGGCGTCCTTGAAGACCGGCTGAAGGAGAGGCTCTGCCGAGCGATTTGGGCCAAAGGGGGCCTGGACGAGGTCCGGCTCCTTCTCCGAAGCTGGGATGTGGACGCAGGGATGGGCAGGGAGAGCAGCCCGGGACGGGAAAAGCTGGATTCGCTCCGGGTTCTGGGCCCTGCAACCGTCATAAATACAAGACGGGAGAAGCGAGGCTGAGCCGAGGGTTCTTTGGCTGCACCCCAAAGCCAGGTTGGGAGGCTCCTCTGCACCCCCCCACCCCACCCCCGGGGCAGAGTCGGGGGCCCTGAGCCCACATGCGCCATCCGAAGGTCGAGGCGTTCGGACACTGGGACCCGGGGTCACCCAGGGGTGGCAGTTCTGCTTCCTCGTCTTCCTCCGCATTGCCAGATAATGTATTTTCATCCGGTTTTTACTTTCCCCACAAAATAAAGCACCGAGTATTTTTTTAAAAACGCGAGTTCTCCGGGTGGCTTTAGGGGGGGGGGGTGCCGGGGGTGGTGGTGGTCCTTGCTGGCTCCGGTCTTTCACGGTCTGTCCCTCTCGGTCTGCAGCCCCTCGGATCCCAGGCCCTGCTCTTTCCCCCCTTGCAGCCGAGGAGACCTCTGGAAAAACGGAGGGGGGGTGAATTGCTCCTTCCCCCCCATTTGGGGAAACCTGGCCAGGGGATTCTGGGAGCCGAGCTCCAGGGGTCTTAGAAGCTGCCCAGTTTGAGAAAGACGGGACCAGGGGATCCCTCTGGTCCCTCCCCACTCGGCCATTCCTGACTGGCTAGGGAATTCTGGGAGTTGAAGTCCTCAGCTCTGGCAGAGGCCACGGTTGGGAGGCCCTGCTCCAGTTCAGGCTGGCCTGGCCCCGTTGGCGATGCCCTGTGCAGTCCTGGGCCCCACACTTCCAAAAGGGGGGCAGTGAGAAATTGGAGGAAGCTCGGGGGGGGTTGAAGACGAAGCCCCAGGGGGCAGAATGAAAGGAAGAGGACCCCCCCCCCAAGGAGACAGATGAGAGCCCTCTTCAAATATCTCCTCTCCAGGAGAAGGTCCGGCCACAGATGGTCAAGCGGAGCCCACAAATCACAGGGAGTCCTCGACTTAACATTCATTTAGTGACCATTTGAAGTTAAAACAGTACAGAATAAAGTGACTTATGACCGGTTTTCACACTTGTGACCGTTGTAGCATCCCCACGGTCATGTGATCAAAATTCGGACGCTTGGCAACTGGCATGTACTTATGACAGTTGCAGTGTCCTGGGGGGGTGTCACATGATCCCCTTCGGCGACCTTCTGACCAGGAAGCTAGATTCACTTGACCGTGTTCCTCACTTAACAACTGCAGTGATTCACTTAAACAACTCTGGTGAGGAAGGTCGTAAACTGGGGCCAAACTCACTTCACATCTGTCTCACTTAGCAACAGGAATTTGGGACTCAGTCGTGGTCGTACGTCGAGGACTACCTGTAAAAGCAGACATTGCGAGGAGTTTCATGAATGCATGAGGCGTGGGCCAGTGGAACAGACTGCCACATGATGGGAGGGAATTGCCCCTTTGTTGGAGCTCTTCCCACAGAGCTGGAGGGGCGCTCTGGGCTGGCCGGTGGGAGATCAAACGGAGTCAGCCGGAAGGTGGATCCAGATGTGGGCAGAAGCTGCCGGTCAGCCACGAGAGCTGCAGCTTCTCCAGGCTGGGAGGTTGAGTGAAGGGCGGGTGAGCTGACCACTGCTTCCCAGCCTGGTTTACTGGGAAATCTGGTTCAGTCTGCAGTGGAGGGGGACCAAAAAGCCCCCCGCATTCTTGCCCCCGTGCCCCATCTCTGCATAGAGCAGGGGTCTCCGGCCTTGTCCACTTTTAAGACTCGTGGACTTCAACTCCCAGAATTCCCCAGCCAGCATGGCTGGCTGGGGTATTCTGGGAGTTGAAGTCCACGAGTCTTAAAAGTGGACAAGGTTGGAGACCCCTGGCATAGACCATCAAGGCCAGGATCCCGGGGTCTTCCTCCTCCGAGTCAGACATTTTCTGCACCTGACCTGGCATGGTCCCCCTTTGGCCAGTGTTAAGGAGGAGACCTAGGTGGTCCCGAGTTCAAAATCCACCTTCCAGGAGACGATAGTAACCAACGTTGTGGAGCCTTTTAGAGGATGTCCAACTTTGTTTTGGACCCTGGAAAAGTATTACAGGCGCTGCCTCCTCCCATCTTGCCCTCCCCAGACCGAAACTCTTAGGGCCAGGGGCTCTCTCTCTCTCACACACATACACACACACACACACACACACAAAAACACACACAAAAACACACACACACACGGCATCTGTTGGCCTTGCACAAGTGCAAACCAATCAATAAAAGGCCGGCCAGCCAAAGGGGCGTCTTGTTCACAGGGGCCTTTGCAAAAGGCAAAGCACAGAAGAGACTCTTAAAGCACCAGGGGAGGAGCCGGGGCCTCGATGGAACCTCCATGGGCAGGAGCAGTGACCTGGACGGAAGCCATCACACCCAGCATGAAAGCAGGACCAGGCAGGGCTTGGCTTCAACTGACCCGGCCACCTCTGTCCTTGTGCGGATAATGGAATGGGACGACTCGCCGCCAAAGCCCTGTGGAACAATTCCACATGAGATGACTATATTATTATTATTATTGAGATATTATTACTGCTAATAATAAGAGGGTCTAGTGGGCAGTTATCTCACGTTAAGTTGCCCCGTGGCAAATTGTCCCAGACCCCCGGATAATGCAGACCCCAGATCAACATGGGAAAGAGCCCAAAAGACAAGGGGGAAGTTGCCATCTTTATTGGGGGGGGGGTGACAAAAAGACCCCTGTGCAGGGAAATCACCGCAGGGAATGCCAGGTGAGCCCTCCCCCGAGTCTTCCAGGCCAAGGGCCGGTGAGGCCGCTGCTCCTGAACATGGTGAGCTGGACAGGAACAGGAGGAGGCATGGGTTGGGCAGAGGGGTGTTCGGGCAGCGAGACCCCCGTAGCTCTTTCTGGTGAAGAAAACTCCCGGGAGGGTGGGTGATCCGGCACGAGGGCTGCGAGCCACAACGTCTGAAAGTATACCTGAGCATGGAGAATCCTGAGAACCCTAACTTGCAAGCCATTCCAGCAAGTTTCTAGTCCCAGTGAAGGTGCAGCCCAGCCGACCAATGGCTGGGCCTCTCCAGAGGTGGCCTGGAAGGCCGAGAATGGCTGTTTGAACTGGGGGGTGGGGGTGGGAACAGTCTGGATTTGGGGGGGTCTTTCTTTCACTCGACACGAAGTGTGTGCAGAACCCGGCTGTCTTCGGTGGCGGGGCAGGGAGAGTCCCTCTCTTGACGTGCTCAGGAGACGCCCCTTTGCCTCTGACCGAGGAGGCTGCAGGAGAAAAGAGCCGGGCTGCAAACCACCCAGCGGAGGAGGGCGGTGGGAGCGGGAGGCCCACGGAGAGTCTTCGCAAAAAGAAGACGGCGGAAGCGCAGAAGGGCCGGCCCTGAAAACGGAGCGTTTCCTTTGTAAACAGGATGTGGAGCTGGAGGAGGCGGCAAAGGGGGCACCTCGCCTGGCAGCTTCCAAAACTCTTACCATGTTTGGATTCTGCAAGGCGCTCCTGGCCTGCCTCAGCGGTCCGAGGGACTGTCGGGCCGGGCGGCGCTGAGTGCGAGGGACCGAAGCGGACCTCCGCCTTCTGCCTCATCCTCGCTCTCCTGGGGCGGGTTTTCTGCCAGGCGGTTTCTCCAGACGGGCGCATCGCTTGGCACCTCCGCCTGGCAGGAGCAGGGAAGAACGGAGGCCGGGACGCGCGGAGAAGAAATGGACGAAGGCGTCTTCTTTCTTGGCCTACGGAGGTTCCCCGTCATCTGGGTCTCGGCTGCCCCAAAGGTGCCCTTTTCAAGGGGCGACTGGATTTCCTTGGTTTTTCCTAGGAGACGTTTCGCTTCGGTTCCGATGAAGCTTCCAGGAGGAGAAGGGAAACATCTTCAAGGGAAAACAAAGGAAGTCCAGTCGGCTCTTGAAAAAGCACCTTTGGGCGCACCTTTTTTGCACCGTCAATAAAACTGCATTTCAGGAAGCTTTGCATAGTTGAGGGTACCGGCAGTCCTCCACTTACGACCACTTGCTTAGTGACCGTAGTTAGAACAGCACTGAAAAAAGTGACTTATGACCAGTCCTTGCCCTTATGACCACTGCAGCATCCCCACGGCCATGGGATCAAAATCTGGGCACTTGGCAACCGGCCTGCAAGTACGTGATCGCCATTGGCGACCTTCCCAACCGGCTTCTGACAAGCGACATCAATGGGGGACGCCGGGTTCGCTTAATGACTGCCTGATTCGCTTAACAGCAGCAGTGGATTCCATTAACGGGGGAGCCGTGGTGGCGCAGGGGTCAGAGCGCAGCACCGCCGGCCGACTGCATTCCACAGCCGTCCTTTCGAGGTTGGCCAAATGAGGACCCCGATCGTTGGGTCTCCTCTTGAGAAGGGGGATGGACTAGAAGACCTCCCAGGTCCCTTCCAACCCTGCTATTCAGTTTGCTAAACAATGCTGGCTCTGTAAACCGCCCAGAGAGGGCTGTGAAGCCCTGATGGGGCGGTATGTAAGTCTAAGTGCTATTGCTGTTGCTTAGCAACTGTGGCAAAAAAAGGTCAAAAAATCAGGTGTGACTCATTTAGCAACCTCATTTCTTAGCAATGGAAAGTGGTCGTAAGGCGAGGACTAGTCCTGGCCTCGGTTCCCCCTCAAGGGGAAAAGGCCACGTGTCTGAGTGGGTCCTTGAGCCTTCCTAGGGAGCAAAGTTTGGTCAGGAGCGAGTGGGAAGCGGAGAGGGCGCCTGGGCATAAGCAGAGGACGAGGGCCTCCTCTCCCCCGGCCTCCTTCAGAGCAGCACGCAGGGCTTCTTGGGCTTGGGCGGGGCTGGGTTGAGCACCGCCCGGACGGCCTCGTTGAAGACCTCCTTGATGCCCTCCTGGTTGAGGGCCGAGCACTCCAGGTACTTGACAGCGTGGATCTGCTTGGCCAGGCCGGCGCCCTGCTGGGGGGTGACAGGCAGCTGGCTCTGCTCCTTCAGCTTCTTCAGGGTGTCGGGGTGGCTGCGGAGGTCCTTCTTGGTGCCCACCAGGAGGATGGGCACGTCGGGGCAGTGGTGGCAGACCTCCGGGTACCACTTGTGCTTGACGTTCTCGTAGGAGGGCGGGCTGGCGATGGAGAAGCAGATGATGAAGACGTTGGTCTGCGGGTAGGAGAGTGTCCGGAGGCGGTCGTACTCCTCCTGGCCGGCCGTGTCCCACAGGTTGAGGTTGATCGTCCGGCCGTCCACCGTGTTCTGCGCGCTGTAGTTGTCGAAGACGGTGGGGATGTACTCGTTGGGGAAGGCGTTGGTGGTGTAGCAGATCAGCAGGCAGGTCTTGCCCACCGCCCCGTCACCCACCACTACGCACTTGATGCTCTGCATCTCGGCTGCTCGCCCGGGACCCTCCAGGCTCCGTCTCAGCAACCTGCGGGAGACCCAAGAAAGGGGAAACGCTGGGAAGGGGCTGGCGTAGAGGGGTGCCCGTGCGTAGGCACAGGTAGCCCTCAAGTTACAGCCATTCGCTCAGTGACCATTCGGAGTTACAACGGCACTGAACAAAAGTGACCGTTTTCCACACTACGACCGTCGCAGCATCCCCAGGGTCACGTGATCAAAATTCAGACGCTTGGCAACTGGCATGTACTTACAACGGCTGCAACGTCCAGGGGTCACCTGATCCCCTTTTGCGACTCTCTGACAAGCAGAGCCAATGGGGGGAAGCCGGATTCACGCAACCACTCTGTTACTAACTTAACTGCAGTGATTCCCTTAACAACTGCAGCAAGAGATGTCGTTAAAAAGGGGCAAAACAACAAATTTCTCCCTTAGCAACGTAGATTTTGGGCTCAATTATAGGTCGTACATTGAGGACTGTCTGCACGTGTGTGTGAGACCCAATCAGCCCCTCCCGGCCTGCTCCTCATCACTGCCCCCCCCCAGAGGCACCAGATGCTTGAGAGAGCCAGGCCCACCGCTGCCCTTTCACCTGTCACACAGGAGCCTGTCTGTGTTCTTCCATTTTTATAGATCGTCCCGTTCTAATATTTTACAGGCTGGATGGGCTGCTTTAAAAAGATGTCCCCCCTCCCAGCCGATGGTGGTTCACTCCGAAAGGGGCACACGATTCATTTCCTGCCGTGTGTTCAAGGGGTGGCCGCAAATTGCTAGCAAGACCAGCAGTTGCTTTAGACCAATTGCTTTAGGCCAACTTTAGCTGGCTGGGGGATTCTGGGAGTTGAAGTCCACAAAGTTGCTGAGTTTGGAGACCCCTGGCCTAAAGAGCCAAGCTGGTCCCTGGACTATGCTGGCTGGGGGATTCTGGGAGTCTTAAAAGTTGCCAAGGTTGGACAACCTGGCTTTAGACTGAGACGGATGGTCAGTTCTCACTCAGCCTGTCCAGTCCAGCTTGAAAGCAGCTCTCCTGGATTTCGGACAGCGGCCTGGTCCAGTTTTCCCTGGCGAGCCCACCCAAGGCGACAAAGGATTGTGCAGCTTGACTGCGGCCCTCCTAGCCTCCTCCCTTCGCAGCTAAATTCACACAATCCGTTTGCAGAAAGCTTTCCTAATTGCATCGCAATGAAGAAAAAAACAGCAACGTGCAAAACCTCTTGTCGTCTTTTTCTTTCTCTGTGAATTGTCGTGGCACGCCTCGGGCGATGTGAAATCAATTTGTTAAGCGTTTCCAGGAGGGTGCCGTTTGTGTGAGTTGACAGTCTTGCAGTAAATTGACAGTTAAAGTGTAAAACTCTAACAAGACTTGTGGCAGATGGCTGCCCTGGTAAAAAAACAGTTCGCACTTTAGCTGCTCTTCCATGAATTGAAATGGTGTGGGGTTTCCTGCCTGAGCAAGGGGTTGGACTAGATGACCTCCAAGGTCTATTATTATTACTATTACTATTATTATTATTATTATTATTATTATTATTATTATTATTATTATTATTATTATTATTATTATTATTATTATTATTATTATTATTATTATTATTATTATTATTATTATTATTATTATTATTATGTGAGCTTTCAAGATGCCACAGGACTTGTGGGAACTGATTTATGTCTCTGAAAATGTTGTGGCTGATAGTTCTCATGTTGAATGACTAGATGAAAGGAAAGGAGAGGAGAGGAGAGGAGAGGGGAGGAGAGGGAAGGGGTCAGCCAAGAAACCAAATCAAATTAAACCAACCCAGAGTTCTCCTTTGAGCACCAATGACCAAGTTCAAGTTATCCTACTTCATATACATGATGTGAAGACCCAGCTCTCTAGAGAAGACTCTAACACTGAGAAAGGAGGAAGGAAGGGAGGGAGGGAGGAGGAGGAGGAGGAGGAGAACCAGTGTAAGGTGGCTGGGCTTAGTCAGAGTAGTGATGGCGGCACCATTGGAAGACTTGAGGGACCAGAATTCACAGAATTTTATAGAATAACAAGAGTTGGAAGGGACCTTGGAGGTCTCCTAGTCCAACCCTCTCCTCAAGCAGAAGGCCCTACGTCATTCCAGACAAATAGCAGTCCAGTCTCTTCCTGAAGACCTCCAGGGATGGAGCACCCAGAACTTCTGGAGGCAAGCTATTCCACTGGTTAATTGTTCTCCCTGTCAGGATAGTTCTAGGCTGGTTCTCTCCTTGATCAGTTTCCATCCGTTGCTTCTTGTCCTGCCTTCAGGGGCTTTGGAGAATAGCTGGACACCTCCCCCCCTTCTTTGGGGCAGCCCCTGAGATATCGGAAGACTGCTGTCATGTCACCCTTAGTCCTCCTTGGTTGTCTTCAGCCCACAGAAGTGCAGTTGTCTTACTTCTAGCGAGAAGATTCAGTGGGGCTTTGCTTTCCTGAGCAGGGACCCTCCTTTCTGCACCCCACTTGCACCAGCTCCCCATAGCCCCAGAAGGGGTCTATGGGCTGCTCTGGGCTTGCAGATCCCCTCTCCCATTTATTCTGCTCCCCAGAGTCTCTCTTGCGGAAAGGCTCCTGAACGAGGTGGGGCTGCTGGGGGTCACAGCAGGCAGCAAAGTGCTGGCCTGGTGGACAAATGGCCTGGAGAGGCCGGGAAGTGTCTCAAGGCTATTTCATTCATTCATTCATTCATTCATTCATTCATTCGCATTCCAGACTTCTTTTCATACTAGAGAATCAGCAGGAGTCTAGGAGCCCCATTTTTCAACAAATAAAGGTAACCCTTGACTTACAAGCTTTCATTTGGTGATCGTTTGAAGTTACAAATGTGACTTACACTTACGACCGTCACAGCATCCCCACTGATCAAAATTCGGATGCTTGGCAACCAGTTCAGATTTGTGACAGTCGCACGTCACACGTGGGGTCCTGGGATCCCCTTTTGTGACATTCCAACAAGTCAATGGGGGGAAGCCAGATTCCCTTAACAACTAGGTTACTAACTTATCCACTGCAGTGATTCACTTAACAACGGTGGCAAGAAAGGTCATAAAATGGGGCAAAACATACTCAACCACAGTCTTGCTTACCAATGGACTCAGTTTTGGGCTCAACTGTGCTCGTAAGTCGAGGACTGCCTGTATATTTCATTAAAAGGCCAAAGCTTTCGGGAGACGCAGCGTCTCATGAAGGAAGTCACTCTTCACAAAGCTTCTGCTTTCTATTCATTGGGAAAGTCGGAAAAGTCCCATTTTTAACCTCTGGCCCTTCGGGCCCCAAGGAGGAAGGGAGGACACCCCGAATTGCTCTGCCCACCTCCTTGCCGCCTCCCATCGCCACTGCGGAGGAAGGGACCCCGGGCGGGCGTGGTGAGCCTCGCCGAGAGAGAAGCGGAAGTGAGGAGCAGTTTGCAGAAATCTAAACAGGAAGCTGGTGAAGCAGGGGCAGCCGAAGACTGCTTGGTGCCCCAGGCAGGAAATCAAAATGGAAGGCCCCCCCCCACCCATCACCAGGGAAGGAACTTCTGGGGAGCCCTCCTTGAAGCTCTCCGGCCCTGGGTCCCTTTTCTCAGTGGTGGGAAATGTAAGGTGTTACACCTAGGCAAAAAAACCTGAATGCACAGGTATAGAGTAAGGGGTACCTTGCTCAATAGTAGCAACTGTGAGAGGGATCTTGGAGTCCTAGTGGACGGTCACTTAAGTGTGAGCCAGCCGTGTGCGGCAGCAGCCAAAAAAGCCAACACAGTGCTGGGCTGCATGAACAGAGGGATAGAATCAAGATCACGTGAAGCGTTAGTACCACTTTACAAGGCCCTGGTAAGGCCACACTTGGAATACGGCATCCAGTTTTGGTCACCACGATGTAAAAAAGATGTTGAGACTCTAAAAAGAGTGCAGAGAAGAGCAACAAAGAGGATCAGGGGACTGGAGGCTAAAACATATAAGGTTGCTGGAATTGGATATATCTAGTCTAATGAAGGGAAGGACGAGGGGTGACATGATGGCAGTAGTAGAGGGGCTGCCACGCAGAAGAAGGGGGGGGTGCCAACCTATTCTCCAAAGCACCTGAAGGCAGGACAAGAAGCGACAGATGGAAACTTAGGGCAGGACCCTGCAACTATCATAAACATGCACGAGTTGCCAAGTGTCCAAATTTTGGTCACATGACCCCGGGGATGCTGTAACGGTTGTGAAAAACAGTCCTTTTTCCAGTGCCGTTGTAACTGAACGGTCACTAAAACAGCTGTAAGTCAAGAACGATTTGCACCCGGCTTTGGCAAAGGGCTCAAGTGCAGCTGGATTGAGGCAGCGTATGAGTTTCGCCCGTCAGCCAAAAAAATAGTTTTTGATGCCCTGCTGACTCATTCTCGGTTTGAACATGACGTCCTCCCAGTGACTCAGTGTCCCCAGATGCCAGGGGAGGGGAGGGCAGATCTGCCTGTTGCCTGCCAGCACCCGATCCCTGGCAGATGCCGATTCCAGGGTGGGCCCTGGAGGAGCCCCCTTCCCCACAAGGGCCTGGCTCCTCCAGGCCAGAACAGACCCTAACCCTTTCTCCCGAGTCTCCAGGACTGGCCAACCCATCAAGGCCAGCGTCCCACCAGCACTTCCCCTTCCTGTGCAGGAAACCCGTGACTCTCGGCTTCTTCCCGGGCGCTGCGGCCAAGAGGCTCTTTTGCAATGCACGTGCAGGACCCTCTCCTTCCCCCCCCCCACGCCCCCCGGGAGGCCCTGCCCAAGTCTGCTTCCGGAGTGGCTCAGAGTCTCTTGCCCAACTTCACCACCACCACCAGCTTCTCTGAATGCCTGCGAGAAACGAGGCCCAAGAGGCCAGGCCAGGCCGCTTCCAACATCTGGCAGAAGCAGTGCGAGCTTTGGGGTCCCACAGAGCTCCTGCAGAATCCTTGGCAGGAATACAAGAGGACATTATGACTCAGGAGTGAACTGTGGGGTCCCTGGTGCCCCTTGGGTAGTTCATTTTAATAACAACAACAACAACAATAATAATAATAGAGTCGGAAGGGACCTTGGAGGTCTTCTAGTCCAACCCCCTGCTCAGTCAGGAAACCCTATACCATTTCGGACAAATGGCTGTCCAATCTCTTCTTAAAAACCTCCAGTGTTGGAGCATTCACCGCTTCTGGAGGCAGGTGGTTTTCTTGCAGGCCTTTCCCGACCCAACTAGGTAACGTCACCAGTGCTGGAAGGGAGAGGGGTTTGGTGTCTCCCTTTTAGCCCTGATGATGTTACCTAGTTGGGTCATGAAACATCTGCATGAAAACAACCAAGCTCAGAGATCAACAAGCACCACCAAATCCTCGGCCTTTGATGAGCTCTGAAGGGCTGGCACAGCCCATCCAGGCTGAAGGTGGAGGCTTTCGGAGGTGCTGGAGAGCGATGCGAGTGGACAAACTCATCCGTGGAGTGGTGGGTTGGACTAGATGAGCTCAGGCATCCAGGGGCAGAAGGTCTGTTGCGGGGAAGAGAGTGTGAAAGGGGGTTCCCAGATGAAACCCTGAAAAAGTGCTGCAATTTTCTGGGATTCCCGACTGTCTTTAGGGCGGTTCCTCCTCAACCCCACTCAACCCTTATGCAAAGGCTGCAGCTGTGTGCAAATGCGGTGCAAAGGGGGCTGGGCCCGCCCTGCTCCAGGCACACAAACGCCTTTGTCTTCCCTTGCCAGGAACCTGAGTCATCAGGATCTGTTCGACATGGCGCAAGCCCAACAGCCCCGTCTCTCTTGCCCCACCTCTGGGGCCATGCAAATGGGGTGGTCTCGCTGCTTCCCCTTGGGACATGGCCCTCCCAGAGGTGTAGAGGCCGGCTCTTCTCCTGGGCTGGTTGGTGGCTTCTGGGTTCCAAACTCAGCCTGGCACTGAGGACGTTCCCTAGCTGGGTCACGAAACATCTGCAAGAAGCTGCAGCCAGAGGTGTAAAGACTGTTTTGTTCCCATCAGGGCAGCCCTGGGGGGGGGGCCCTCGATGCCCTGGGCATTCCCCCCCCCCCCGCTCAGGACAGCAAAACAAAGCTCCTCCTTCCCTCCCCAGGAGGACGATGCCGCCCTGAGATATAACCCAGGATTTACAAGCCACCGTGGACACACCATGGAACTCATCGGGCCCACTGGGGGGGTGGGGTTGGGGGGAACGTGTTTGAGGCCAGCCAAGGGCATGCAGCTGTTCCCCCACAGGTTGCTGCGATCCCAAATCTGAAACTCACGACCAGCCTTCGCTCTCTTTCGCGGTGTAGCCGGAAGCAGGATGAGCCCATTTGAGGTTGGGGTAACGCGGGCGTTGGGTTCAAGAGATGGGACGGAAGGAGGATCCAGATGGAGGAGGAGGAGGAGAGGGGGAGGGGGAGAGGAGACAGAGAAGGTCACCTCATCCTGAGCTGCTGCTGGATGGACAATGACATCAGCTCTTTTTACGGCTGCTGCTATCATTGACCTAAAATGCGGCTATTTAGCTTGATATTGATCTGTTTTGCAGGACCTTTAAAAACGAATCTGCGCCGGGAATTGGTGATGGATGGACACCAGGCGCCGGGTGCAGGGAGGGCGGCTTGCCAGTCACAACAAACGTTCCCGGTGAAGAGATACAGGGAGTCCTCGATCTACAGTAGTTCATTTAGTGACCGTTCAAAGTTACAATGGCACTGAAAAAAGCGACTTATGGCCATTTTTCACACGACCATTGCAAGATCCCGAGGGTCACGTGATCAAAATTCAGGCGCTTGCTGACCGACTCATGTTTATGATGGTTGCAGAGTCCCGGGGTCACATGATCCCCTTTGGCGACCTTCTGACAAGCAGAGTCAGTGGGAAAGGCAGATTCATTTAATAACCGTGTGGCTGATTTAACAACTGCAGTGATTCACTTAACAGCCGTGGCAAGAAAGGTTGTAAAATGGGGCAAAACTCACTTAACAACAACAATTTTGGGTTCAGTTGTGGTCGTAAGTCAAGGACTACTCAGGCTTGGATGAAGGTCCTGCATTTGGAGAAGATTCATTCCTCAAATGCAGGTCCTTCAGCCAAGGGTGGGTATCTATGGAAGGGAATCTCTGTGGCTCGGGGTTAAACTGGGGGGTCCTCGGTGGTCTCTGAGCTGGGCGGTTTCCTTGCAGACGTTTCGTGACCCAGCTAGGGAACCTCATCGTTGCTAGAAGGGAGGGGTTTGCAGAGAGGAGGAGGAGGAGGAGGACTTTGGGGTCCTTGCTGCTCTCTGAGCTGGGCGGTTTTCTTGCAGACATTTCATGACCCAACTAGGAAACATGATCAGTGCTAATAAAGGTGATGGTAGCACTGATGATGTTCCCTAGTTGGGTCATGAAACGTCTGCAAGAAAACCGTCCAGCTCAGAGAGCAGCAAGGAGCCCACAGTCCTCCTGCTCCTGCTCCTCCCTGCAATCCCTACTCCCTTCTAGTACTGATGAAGTTACGTAGATGGGTCACAAAACGTCTGCAAGAAAACCATCAAGCTTTGGGTATCTCTTCACCAGGAGCATATCCAGGATAAACATGGCTCCCAACCTTGGTGAAAGCATGCGCCTGGGGCCTCCATTTCCTCTCCACAGTCCTGGCAGAGCCCCTGTTCCACCATCACAAAAAAAGGACGCCCAAGCCTATAATGCACTGACAGCACCATCCAAGAGGGAGCCATTTTCCCAAGCCGGGAAGGCCTGGAATCATGGCTGAAGAGCCTTCGCAGGAATGGTGAGCTGAGCCAGACTGCTAACTAACCAAGGCTAGTAGGTAACCAGGTTTTGCAACTCACTGGTCTGTTACCCCCTCCCGCCACACACAAACCTTTGACCCCTGGCCTTATGACACCCTGGCCTTATGACAGGGAATTTTGCTGTTTGACTGAGCCCAGATGGGCTGGATATGGCAAGTGGGGATGGGGGCAGAAAAAGGGGCCCCAGCAGTTACCCGAGACGAGGGGGGGGGCATCTCTTTCTCTCCAGACTGGCATCTCCGTGGTGCCGCCCCACATCCCAGGCATTGTGGCAACTCTGCACAGCGATGCAACCGATGGGGTCAGTCATGTCGGGCGCCAATGATATCACCAGCGCCCCCCCCAAGCACAGACTGGAGAGATACTCTCAGAAGGGACCCCCCCCATCTTTGTGGGGCGCTGCGAGGGACCCCAGGACTCCGGTTCCTCCCTGGGTGAAACCAGGGGCGTCTGTCTCCCGAGCAGGAGGAAGGAGGCCTCCCGGGCAGACGGTGGGTCTCTGCTATGGGGAAGTCCAGAAAGGGAACTTCGGGCTTTGACGGGCAGCCTCCCCAAAGAGGGGTGGAAAAAGCAAGTCAGCATTCTCGGTTTTGGGGGCGGAGGGGGTGTGGCCGGAGGACGTCTTAGGAAAAAGGAAAGGTTAACCACCATCTAGCCAGCATGGGAGGGAAACAGGCAACCTCCCAGATTTCATGTCCTCCTCCATCTGTCCTCCTCCAGTGAGCAGGAAGAGCTGAAGGGCACCCTCCACACTGGGAAATGGAGGGGGGGTGGGCGGCTGGGGGGAAGTCACCAGCCCTGACATGTCCCCCCCTCCCCAGAAGACAGTGATATGGAAGCAGAGAAGTGGGGGCACCTTTTTGTCTGAAATGGTATAGGGTCTCCTGCTTGAGCAGGGGGTTAGACTAGAAGACCTCCAAGGTCCCTTCCAGCTCTGGTATTCTATTATTCTGTAGGTTCTCCCCCTCCCCAATTGCTTCCAGCTGGGGGGGAGGGCTTCTGGGTCCCAAAGCTGTTCTGCTAAAGCAGCATCCCTGGCAAGGAGGACCCCCCCCCATCAGATCCCGTATCGTCTGAAGGTGGGCAGAGTTTGGGATTTGATAGTCCGAATTAAACTCCTGCTCCGGTTCCGTCCCTTTCCGGGGGCAAAGCGGCCCCCTCCGCTCCGCACCTCTCCTCCCGGCTTGGCCTCCCCCCTGCCCGAGAAAGGGGTCTTCCCCACAGCGGGGTCCCCCCTCGGCTCCCCTTTTGCTCGGGGCCGCCTCGCTCGGCCGGGAAAGGGCGAGTCCGGAGGCGGAAGGCGACCCTCAAAGAGATCCGAAATAAAGGCGGGCCGGCGCGTCTCTTCGGAGCCTCCCTGCGCCAGGCCAGTCTACCACAAGCGAAGGGGGGAGCGGGGGGAGGCTTTCGCTGCCCGGCTCATTCGCCGGCAGGCCGGGGGCTGGGAGGTTCCGGTCGCAGCGGCGCCCCTTAAGCCCAGTTCGGGCCCCCCTTGGGCGGCCAAGCCACGATTTGGATTCGGCGCGGTTCCTTCCCGAAGCGCGGCTAACTGACTCCCCCCCCGTGTCCCGCGAGAAGCAGCCCCCACGACCCTCCCTGGGGCGGGCAGCCCCCCCGCCAGACACGCGGGGCTCCTCCAGGGACCCCCCTGGGTGCGCGGCGGAGGGAGAGGGAGACGGGGGCGCCCGCCTCCCTCCCCCCCCCCCCAGCGGACCCGGCTGCCCGGAGCGGCTCGGCCAGGCAGGCGCAGCCGCTGCGCTGGCGGGGCCGGCAGGGCGCGCCCGGCTTCGGGGCAGGCGCCGTTAGCCGCGCTGCGTCCCGGGCCGGGACACCAGGGGGGCGGCGAAGAGGGGCGAGACCCACCTGGGCTCATGGCGAGCGGGCGGCGGCGGCGGCGGCTGCTCCCGGTCGGCGCGCGAGAGGAAGTGTGCGCGGCCGGAGGAAGTGCGCGAGCTGGAGCGCCCCGCCGACGGGGAAGTTTCCCGCCGCCGCCACCGCCCGCCACGGGGCGGGGGGGGGCCTTTCCGGACTTGGGGCGGAGCAGCGGCAAGCGGAGGACTCCTTCTGGGCTTTGGGGGTCCCGATTAGAAGCCCTCCCCGGCCGTAGGGTGTGTGTGTGTGTGTCTGGTGTGTGTGTGTGTTTTTTACACCCATTCAAAGCAAGGAAGTCTCTGGGCCGGGGTCTCTGGAAGGAGGCGGGAGAGGCAGCAGCCCCCCCACCACCCTCCAAGGGTGCGGGGGGGGCGCCGCCCTTCGCTCCCGCCGCGGCCTTTCATCTCTAGGTTGCCGGGCGTTTCGGCCTCTGAAGGGCGGTGACAGCTCTGCGTCGCCGCCGGGTTTGTCCGCCGCCCCGAGTCCCGTTGCCAGACGGGCGGCTCTCTCCACTGGCGGGCGGGTTTGCCGGCACAAGGGCCAGGCCCGCGCGGGGAAGCCTCGCCTGCCCCGAAGCCGTGAGCCCCCCTCCTCAAGGGAGGGGCCTGCGGGCTCCCTGGCCTTTTGGACTCCCCCGCCCCACCTTCCTCCTCCTGCGGGGGCTTCGCTGCCTTTGGGGCTCTGCCCATGTGCGGGTCACCCACACGCAGCCCCCCCAAAACGCCAGCTCCTTCTGCGCCCCAGTGCACCTCCGGGAGGGCCCTGCTACTCAGGGGCGAGAGAGAGAGAGAGAGAGAGAGCCAGAGCCACAAAGCCCGGAACAAACAGGCCCCTTCCCCAAGACAGCCAACCTGTGGACAGAAGGGAGGGGCCGGGGCAGAGAGGCCCTGGGGCTCTCAGGCTAAGGCTATCTAGACTATAAAGACCAGCCCCAGCCTGACCCCCTTCGAAGCCCCACATCACATAGGGCCAGGCTACCTGCAGGACTGCTCCCCCCCCAGGATGTGTGTCTGACCTATCAGTTCAGAGAGGGTGGGCACACTCCTAGTCCCTTCCCCTAAATATTGCCATCTGATAGGAGCTGGGAAGGTGCCCCCTGTCCCATAGACCCTTTCCCCCCCTCCCCCCAAGTCCAGCCTCCACCCTTTGGCCTCTTCCATTAAGGCCTTACAGACCTGGGTTTCCCCCAAGGTGCCGGGAGAAGATTAGATGATGGCACCTTAGCACTGATGGGTACCAGGCATTTGTTGGTTTTAATGTTTTAGGTTTTAACTGGTTGCGTTTTACAGTTTTTACAATCATTTTATATGTCTTTTCATCTCTGCTTGGGAGCCGCCCAGAGTTGGCTGAAAGATGGGCGGCTACATAAATGTTTTAAAAACAAAAAGATGTTGAGACTCTGGAAAGAGGGCAGAGAAGAGCAACAAAGATGATAAAGGGTTTGGAGGCAAAAACATACGAAGAACAGGAATTGGCTATGTGTAGTCTAACAAAGATAAGGACTAGGGGGGAACATGATAGCTGTCTTCCAATATTTTAGGGGCTGCCACAAAGAAGAGTTGGGGGTTAACCTCTTCTCCAAAGCGCCTAGAAGCAATAGATGGAAACTAATCATGGAGAGAAGCAACCTGGAATTAAGGAGAAATTTTCTAACAGTGAGAACAATTAAAAGTGGAACAGTCTGCCTTCAGAAGTTGTGGATTCTCCATCATTGGAGTTTTTAAAGAGGAGATTGGACAATCATTTGTCCAGAATGGTAAAGTGTCTCCTGCTTGAGCAGGGCGTTGGACTAGAAGACCTCCAAGGTCCCTTCCAACTGTGTTATAAAGGAAGGAAGGAAGGATGGATTTCTGTGTTGGGGGGAGGCAAGTGCTGAAGCTAAGTGCATCACTGGCCATTTACAGGTAGTCCTCAACTTATGAGCAACTTATGAGGCCAAAATTTATGTTGCTAAGTGAGACAATTGTTAAGCGAATTTTGCCCCATTTTGCTTTCTTGCCACAGTTAAGTGAATCATTGCAAGTTATTAGGGTAGTAACACAGCTTCCCCGTTGACTTTGCTTGTCAGAAAGTCTCAAAAGGGATCACGTGAACCCGGGACGCTGCGACCGTCATAAATATGACTCAGTTGCCAAGCGGCCAAATTTTGATCACGTGACCCTGGGGATGCCACAATGGTTGTAAGTGTGAAAAACAATCATGTCACTTTTTCGGTGCTCTTGTAACTTTGGTCACTAAACGTAACTCAGGGACTACTTATTCCTATGTTGCTTACACAGGCAGGTCATCTACAGACGACCCCTTCAAATATCCGTTCAGCTCTTTCTTGGAATTCTTCTGCCAGGCTTCGTCGACGGGCAGAGCTGCAAAAGAAGACGCATCGCGCTTGTTTTCGTTTTTAGACGCGTTTTTTCTCCCGTTAACAAAATCCAGCTTTAAAAGCTGGCGGCGCCGCCGCCGCCTTGGGAGCCGCGCCCGGGCTGCAGAAGCCCCCGACGGCCGGGGCAAGACAGCCCGGCCGGAGAGGCTGCAGCTGGGCCGGGGGTGGGTGGGTGGGGGGGGAAGATCCGGGCCGGTGAGGCTCGGCTGTGAAGGGGCCAGGGGCCATTTGCAAGAGAGCAGCCGAAAAGCAGCTCCGGGACTTCCTTCTTCCGAGCCACGCGCTTTCTCACGGCCACGCGGGGCGGGTCCTCCGTGGGGTTTTCCCCAACAGAGGGGAAGGAAAGGGGGCGTTCTTTCCGTGCCTACGGACGACGGCTCGAAAGCCCGATTTTGTCCCGGGGTTTTTCCAGCGACACGTGTATGGATGCCCAACAGTTGAACTCTTAAAGTTGCCGAAGTGGGAGACACATATCCCCCCCCCGGGTGCGGAGTTTAATAGTGGGAAATACGGTTTATTTAAGGAAAGAAGACCGGGCGGGGAGGGGAGCACGGTAATAATAATAGCAGAATAACGGAAGGGACCTTGGAGGTCATCTAGTCCAATCCCCTTCTCAGGAAGGAGACCCTACACCATTTCAGACAAGCGGCTGTCCCGTCTCTTCTTGTTCCCTACCCGTCCATTCAATCACCAACTAGCCCCATCTGCGTGCCCACAGGCTTGCGAGTCTGCGCGTCGTGCGCAGCTTACAACACGCGTCGAAGCGCTCCTTGACGCGGAGGCGGTTGCGATCTGCGGGACGGGACCCGGAGCCGGAGATTCCCACGGTGGAGGGGGGGGGCTCCGCTGCACGCGTCTCCACGTGCGTCCGCGCCTCCCTCTGCCGCTAGGGGCCGCTGCCGGCCGGGCGCTCTCTCCGCGGCCGAGCCTTGTCGCGATTGGCCGGCGGGGTCGAGTGGGCGGGATCGGCCCCGCCCCTGGCGCCTGCCCGGACTTGGTGCGCGGGCGCCCGGGCGGGAGAGACCATTCGGCGCCGCGGGGGGAGGAGGGGACGGACCACGCGGGCGGGGGAGGGCGCGCCGCTTCCGGGAGGGGCTCACCTGGCCGGAGCTGCACCGGACACGTCTCCACCTGCCGCCCCAGGCCGGGCCGGGCTGGGCCGCGCCTGCCGATGCGGGAGCGGAGGTGACCCGGCGACATGGCGCTCTGGGGCCGCATCGCGCTGTGGCTGCTCTGCGGCCTCCTCCTGCCGCCGCCGGGCCGCCCAGACGGGACCTCCGGCTCCCACGGGACCCCCGGCTCGCACCTGGACGAGGCCGCGCTGGAAGGTGAGCGGCGAGCGGCCACGCTGGAAGGTGAGCAGCGGGCGGGGGGGAGGGAGGGGCCCGTTGGCCCCGGGGAGGGGCCTCTCCCGGCTTCAGGGCCCCCCAGGCTGGGACCCCCGGGTCGCCTCTCCCCGGAGCCTCTCGGGGTGGGTGGCGGGGACTTTTGAACCCTCTGCTTCCACGGGGACTCCCGCGCCCATAACCCGTTGCCTGGGTGGACTCCAGCACCCATAACCCCCTGCCTGCCTGGGTGGACTCCCATGCTCAGAATCCCCTGCCTCACAAGTACCTGTAGTTCCCAGAGTCCCCTGTTCGCATGGCCGACTCCAGTGCCTACAATCCCCTGCCTAACGGCTGACTGCAGGGCGCAGACTCCCCTGCCCGCATGGGCGGACTCCAGAGCCCAGAATCCCCGGTGCTGGCGGGGACTGCTGGGAGTGGAGCCGGCCAGGGGAGGCCAGGGAGCGAGCGCGGAAGGGCTCCGGGCGCCTGGCTGGGCGATGCCGGGGGGTGGGAGCGGCTGCCGCGCCCGGAGAGGGTCTGGGGGCTCCGGACTTCGGGGGGGGGCGCAGGAGGGCCGGGCAAGCCCGTGGCAGACCCCCCCCCAGCTGGCACCGCTTGCAGGGCTGCGTTCCTCGCCTTGCGGGGCTTCGGCTGCCTCGGGGACGGGGCGGCGGGAGGAGGCGGAGGCGGCGGGGGGGGGTCTCTGTGGGGGTCCCTGGCCGCAGCTGCCCCCGCCGCCCGGCTTCCCGGGGCCGTAAGCGGGGCGCCCAGCCAGGGTCCGCGTTGGCAGTTGCCGCCGCCCGCTCGGAGCGCCGCGGTTCCCCGGCGGGGCTTCCTGGGCGCCTCCGGCCTCCCCCCCCCCGAAGCCCCTTGGAGCCGGGACGCCTTTTTCCTGCTGCAAAGGGTCAGAAAGCTCCGGCGAACAAACCCCGACGGCCTCCCAACCCTGCCAGATGCGGTCGGAGTGCGGTGTGTTGTCTGTGCTACACAAGAGGAAACCTGGCCTCTGGGAAGGCTGGGGGGGGGGCGTGGGAAAGAGAGGCGGGCAAGCGCGGGTCTGTCCACCTGTCCACCCTCTGCCTAACATCCCCAGTGAAACACACACAGACACACACACACACAGACACACCCCTTCCCGGCTCTTGACACCTGGAAGCTTTCTGCCCTTTGCAGAGGGAAGGGGCAGTTCCCCGCCCAGGCCGGGTCCTGGAGAACTGACGTGGTGGGCTTGGTTGTTGCTTTGGAACCGGGCAGCTGGCGCAGAAGCCCTTGCAGGCAGAGAAAGCCAGAGTGGGTAACCGCAAAGGGAGGCCGGTTTGTGGAGGAAGAGGAGGACCGAGGGGCTCTGCCGGCATGGGTGCAGGTTGAGCTGAGCCGCTCGCTCGTGTGGACCGTTGCGGTTCAGGAAGTTCACGTCTGGTGCGTTGTGGCCGAAACAGGAAGGCCTGGCCGGATCCAGCCTGGGAAACTGAGATACTGAAGCAAGAGGTCTCCAAACAGCGGTTAGGGCAGGGGTAGGCAACCTTGGCTCTTTTATGACTCGTGGACTTCAACTCCCAGAATTCCTGAGCCAGCATGGGTGAACTATGGCCCCTTCACGACTTGTGGGCTTCAACTCCCAGAATTCCTGAGCCAGCATAGGGGAATTATGGTCCCTTCATGACTTGTGGACTTCAACTCCCAGAATTCCTGAGCCAGCTTGGCTCAGCTTGGAAACCTCTCCCTTTTCCGTCAGCATGGCTGGCTCAGGAATTCTGGGAGTTGAAGTCCACGAGTCATAAAAGAGCCAAGGTTGCCTACCCCTGGTAGGGTTAGGGTTAGAGCTGGCTGAGGAATTCTGGGAGTTGAAGTCCCCAAGTTGCCAAGTTTGGAGAGCTCTTTTAAGCAGTCTCGTGGGTTGTGCCTTCCCTGCAGCTGCGCAGCCCTTTGGCTGAAATGCCCTGCCTTCCATTTCCTAATTGACTTGATCTGCCAGCTTTCCAGCCAGCGATGGGACCCACCTTCAGAGCGTCGTGCAGGGAGCAGGGATCCAAACACGTTTGCCTGCCAAGGAAGGATAATGGAGAGGAAGCGTGCCAAGCCTAACCTCTCTTGGCAGGGAGTTCCGAAGCCCCGAGCAGCCACGGAGCTGGCTTGCCCGTGGGTTCCCACCCGGCGGGCTTCAGGACTGGAGGGCCTGGCCTGCTGATCTGAAGCTGGGCAGGCTCGCTTTTATCTCTGTGAGGTTGTCGGTGTTGTTAGCCACAATTTGGTCGTGCCCCAGAGTTCACTGGAATTGTTTTAACATGGGCATTGTGTACCTCCTATAACCAGGCCAGTAAATTGTAGAACATAGAACCCTAGAGATGGGAGGGACTTGGAGGTCCTCTAGTCCAACCCCCTGCTCAAAGAAGGGGACCTTATACAGGTAGTCCTAGACCAGGGGTCTGCAACCTTGAGAACTTTAAGACTTGTGGACTTCAGTTCATAGCTGGCTGAGGAATTCTGGGAACTGAAGTCCACAAGTCTTAAAGTTCTCAAGGTTGCAGATCCCTGTCCTAGAGTCAATTGAGCCCAAAATATGTTGCTAAGCCAGACATCTTTAAGTGAGCTCTGTCCCATTTTACGGTCTTTCTTGCGACAGTTGTTAAGAGGATCAATGCAATTGTTAATTTAATCACACGGTTATTAACTTCCCCGTTGACTTTGCCTGTCAGAAGGTCGCAAAAGGGGGTCACGTGACCCCTGGGACAGAGAGCTGTAAATGAGAAGGATCTTAAGAATCTGTAAAATCCTGACTAGTTCTGACATTTTGGCTTCTGTCTCAGCTTTTTGCAGTTGGTTGTGTCACATCTGAGCCACGGAAGGAAGTTTCTGAATGTTTTGTAATTTGTCTCCAAGGACTGCCTGGGTCTTTTGGGGGGTCTAATTTGTCTAAACTGTTAATTTCATTCTGTTAAAAATTGCCCCCGTCGTCTGGTTGGTACCCACAATGTAGATGGGTCTGCTTGTTCAAATGTCTGCAAATTCATGGAAATTTAGGCTGTAGTCTTGCATCCATTTGGCTGGGAATAATCCCCCTTAGTAATTCTGAATATATCTGGAATTCTGCTGCAGCGTCTTTTATTTTATTTTCTTCTTCTTCTTCTTCTTGTGCCATATCTGTTATCGGACGTTGGCGATCATGTTGGCGATCATGTTTTTATCAGCAGCCGCACGAAAAAGTGCTGCTGAGTTTTGTCCAAACCAGTCCCTTAGATTTTTATTTTGCTTTACCTTTTTTATTATTTTATTTTATTATTTATTTATTTTTTATTTACATGCTGCCCGTCTCACTACAGGTAGTCCTTGATTTCCAATCACAATTCAGCCCAAAATTTCTGATGTTAAGGGAGACGGTTGTTAAGTGAGTTTTGCCCCATTTTACGACCTGCAGTTAAGTTAGTCCCACGGTTGTTAAGTGAATCCGACTTCCCCATTGACTTTGCTTGTCAGGAGGTCGCAAAAGGGGATCACGTGACTCCGGGACAGTGTGACCGTCGTAAATATGAACTGGTTGCAAAACATCTGAGTTTTGATCACGTGACCCCGGGGCGGCTGCAACGGTCGTAAGTGTGAAAGCCGGTCATAAGTCACTTTTTTCAGTGCCGTTGTAGCTTCGAACGGTCACTAAATGAACTGTTGTAACTGGAGGACTAGCAGTATCAAGTGACATAAATAATAATGTGCAGCAGTAAAAGGTTAAAAGCATTAAAGCCTCTGGGCGTTAAAGTTAAAACGTTAAAATTCACAGCCAGTGGAAGACCCCAGGCGTCTTAGCCAGTTTCTGCCTTTTATGGGTTACGTTGTACCTCCTGCCTGGAGCCCCTGTTATCAAGTGACAGCTGAGCTCGGAAGCCCCCCTCCCTCTTGCCCCCCCAGCAACCTTTTTTGTTGGAGAGCCTCTCCCCCCCCAGGATGAGCTCGCCTGCTGAGGTCCCAAATCCTCCGAAGAAGGGCAATTTTATTCTGTCTAATCTAGAACGGATTCTCTTTCAAGAAAGGTACGGATCAAGTGACGCCGCAGAAGAGAGTAGGGTTACAGCCGCCTCTCGGTGGGATTCTGCTCTCCAAATTCGGAGTCCTCGGAATCCGCCCCCCTCCTCTCTTGCCCCTTCCCAGCAACCTTTTTTGTTGGAGAGCCTCTCCCCCCCCAGGATGAGCTCGCCTGCTGAGGTCCCAAATCCTCCGAAGAAGGGCAATTTTATTCTGTCTAATCTAGAACGGATTCTCTTTCAAGAAAGGTACAGATCAAGTGACGCCGCAGAAGAGAGTAGGGTTACAGCCGCCTCTCGGTGGGATTCTGCTCTCCAAATTCGGACGTCCCCCCCCCCCCGTCCGTCCAAATTCGGACGTGCCCATCCGTCCACCCCCTCGCCCGCCCCTGCCGCGCACGGTCCTCTAAATAGTTTGGATCTGAGTTAGGCCCCGGGCTGCTGAGCCGGCTTCCCAGGCTTGGGGGAAGATTTAAGTCGGCCCTTTTTGGGTCTCCCCCCCCCCCCCGGGTGGTGGAAGGACTGCACCGATCCCAGTTCGGTACCGGGTGCCAAAAGTGGTTTATTGGGGGGGGGGGTGTTTAAAAAAAACCATTGCTGGCCAAGCTCAGCCTGGAGTGTAGAGGTCAGTATTTTATTGGCCAGGAGTCCTCCATCTACCGTACCCCCACCCTGGAGCCCAGGATTTAGGTCGCTAAGGGAGACATTGGATAAGTGAATTTTGCCCCGTTTTACAACTTTTCTTGCCATGGCTGTTAAGTGAATCACTGCAGCTGTTCAGTGAGTGGCTCGGTTGCTAACCAGGTCACCCCCCTCCACACACACACACACACACACACACACACACACTCTGCTCTGCTTGCGCCCACCTCCTCCTGCTGGGGGTCAAGGTGACTTCCAGGCCTTCCTCTGCCCTTCCAGAAAGAGCCTAAGCCGCCCAGTTTCCTCTCCGCCAACTGTCCCCGAGTCTCCGGGGGGTGGAATTTCAGCTCGCTCACCGCTGCCTAGCCCATCCGGGGGGGGGGAGGAGGTCAGCACCGGTCAAGGTGGCCATAAAAGAGCAGCGGCCCTGGGGGGGGCTGCGCACTCCGATAGCCCCTCCCTTCAGAGCTGCAGGGGACGCTTCCCAGCTGTTCCCCACAGATGTGAAGCAGATTAAGAGACCACCTGGGAGAGAGAGCAGCCTAGTGGCCAAAGCGCCTTGCGGGTGCTGCTTCTGACACGACTATAGGCAGAGCCTCTGGACGTGGCTGGAGAGAGGAGCAGAAGCCCTGGAAGCAGGTGGCAGGGCCGGATCCCGCTGGGTGCTCTGGAAAGACAGCATTGTGGAGGGCATCAGGAGAATATTTGTAGCTCAGGGTTAAACTGGGGGGGTCTTTGTCGCTCTCTGAGCTGGGTGGTTTTCTTGCAGATGTTTCATGGCCCAACTAGGGAACATCATCAGTGGTAGAAGGGGAGAGGGTTGCAGAGAGGAGGAAGAGGATGGGGGGAGGAGGAGGAGGAGAACGGGACCAAGAGTAGGAAAAGAAGGAAGGAAAGACTGTGGGTCCTTGGTGCTCTCTGGGCTTAGCGGTTTCCTTGCAGACGTTTCATGACCCAACTAGCTAACATCCTCAGTGCTGGAAGAAAGGGGGGGTTGCAGAGAGGAGGAAGAAGAGGAGAAAGGAAGGAGGAGGACTACGGGGTCCTTGGTGCTGTCTACGTTTGGTGCTTTTCTTGCAGGGGTTTCATTATGCTGATGTCACCCAGCTTGGAAGTGAAAAGTCTGCCAGAAGCCCACCCAGCTCAGAGAGCAGCAGAGACCCCCCCACGGGATGAAGTGAGCTGGGGGGCTCCTGTTGAGATCCTGCAGGTGGTTCCCCTCTGGTTGTTGGTCTTGCGGACACGTCCTTGTCCAACCAGGTGCCCTCCCGAAGGGCTGGCGAGGGCCGTGTTTACTAAGCAGCAGGGGTCTGGTGGGACTCCGTCCAAGGAATGCTGGACGGGGCCCCCGCCCAGCAAAAGAGACGGGCTCATCCATCTGGGGAAGGCGGGGGGGGGGACTCAGCATGTAAGGGAAGCTGCATGCATGGGTGTTCCTCGCCAAGCGACCTTGAGCTACTCTAGGTAATACGTTCAGCTTGCTTTGCATCTGTTTTCCTTCAGAAAACAAAAAAAAGGGGGGGGGAAACTGAGGCAATAAAATAACAAAATGAGGGAAACCATAAATCAAGAGGAAGGGGCAATTTGGGAACGCCCCTCTCCCCAAAAAGCCTCTCCTATTGCAAATCTACAGAATCAATCTAACAGGAGAACAAATTTTGGTCTTAAACAGCAGGGGGTCCCCAGGGCGTGTTGCTAACGACTGCAGTGATTCACTTAACAGCTGTGGCAAGAAAGGTCATAAAATGGGGCAAAACTCACTTAACGACTGTCTCGCCGAGCAACGAAAATTTTGGACCCGGCTGCGGTCGTAAGCCAAGGGCTTCCTGTATATCTCACAAGGTGGTTTCCAGCTAGGAATGAGGTGAATAATAAAAGGATAAAAACATCATCTTGGCTGCAAAATCAAAATCATGAATGAGAGAGGACACAATCAAGCCAGAACAACATTTGGTGCTGCTGTTCTTTTGTGACGTCCCAGGGTGACTATTGTCTTTCTTCAAAAAAAAAAAAAAAATTGTTAGACTTTTACAATGCAATAAAAGTATAAACAGGAAAAGAAAGGAAAAGTGGAAAAAAGCAGGCCCAGAATTTTGGCCTCTGCCCTTTTTTTTCTGTCCAGTAGTTGCCGTCCCACACTTCCCCCTCCTTCCTTCCTTAACCTTTGCAGCCCCCAAATCCATAACTCTTCCCCTCAGTCTTGTCTTGTCTTTCAGCAAAGAGTCTATATAAGGCTTCCAGCCTTTCCAAAAATTCTTTATCGTTTTTTCCCCTGACCCTTTGGGAGATAGCTTTCTAGCACCAAAACGATGCATTTGTTACTCCCAGCCTTCTGTTTCAGAAAAAAACAATATATAGATGTGAATGAAAAGGCAGTGTGCTCCCTGGCCATCTTCCCCAAGGCGGAGAGCTGAGGTGGCCGCAGGCGGGGATGGGCACAACTCTGTGGTGTAACACAGCTGTGTGGAAGGAGGAGACCTCAACAGGCGTCTCTGCCTTGTGACTTCGTTAGCAGGGAGAGCCTGTGAAGGATTGCAGGGGGGGGGGAGAGGTGGCTGTTCTCCTCCCATGGGGCATTTGCAGGTGTTTCTCCAGCAAGACAGAGGCCCACCCAGGGAAGGGAATCTCTGTAGCTCAGGGCTAAACTGGGGAGGGGTCCCGGGTGCTCTTTGAGCTGGGTACTTTTGTTGCAGACGTTTCATGACCCAGCTAGGGAACCTCATCAGTGCTAGAAGAGAATGGAGTTTGTGGAGTGGAGGAGGAGGAGGAGGACTGTGGGGTCCTTGGTGCTCTCTGAGCTTGGTGGTTTTTCTTGCAGACGTTTCGTGACCCAACTAGGGAACATCATTAGTGCCAAAAGGGAGGAGGAGGAGGAGGAGGAGGACTATGGAGTTTTTGGTGCTCTCATGGAGCTGGGTGGTTTTCTTGCAGACACTTAATTACCCAACTAGGGAACATCATCAGTGCCAAAAGGGAGGAGGAGGACTGTGGGGTCTTTGGTGCTTTCTGAATTGGATGGTTTTCTTGCAGACGTTTCACGACCCAACTAGGGAACATCATCAATGCCAAAATGGTGGTGGTGGTGGTGGTGGTGGAGGAGGAGGAGAGGAGAGGAGGAGGAGGAGGAGGAGAGGAGACTGTGGAGTTTTTGGTGCTGTCATGGAGCTGGGTGGTTTTCTTGCAGACGTTTCATGGCCCAAGTAGGGGACATCATCAGTGCCAGAGGGGGGGGGGTTGCTCTCTGTTTATACTCGAGCAACTTGCCCTGTCATTGTTGGTGGCAGTGTTGGTAAATAAGGATTTTTTTCTTTGCCATCTGCTGTTCTTCCTTTGATACCTTGTGGATGGCATCTTTCAGAAGTGCATCTGCTGGGCAGCCACGGAGGGCAGTGGGGAGGAGGAGGAGGAGGAGGAGGCCTTTCTGGGCCCTTCCTGCTGCTTGCTTGCTTTTGCGAGTGGGGCAGAGGCTTCCCCAGAGCGGGCCACGCTCGCTTGCCTCCTGCCCTCCCTCCGAGCCTCCCAGGGACCCTGAAGAGAGCCGGGCTGTTCCTAAACGTCGCCCCTGATAGGATCTGTGGCTCTGCCCAGGATTGTACGGTACGTTCTGTGTAAAAAAGCAACACTGCGTATTAAAACAATCTCCGAATTGTACCAGCCGTCAATCTGTCTTGGGCGGAGGGAGGGAAAATGGGGGTGGGGAGAAAGAGATTGTAATGGCTGATCGTGAGAAAGAAGGGGAATGTTTTTAGGAAGAAACCAAATACCATTGAATCGTCGAGAAGGGATTTTCACAAGTGCCGGGCGAAGAAGGAGGTTGCGATCCACGCTTTGGGGATCCAGGAGTCCCAAAGGATGAGCGATGGCTCTCTTCTAAAATGTTGTGTTAGAGCATGCACAAGAGCAACAGCGATAGCACTTAGGCTCATATACCGCTTCACAGGTGCTTTTACAGCCCTCTCTAAGCGGTTTACAGGGTCAGCATATTTGCCCCCAACAATCTAGGTCCTCATATTCCCGGCCTCGGAAGGACGGAAGGCTGAGTCAACCTGGAGCCGGTCAGGCTCGAACTGCTGGCAGTCAGCAGAAGTAGATTGCGGTGCTGCCTTTCCCCCCTTGCGCCCCAAGGGCTCTTATGGAGAGGAGGGGTTTGCTTGCGTCCCCTGCAGCCAAATAAGTCATAACTGCAGTTTATCAATACACCTTTTTATATTTTTATAAATAACTCAGGGGTGGTGAACGTATCCAACAGTTCTTCCTCTCCGAGAGGGAGGGACTGGCCCAAAGTCACCCAGCCAGCTTTCATGCCTAAGACAGGACTAGAACTCACCGTCTCCTGGTGATTGGCCCAAAGTCACCCAGCCTGCTTTCATGCCTAAGGCGGGACTAGAACTCCCCGTCTCCTGGTGATTGGCCCAAAGTCACCCAGCCTGCTTTCATGCCTAAGGCGGGACTAGAACTCACCGTCTCCTGGTGATTGGCCCAAAGTCACCCAGCCTGCTTTCATGCCTAAGACAGGACTAGAACTCACAGTCTCCTGGTGATTGGCCCAAAGTCACCCAGCCGGCTTTCGTGCCTAAGGCGGGACTAGAACTCCCCGTCTCCTGGTGATTGGTCCAAAGTCACCCAGCCTGCTTTCATGCCTGAGACAGGACTAGAACTCCCCATCTCCTGGCTTCTTGCCTGGTGCCTTAGATCAAACTGGCTCTCTTTATTTATACTAAGTATGAATAAATCAATGCTACTGTATATCTCTAATTGTACTGACTAGTGAAGAGATGCTGCTGTGGGCCTCCTGCCAGCCTCTCCATCACTGGAGGCTTTTAAGAAGAGACTGGACAGCCACCTGTCTGAAATGGTATATAGAGTCTCCTGCTTGAGCAGGGGGTTGGACTAGAAGACCTCCAAGGTCCCTTCCAGCTCTATTCTGATTGATTGTTTTATTTTCTTAACTCTCGGAAGCAAGCAAGGCTGAACCCTGTTGATTGGCTCTGGGTCAACCATGGTTCAGGCCAGGTGGTCTGGGAATCCGACGTCGGGGAAGGAGCCGAGTGCGGAAAGCTGCACCCGATTAGCAGATCCCTCTTTGCTGGGTTTGGCATTCTTGGATTATGAGCTGGTTTGGGTCCAAGCTGCTCCTGCCCCCCTTTAGCTCCCGAGTCGTCTTCGTGGCCGTCCTCAACATTCCTCCAGTTGCAGGCCATCGCTCTACCGGTTGAATATCTCACTGGCGATAGCAGGAGGTTTAATCCACTTGGAGAGTGTTGATTCTGAAAATCCTTCTTGGGCTCCAGCCTCCGAGCGTCGCTTCGGGTTTCTGTGGTCATAAATAACCACGGAAGAACTGACGGGCTGACCCCGGCCGGTCCCTGCAGGAGGCAGGAGGCTGGGCCGGTTGGGATAGCTGGGAAGAGAGGCCGGCCGGAACCGGGGCCAGCTCGGTTCAGGCATTTTGAGCAGCGCGATTGCCAGGCACCGTGAAAGAAAGAACAGCATGCAGAGATTTCCCCCCCCCTCGCAAAACTGATTCTTGCTCCACTAAAAACTTAGTCTTCAGAAGAACTGGGTGCAAGAACTGGAGTCTATCCGGTCAGGGCACACGTCATCGGCTGGAAAGAGCTGATGCAGTTGTGACTATTCCTTGGCAGGTGAAGGCAGGGATGGCGGTTGGCCAAAGCTGATGCCAGGAAGGAGGGTGCCTCCCCAGCTACCCCCCCAGGTGCACCCTGCCCTGTGGCCTGGTGAGCCAAAGGGGGGGCATTGCTGGCCATGGGGCTGAAGACAGCTGGATAGCATCCAGACACGGCTGCAGGGAGGGGCAGCTTCACAGAATAATAGGTTGGAAGGGACCTTGGAGGTCTTCTAGTCCAATCAGCTGCTTGAGCAGGAAACCTTGTGCCATCCTGGTGAAATAGATGTCCAGTCTCTTCTTAAAAACTTCCAGTGTTGGAGCATTCACTGCTTCTGGAGGCAGGTTGTTCCACTGGTTAATTGTTCTAACTGTCAGGAAATTCCTCCTTAGTTCTAGGTTGCTTCTCTCCTTGATGAGTTTCCATCCGTTGCTTCTTGTCCTGCCTTCTTCAGGGGCTTTGGAGAAGAGGTGAACCCCCTCTTCTTTGTGGTAGCCCCTCAAATACTGGAAGACTGCCTATCATGTCCCCCCGTTCCTTCTCTAGGCTCCAGTTCCCTCAATCTCCTCCTTCCTAGTCATTAATTCCTAGGAGAAGCTACGTTTTGGGTCCCTTTGTCCCCTGAGAAGAGTGCTAAGCCATCATGCAGCATCCTTGTTTATATGCCCAGTTGATGACTCGGCCTGTTGCGTGGCCCTAATTGACTGTGGCTTTCCACCAATGTGGCTCGGCACACTGCACACCCCTGCTTGTGCAGTGCAAGAGTGAAGCCGAAGGAGCCTATTCCTTCCCTGCCAGTTGCAAAAAGATCCCAGAACTCTCTTTGAAATCTCCCAGAGACCTGGCTGGGTTTTGCAGCCCAGAAATCTGAGGGTAGCTGAGATGCCACGTGGCCCGTAAGGTCTCCCTTCTGGAACTTTCTCTCTTCAAGGGACAGCATCCAGCTGGGCGTTTGGAGAGCCATAACCTGCAAGGCTGTTGGTTGGGGTGAGCGTGTTTCTGTGACTCTGGCACCCAGCATATCCAGACACGGTGAGAGCAGAGCTGGGCAAAGCTGAAGGAGAAGCTGCTGAGCTGGTCGAAGATCCATGGAGATTCCCCGTCCCGCCAGGTCCTGGTGGTCTCAGAGGCGCTTTTTCCAAAAGGCAACTGGACTTCCTTGTTCCCCCCCCCCCCTTTGAAAACGGTTCACTTCTCAGTCAGGAAACCTTTTCGGGTGAGCTGGTTGTGGGGATTTTCTTTGCCTGGGCCCCAAGCAAGCAGTTTTGCTTCAGTTCTGCTTCCCCAGAGGGGGCTCTTGGCCCTCCTGGCTTTCCCAGCTCCCCTCTGCCCTCTTCCTCGGGGGGGGGCGCAGAATCTCCTGTGGCCGAGCAGCGTGCGAAGCGGGAAGATTCTCTGCAGTGCCCTAGTCAGGAAAATGTTTTTACCTTTTGGATAGGAGAGGAAAGAGGAAAAGGTTTCCTTGCACACTTACGGAGCGGCTGATCCTTTGTGTTGGTGAGCCCCTGGCTAGCTCGCTCGCCCTGCCCCGACCAAAGGGGTGCCCGACTGCTAATGGCCGTGGCAGTGCCAGGCTGGAGCTGCTGTCGATTCATGGAGCCTGGAAACTCAGAGAGGCTGCTTGCCATCCGGGCCTGCTTTGGAGAAAGGCGCTCCCGGGGTCCTTGCAGGATGGAGAGGGAATACGTTTAATTAATGTTCCTTTTAATTAAGTTCAAACTGTTTTAATTCATCCTTGCCTTTTAAATTTTCTATAATGGCTGTACGGTTTGATATTTTAATACGTAGGCCACCCAGAGTCCCTCTGTCAAGGAGATGAATGATTTTAAAATTAGATAGAGATAGATGTGTGTGTGTGTGTGTGTGAGAGAGAGAGAGATGGATAGATATAGGAGATGGATGGATGGGTGGGTGGGTGGATAGACAGACAGACAGACAGAATAACAGATAGCTAAATAGATATACAGATAGAAATGAAAGAGAGAGGAATAGGAGAGATGCAGATAAAGACAGATATATAGATAGGGAAAGAGAGAGAGAGAGAAATAAAGCTAAAGAGATTAGATAAATAGATATGAATGAGAGATATACAAAGAGGGATAAAGAGAGAGAAACAGAAATAAAGATAGAAAAAAGAAAAAGACAGACATAGAGAGGAGAGCTAGAGAGAGAGAGGTGAGAGGGAGAAAGAGAGAGAGAGAACTAGATATAGATGGACAGCTAAAGAGAAAGACAGATAAATGTTACCCCAATGCTCTCTGTGGGAATCCCTGCTGGACCTTTCTGCCTCGTCATTCCCCGCGGAAGAGAGCGGATTACTATTGTTAGGAATATATTAGAATATAGGCTAATCCAGGAAGGGAGCCCTCTTGTCTGGGGCACCAGTTTCCCTTCTGTCCCGGGCAGGAACCGGCTCCGTTTCCATCCCAACGGGGCAGCAAACGACATCGGCCAGGAAACGGGCTCTTTGTGGCAGGAAGCCTTTCATGGAGGGAGGGAGGGAGGGAGGGAGGGTGTCCAGCCCCAGGGTGAATGCTCGGAGGGGTCCTAGTTCGATGGGTCTGCTGCCCACTGGAAGGAGTGCAGTTGGGTGCCGTCTGCTCAGAGCCTGGTGCCAGGAGGACCCATCCAGCATCGCTCTCTTTAATTGTAGTTGCCATGAACTAGGAACTAGGACGATTGAAGGCCTGGAGGCTAAAACATATGAAGAACAGTTGCTGGAATTGGATACGTCTAGCAGCTTAATGAAAAAGAAGCACCAGGGGGGGACATGACAGCAGCCTTCCAGTATCTCAGGGGCTGCCCCAAAGAAGAGGGAGTCAAGCTATCCTCCAAAGCACCTGAAGAAGGCAGGACAAGAAGTAACGGATGGAAACTCATCAAGGAGAGAAGCAACCTAGAACTAAGGAGAAACTTCCTGACAGTTAGAACAATTAACCAGTGGAACCACCTGCCTCCAGAAGCTGTGAATGCTCCAACACTGGAAGTTTTTAAGGAGAGACCGGACAGCCATTTGTCTGAAATAGTGTTGGGTCTCCTGCTTGAGCAAGGGGTTGGACTAGAAGACCTCCAAGGCCCCTTCCAGCTCTGTTAATTCTGTTGTTCTGATTTACCTGTCTGAGTAATAGGTGGACCACATGGATGTCCCCCTATAGCCAGTGGGGGGTGATGGTAGGGAAAAGGGTCTGAACAAGAGTCCGGGGGGGGGGGCAGAGCTTGAATGCAGAGGAATTATTTTTCCCTTCCCGAATCGGCTGGAGGCCTCCCTGCTTCCCTCGGCTTCCACAGCAACCCTCCTCTTTTGCCAAGAGCTGTTCAGCAGGGACTGATGGTGGGGCCGATAATCTCCCGGCTGGGGTGGAGTGGCTGCCAGAGCAGCGAAGAGCGGAGGCAGAAGGAGGCTGGCTGGGCCCTGGGCGGCCATTCCTTGGCGTAATACAACAGAGGAAGAGGAGGAGGAGGAGGAGAAGAAGAGGGGGAAGGAGGAGAAGGAGGTGGTGGAGGAGGAGTAGAAGGAGAAGGAGAAGAAGAGGGAGGAGGTGGTGGAGGAAGAGGAGCAGAAGAGAAGAAGAAAAGAAGAAGAAGAGGAAGAGGAGAAGAGGAGGAGGAGGAGGAGGAGGAAAAGGGGGAAAGCAAGCAGCCTGGGCAAATTCTTGTAGTAGAGGTAGAAGGCAATAGAGTTGCTGACTGGCTGTTCAAGGCTGGCTCTTGTATCTGACAGGATTTTGCCTGCTTTCCTTTCCTCTCTCCCACCTTCTGCCTTCAACGCCCTGATGGCAAATCTCAGCATGTCAAAAATTTGGAAAATGCTTAACTTGATTGTTTCTGTGTGTTAACTCCCCACCCCTCCAAAACAAGGGAGAATCAAGTCTTTACGTACTATTTTTAAAAATGCTCTCCAAATGTGTGTGCTGCTATGTATTATAGAAAGAAACGCCGAATAATTACAAAATAATTACAAACAAAAGTGCTATTGAAAATAATTGCTGCTGTCGCCAGAATATTGTGATGTTGCCTTTAACAAACGTGTCATATATTTAGTGTCCAAGGCTTAATATTTCTTGCTGCTTTCCTACTACGGGGCCACCCCAAAGAAAAGAGGGGATCAACCCATTTTCCAATGCACCTGAGGGCAGGTCAAGAAGTAACAGATGGAAGCTTGTCAAAGAGATTCAACCTGGAACTAAGGAGGAATTTCCTGACAGTGAGAACATTCAATCAGTGGAACTGCTTGCCACCAGAAGTTGTGGGTGCTCCGACACTGGAGGTTTTCAAGAAGAGACTGGACAGCCACCTGTCTGAAATGGGATATGGTTTCCTGCTTGAGCAAGGGGTTGGACTAGAAGACCTCCATGTCCTTTCCAGCTCTGTTGTTCTGTTAATTAACTAGTGGAATTGTTTGCCTCCAGAAGTTGTGGGTGCTCCATCACTGGAGCTTTTCAAGAAGAGACTGGACATCCATTCGTCCGAAATGGGATAGGGTCTTCTTGCTTGAGCAGGGGGTTGGACTAGAAGACCTCCAAGGTGCCTTCCAGCTCTGTCATTCTGTTATTTTGCTCTCAGCAGGGAGAAACAGGAGGGGTCTCTGGGTCTGGCGCCCGTTCTTCTCCTCCCACAGGTGGATTCAGCTCTTCAGAAGGACCCTGCCCCATTGCCGGGCTCCCTTATCTAGGGTTCCTCTGCCGTGCCTTCGAAAGGGATTTTGGCCCAGTTCCCAAGAGGGTTTTTCCAGGACGGAACCCGCAGTGCGTAATGGCTTCTCAAGCTCTTCTCCTCTCTAGACCGCCCACTTCTTAGGGCTTCATTTGCAGCACAGGCTGCGACGGATGGAGGGGTGGGTGGGGGAGACCCACTTGCCAGGAAAAGGACTCCAGAGCTCAGCCGGGACAGTGGCAGGCTGAGTGACTTGAGTGGGCTCATGGTGTCTGCATTGCCGGTTGCTAGGAGCCCAAATAAACTCATTTTTTCTAATATACGTTCACCAGCCAACATTAAAGCGGTCTTGCTGTTTGGGGGCCACAGTCTCTCCACAGGACTGCGTTTCTGGCAGGCCCCTCTTTGTCCCTCTGGGGAAGCTGGACCTTATAATAATAATAAAGTTGGAAGGGACCTTGGAAGTCATCTTGTCCAACCCCCTGCTCAGGCAGGAAACACTATACCATTTCATTCCAGTCTCTTCTTAAAAACTTCCAGTGTTGGAGCATTCACCGCTTCTGGAGGCAGGTGGTTCCACTGGTTAATTGTTCTAACTGTCAGGAAGTTTCTCCTTAGTTCTAGGTTGCTTCTCTCCTTGATTAGTTTCCATCCGTTGCTTCTTGTTCTGCCTTCAGGCGCTTTGGGGAACAGCTTGACTCCCTCTTCTTTGGGGCAGCCCCTGAGAGATTGGAAGAGTTGCTATCCTGTCCCCCCTCGTCCTTCTCTTCATTAAACTAGACATACCCAATTTGTGTCTCTGGAGTAGTGGCAAAAAGGAGGTTGGGAGTGTTTAGGTACACAAAGAGACCACCTGGACTTTGGTGTGTGTAGCAGATAAAAGTCAGGAATGGAATGGAATGGAATGGAATGGAATAATAAAATACAGAATGGAATGGAATGGAATAATAAAATACAGAATGGAATGGAATAGAATAATAAAATACAGAATGGAATAGAATAGAATAATAAAATACAGAATAGAATAGAATAATAAAATACAGAATAGAATAGAATTGCAGAATAGAATAGAATAGAATTGCAGAGTGGAATAGAATAGAGCTGGAAGGGATCTTGGAGGTCTTCTAGTCCAGCCCCCTGCTCAAGCAGGGGAACCTATACCATCTCAGACAGGTAATTGTCCAGTCTCTTCTTAAAAATTTCCAGTGATGGAGCGCCCACGATTTCTGGAGGCAAGCTGTTCTACTGGTTAATTGTCCTCACTGTCAGGAAGTTTCTGCTTAATTCCAGGTTGCTTCTCTCCTTGATCAGTTTCCAACCCTTGTTTCTCATCCTTCCTTCTGGTGCTTTGGAGAATAGTTTGACCCCCCTCTTCTTTCTGGCAGTCCTCAAGTACTGGAAGGCTGCTATCATTTCGCCCCTGTTTCTTTAGCCAAACCCGGAGGAGATAGCCTCTGCTCTGCCGTATTTCTAGGCTGGATGCTTTTTCTCCGAAAAGGGTGTCTTTTCCCCACCTGTTTGTCTTGGAACACAGGAAGAGCTCCTGTGTTTTTGATGGCGTAGATGAATTTTCTGGAATTAAGTGCCAAGATTGTGCACGAAGCTCTCGGAAGCAAACAACCCAGCCTGGCCCGAAGTCCCATCCCTGCAGTTCCGCTTCAGTTGTTTCCTTGACGTCTTTGAATGCGAATGTCGTATTGTGCTCGGTTAAACCGAGAAGGTTGGGAGCTGCTTTGCCCAATTTTGTTTTTTTAAAAAAAAATAGTGACTAAAAGTGAAGCAGATAATGTGATTGTATTACTTTTCAAGGTTTCTCCATAGAAATTAGGAAGGGCATAAGGCAAAGGTCTTCAAACATGGCCACTTTAAGACTTGTGGACTTCAACTCCCAGAATTCCTCAGCCAGCCATGGCTGGCTGAGGAATTCTGGGAGTTGAAGTCCACAAGTCTTAAAATGGCCACGTTTGAAGACGCCTGGCGTCAAGTAACCCTTATTTTTCTGGTGAAAAACAGGCCTTAAAGTTAAAAGATGTTGCGAACCAGTTTGGGTTGAGTGGTTAAGGCGCCAGGCAGAGAAAGCAGGAAACCCCGAGTTCAAATCTTGCCTTAACCAATGAAATCCCAGCTGGGGGACTTTGGGTCAATCATTTTCTTTCGGGCCAGCCCACCTCACAGGGTTGTGGTTGTTGTGGGGAAAAATAGGAGGGAGGTGTGTGGGAGATGCTCGTCACCTTGAGTTAGGTGTAAGAATAATAAATAAAAATAAGAAAAACAAGGGGAACACGATTAATTCAATCTAGCATCGCAGCTCTGATATGGATGGGTCCGCCTGATTCTGTTTGAGGAACATCTTAAAACTAGAATAGAATAGAGCTGGAAGGGACCTTGGAGGTCTTCTAGTCCAGCCCCCTGCTCAAGCAGGAGGACCTATACCGCCTCAGACAGGTAATTGTCCAGTCTCTTCTTAAAAACCTCCAGTGATGGAGCGTCCACGATTTCTGGTGGCCAGCTGTTCCACTGGTTAATTGCCCTCACTGTCAGGAAGTTTCTCCTTAATGCCAGGTTGCTTCTCTCCTTGATCAGCTTCCAACCGTTGTTTCTTGTCCTGCCCTCTGGTGCTTTGGGGAATAATTTGACCCCCTCTGCCTTGTGGCAGCCCCTCAGATACTGGAACACTGCTATCATGTCTGCCCTGTTTCTTCTTTTCTTTAGACTGGCCAGACCCAAGTTCCGCACTAACAGGACAAAACTCCTGATTGGAGAACTTGGTCAACATCAGGGATGGGCAACTGTGGTTCCTTTATGACTTCAACTCCCAGAATTCCCGAAGCAGCCAAATAAGGGTCCTCCCTGCCAGGAAATTCCTCCTAGGCTGGATCTCTATGCGTCACACTCGTTCCCTTCTCCCGCCAGAGGTCCCCCTTCACTGCTGGGGGGCTGCAGATCGTCCTTCCTGCTCCCTCCCTCCCTCCCTGGCATGAGCTGCACCTCGCTGCCCGTCCAGGCCTGGGCAGAGCTGGGCTCCCCTTTCACATTGCGGCAAGGCCAGGAGGGGCTGCTTGGTCCAGGCCTCACCTGGCAGCCATCCCAAGGGGGTGGGGTCCCTGGGGGCATCGGGCTAATTTGCCGGGCTTCTCAAAACCCAGAGAGGGGCAGGGTATCCTTTGAGGTGTCCCTGATGCTCTCTAAGCTTGGTTGCTTTCTTGCAGACATTTCATTACCCAACTAGTGAACATCATCAGTGCTAGTGATGATGTTAGCACTGATGATGCTACCTATTTGGGCCATGAAACGTCTGCAAGAAAACAACCAAGTTCAGAGAGCAGCAAGGACCCCCCACAGTCGTCTTCCTCCTCCTCCTCCTACCTCCTCCTCCTCCTCCCTTCTAGCACTGATGAGGTTCCCTAGTAGGGCCATGAAACGTCCGCAAGAAAACCGCCCAGCTCTGGAGAGCACCCAGGAGCCCCCACTTCCACCCTGAGCTGCAAATTCTCCTTTCCTCAAATCTGTTTGGTTTCTCCAAGCAGAAGGAGAGCCGAGAGGTAGCCGGGTCCTCTCAGCCACGGCCCCTCCCTCCCCCTCCCAGCTGCCCCCCCATAAGGAATGTGGCTCACCAGAGGTTTCCCACCTGGGTGGGAGCAGAAGCAGCCCCAGGAGATTGTTGTTCTCCTTCGCTGTGTTTCTAGGCTGCCTGGGCTGTGGCTGCCACTCCCCGCACGGGGCACAATCCCAACAGAGCCTGGGGCTTGTGGGGCCTGGGCCGGGCTCTCCTTCCAGAGGATGCCTTTGCTCCCCGCCCTGGGCCAGCGAGGCCGTCTCCCGCAGGCCTCCGCTTCTGGCCCAGGGCTGGGGGACAGGCAGGCTGATGACGATGTTGCAGGCCAGGGAGGAGGAGGAGGAGGAGGACTGGGGGGTCCTGGGTGCCCTCTGAGCTGGGTGGTTTTCTTGCAGATGTTTCATGACCCAGCTAGAGAACAACATCAGTGCTAGAAGGGGAGGGGGGTTTGCAGGGGGGAGGGGGAGGGGGAGGAGGAGGAGGAAGACTGTGGGGTCCTTGGTGCTCTCTGAGCAGTTTTCTTGCAGACGTCTCATGACCCAACTAGGGAACATTATCAGCGCTAGAAGGGAGGAGGGGTCCTTGACGCTCTCTGAGCTATATTGTTTTCTTGCAGACGTTTCATGACCCAACTAGGGATCACCACCCGTGCTAAAGGGGGAGAGGGGCTTGCTCTCTCTTTATAGGCCACCCTCCTGCCTGTCAGTGGAGGGGGAGAGGAAGGGGGAATCGTCTGGAGGACCCACTGGGTGCAGAGCTGGTGTCTTGGTGTCCGGTCTGCCCAGGTCCCCCGTCTCGGACCAGGATCTGCCAGCCCAGCCTGTCGCAGCCTTTCTCCTTCAGACCATTGGCTTGAGATGCGTGTGTGTCGCACAGGCCTGGCGTTGTGCTTTGTGACGGCGGGTGTGATTCCTGAGGGGAGGGAGGGAGGGGGTGCTTTGGGGAGACTCGCCCCGGGGGACTCCGCTTGGGCCCAGAGCCCGGAGGCTGCATATTTCTATCCCCAGCGTCTCTCTGCCTGTGTCAAGAGGGCCGCATAGTTTTTTGCGCGGGGCTATTAATAGGCTTCTATAAATCTCCCAACAAATACAGAACTATAAATAAGAGAAAACAGAGTTTCTAGCCAGGTTTCGCTCAGTTGGTGCCGCTGCTGAGGAGACGCGTCTCCCGGGATGTGCTTTGAACTTGGCTTGTGTGTGTGGGGGAGAAAGACCTGCCGGGAGAGGCGGAACCGCAGGATTTGGCCCTCCAAGGTGGCTTTCACAGCAAAACAGAGAGCCAGGTTTGCCTAGTGGTTAGGGCAGCAGCTAGAAACCAGGAGATGGAGAGTTCTAGTCCTGCCTTCAATATGAAAGCTAGCTGGGTGACTTTGGACCAATCACTAGGAGACTGTGAGTTCTAGTCCTGCCTTCAACATGAAAGCTAGCTGGGTGACTTTGGGCCAATCACCAAGAGACGGGAAGTTCTAGTCCCGCCTTAGGCACGAGAGCTGAGTGGGTGACTTTGGGCCAGTCCTTCTCTCTCAGCCCAGCCCACCTCACAGGGTCATTGTTATGGGGAAAAGAGAAAAGAGGAAGGAGTGTCGTGTCTGATTGCTGCATTGAGTTACTTATAAAAATAATCAAGGCAAAATAAGTAAGTAAGCAAATACATCAATCAGGATCTAACATGGTTCCTGACAGCCATCCCTGTTCGAAGGTGGCTGGAAGTAACTCAGCCCCGGGAAAAGCCAGCAGATAACATGAAATTTGCAAAAACCCAACCATCCGGAGGGCTAAATTGGATCAGGGCCAGTTCCTGACCAGGCTGTGCTAGATTCTCCTGCTGCTGGAACCCACAATACAAAGAGGGGCAACTGGAAGGAAACCCCCCCCCCTTTTTTTTTTTTTTAATGAGCTGACAGTCAGTGTTAATGGACCGGAAGTCAGAACAATCTTGAGGAAAGGTTCAAGCACTTTGCAGCTATCCCAGGAATGCATCTCCAGAAAGTTTGGGCTGGATGGTGTTTCTCTTAGCGGCGCCCTCCCCTTTCTCTGCTTGCCAAAATACGAAGCAGCCGAGACACCGGCCTGTTTTTCCTCCAGGGGTGCTCATGTCGGGCATCCAGGCCGCCGGCTTTTGGGAAAAAATGTAATTTTCAGGCTCCCCATTCTTGGCCGCTCTCTTCTTCCCTGCCTGCTGTGGTTGAGCATGTAATTTGAGGGTCCTTGACTTACAGCTGTCCATTTAGGGACCGTCACAAGGGGACTGAAAAGTGACTGTTGCCTGTCCTCACACTTACCACCATTCTTCACACTTTCGACTGCTGCAGCGTCCCCGTGGACCTGTGATTTGAGTGCTTGGCAGTCGTGTCTTTGCAGTAGTTGCAGCATCCCGGACTCGTGTCCTCTCCGTTTGCAACTTTTCCAGCCGGCTTCCGACAAACAAAGTCAATGGGGGCAGCCAGACTCACTTAACAACCATGTGGTTCACTTAACAACCATGGCAAAAAAGGTAATAAAACCGGGCACGGTTCACTTAACAACCACCTTGTTTAACAGTCAAAATTGTGGTCGTAAATCGAGGACTACCAGCGTGCCTTAAGAGTTCCTTAACAGGGCGTCCAGAGTTGGCCGGGTTTTTCGGCGTCCTGGGTCGATGCCCCTCAACTGGGCAGCTGCTGCTTCTGCCTGCAGTTCAGGAAGGAGGGCTTTCCTCTTGGGCTGTGGCGAGTTCAAGTTCAGCGCCTGGCCCTGAGTGCTCTGGGCTCATCTGTGCTGCAGGCACCACCTGCTGCCGGTTCAGGCTTGCTTGTCTAGGCTGGCTCAGGGCTGGGTGAGAGCAGGGCCTCCCTGCCTTTGCGGCTGGAAGACGAGTGGACTTCAACTCCCAGAATTCCTCAGCCGTCATGCCAGAATGGATCGTTCCTCGATGGGGGTGTTGCTTGCTTCTTGATCGCTGGTCTAAGTGTTCATCTGGGTGTTTTGCTGGCTGGGACGTGTTTTGGTCCTTTTGTTTCCTTTCTGCTTTTTGACTATCTTCTTTTGAACGGTGTGTAGACGTTGATTATCTCTGTGTGCCCGTTGGTGGCTGATTGGTGTGAGTGCCAGGCCTCCGGGAATTCTCTCACATTTTTCAACCTGGCCTGGTCTTGGATGCTCACGGTTTCCCGGTTGAAACTATGGTTAAGCCTGTTCGTATCTTGTGCAGTTTCCTGGCTGCCTTCTGACTGCTAGCTGCTGTTCACGGATGCGTTCTGCAGGTCTTCTCCTGTCTGTCCCACATAGTGGTTGTTACAGTCCTTACGCTGCATGTTGTAGGTCAGGGGTCCCCAACCGTGGCCACTTTATGACTGGTGGACTTCAACTCCCAGAATTCCTCAGCCAGCATGGCTGGCTGAGGAATTCTGGGAGTTGGAGTCCACCAGTCATAAAGTGGCCAAGGATGGGGACCTCTGTTGTAGGTGACTCCTGATTTTTCTTTCAGTACAGGTAGTCCTCAACTTAAGGACACAATTGAGCCCAACATTTCTGTTGCTAAGCGAGACAGTTGTTAAGCGAGTCTTGCCCCATTTTACAACCTTTCTTACCACCGTTGTTAAAGGAATCACTGCAGTGGTCAAGTTAGTCCCACGGTTGTTAAGTGGATCAGGCTTCCCCCTTGACTTTGCTTGCCAGAAGGTCATAAAAGGGGACACTGCAACCGTCGTAAAGATGAGTCAGTTGCCAGGTGTCCGAATTTCGGTCACGTGACCACGGGGATCCTGCAGTGGTCGTAAGTGTGAAAAACAGTCATAAGTTACTTTTTTTCGGTGCCGTTGTAACTTTGAACGGTCACTAAATGTTCCGTTGTAAGTGGAGAACGACCTGTATCAAGCTTTTGAGAGTCCAGGATTCCTACATCTGCTGCCAATGGGAGAAGCAGGAGAGGAATTGTAGATCCAGCCTTTCAGCCCCATTATTTTTATTTATTAAAATTATACGCCACGGTTCTCGCCATCAAATGTGACTTTGGGCACTCATCAATGGTGCAAAAGGCCGCTGAACTGCTTGACAGCTGATGGAATTTTCTGGGAAAGAGGAACTTCCGTAAATATTCCATTTTTGGCAATAATAACCGCTAAATCCCAGCTGGTAAAGCCATGTTGCTCTCTGCTCCTCCCCGGCAGCCGGTGATTATGCCCATTCGGTCTTGACTGGCTTTATTACTGACTGCGACGGCTCAAATTCTGCCTGTATTCCTACAGACTGATTTTATACAAAGTCATAAAATTATGTAAAACACTGACTAACCTTTGGTTGGAACAAGCATGCCGGCCTTATGCCAGTATGCGGAAGTTATGTTAGCTAGATTGAGGAGCCTTTAATTTTTTCCTGAACTTTATTTCAAGATATTCATAATACACTACAAAACTGCCGTTAATGCTTTGTTTAGCGCAGAGGTTTCTGGTAAAAGCAGTGTTTCTTGAGCTTGACAAGTTTAAAATGGGTGGACTTCAACTCCCAGAATTCCCCAGCCAGCAAGGCTGGCTGGGGAATTCTGGGAGTTAAAGTCCACCCATTTTAAACTTGCCAAGCTCGAAAAACAGTGTGATAGTGGAATTTCTTTGGCCTCATCCAGACCCGGCCTAAAATTGCACATAAGCTACAACTTCATTTCACCTCATTCAGAGACGAGTCAGAAATGAGGGCTTGAAAGCGTTTCCAATGGATTATTCAATTTAATTAAGATTATCATCATATAAAATACAAATAAAGATGGTAAGGAGACGGAAAAAGGAAAGAAGGAGGAAGAATTGCAGGATAAAGTGGGAAAGGGAACAGAAAATTGACTTCCAGCTATTTTCAGCGTATTAGAATGCAAAGTAAAAATGCAGCTTCAACTTTTCAGTTTTGCACATTTAGTAAAGGCTCGATATTTCTATAATGTCAAACTGACCTAACCAGCAAATCCCAAAGTCATCATTTCATTTTTTTTCCTGCCTTGAGCACAAAGTCCAGAAATGGTTTCCAGGTAGAAACAAAATTATTAGATATATTCTTTTCTCTGATTAAACCAGTTAATTGTAGCTTTTCTGCTAACTCCCATCAGTTCTTAATGGGTGAATTTTTACAGTTCATTCTCTTTTTAAAATGGTTTTAAGGGCTTCCTGAATCCCTGCGTAGGCTGTGTGTGCTAGGAGCTGTTGACTCACAAAAGGTTTTTTTTTATTACTATTTCTGCCCTGCTACAGCTTTTCACCCACCTACCCGCGCCTTCCATGGGGGGTTACAAAGGTGCATTGGGTTTTTTTGCATTCCCATGTAAAATGATCCAGTGGCTTTATAAGGACAGGTTTTCCGATCACTCTCTCTAATGCCCTCACCATTAAGAACAGGGTCTGATAAAGATAATTAAGTGCAAATAGAAATAATAATAATAATAATAAAGTTGGAAGGGACCTTGGAGGTCATCTAGTCCAACCCCCTGCTCAGGCAGGAAACCCTATTCCATTTCAGACAAATGGCTGTCCAGTCTCTTCTTAAAAACTTCCAGTGTTGGAGCATTCACCGCTTCTGGATATTATTTGCATGTTATTTGCATATTATTTCAACAGCAAGGAAGATAAAGCAGTAATGTTTATAGCAGTATTCCAGTATTTGAGAGGCTGCCACAAAGAAGAGGGGGTCAAATTATTCTCCAAAGCACCATGGGCAGGAGAAGAAATAATGGATGGAAACTGACCAAGGAGAGAAGCAACCTGGAATTAAGGAGAAACTTCTTGACAGTGAGGACAATTAACCAGTGGAACAGTTTGCCACCAGAAATCGTGGGCGCTCCATCACTGGAGGTTTTTAAGAAGAGACTGGACAGCCATTTGTCTGAGACGGTATAGGTTCTCCTGCTTGAGCAGGGGGCTGGACTAGAAGACCTCCAAGATCCCTTCCAGCTCTATTCTATTCTATTCTAAATTGATTGTTCTATTCAAAGAAGAGAATATATGTTTTTTATTTGGATATCGCTTCTGGATTTTGTGCTTGTGATGGGAAAAAAAATGAAACTTTGGCTTTGGTTTTGCCGATTAGATAGATTTGTTGTTATAGAAATGGCTAGTATATACTAATGTGTAAAGGTAAAAAGCTGAGGTGGTAATGTTGTTATCTTGTGCTGTGCTAAAAGGAGTCGGAAGTCAGTGCCGTTTTCTTTCTCCCTTTCTTTTTTCTTCTCTTAGTTTCCTGTTTTTTATTTTTCTTTGTATTTTATACATTGATAAAACATTAAAAGTTATATATAAAGAAAAAAAGAGCAGGGGTCTCCGAGCGTGGCAACGTTTAAGACTTGTGTCCCAAGGGTACTTTTTCAAAAGGCAACTGGACTTCGTTTTTCCTTGAAGACATTTCCCTTTTCATCCAAGAAGCTTCTTCGGTTCTGACTGAATAGTGGAAGATGGTAGGATTTATATTCCTTGCAGTCATCTGGTCGTTAGCCCTCCCTGTGAGAGTTGTCGAGGCCACTTGAAGGTTTATCTGTGCCCTCTGGGTCATCTGAATCGGGGTGCAAATGGGCGTGAAACCTTCTTGGATAAACCTCCAAGTAGACTCCACAACTCTCAGAGGGAGCGCTAATACCCAGATGACTGCAAGGAATATACAGTAAATCCTTTCATCCTCCACCACTGAGTCAGAACTGAAGAAGCTTCTTGGACGAGCAGTAAAAGCTCTTCAAGGAAAAACAAAGTCCAGTTGCCTTGTGATGTGGATGACTGAAAACATCCATTGATATTTAAGACTTGTAGACTTCAACTGTTGAAGTCTACAAGTCTTAAAGCTGCCAAGGTTGGAGGCCCTTGATTCAGAACATAAGAGCCCTGCTGGGCCCAGGGGCCGTCTGGATGCCTTTGGAGGACTCACAAGCTTGGATTGGAGAGCAGGAGCTCCTTTCCCCTGCGGCTTTCCCTCCGCCCGTATTTTGGAGAGCCAATATTTGGAGAGGATTCAGAAGGCATAAACCAGCTGTTGGAAATGCAACAAAGCGTATAAAACGATGTTGAGACCCTGGAAAGAATGCAGAGAGGAGCAACAAAGATGATCAGGGGGCTGGAGGCTAAAATATATGAAGTACAGTTGCAGGAATGGGGTTTGTCTAGTGCAGGGGTAGGCAACCTTGGCTCTTTTATGACTCGTGGACTTCAACTCCCAGAATTCCTGAGCCAGCCATGCTGAGGGGAAAGGGAGAGTTTCCAAGCTGAGCCATGCTGGCTGAGGAATTCTGGGAGTTGAAGTCCACGAGTCATGAGGGGGCCAAAGTTTCTCCATGCTGGCTGAGGAATTCTGGGAGTTGAAGTCCACGAGTCATGAAGGGGGCCATAGTTCCCCCATGCTGGCTGAGGAATTCTGGGAGTTGAAGTCCACGAGTCATGAAGGGCCCATAGTTCCCCCATGCTGGCTGAGGAATTCTGGGAGTTGAAGTCCACGAGTCATGAAGGGGCCAAAGTTTCCCCATGCTGGCTCAGGAATTCTGGAGTTGAAGTCCAACCGTCATGAAGGGGCCATAGTTCCCCCATGCTGGCTGAGGTTCTGGGAGTTGAAGTCCACGAGTCATGAGGGGGGCAAAGTTTCCCCCATGCTGGCTGAGGAATTCTGGGAGTTGAAGTCCACGAGTCATGAAGGGGCCATAGTTCCCCCATGCTGGCTGAGGAATTCTGGGAGTTGAAGTCGAGTCATGAAGGGGCCAAAGTTTCCCCCATTTTGGCTCAGGAATTCTGGGACTTGAAGTCCACGAGTCATAAAAGGGCCAAGGTTGCCTACCCCTGGTCTAGTGAGAAGAAGGATCAGGGTTGACATGATAGCAGTTTTCCCATATTTGAGGGGCTGCCACAAAGAAGAGGGGGGGGAGATATTTAAAGGGTGGGTAGCCCAACGGAAAGTCTCCCGTCTGTTCATAAGTGTGGAAAACCACAGTCAGGCTGGAGCATTCAGGTTGGGTCTTGAGTCTGGTTGGAGATGGAGCACCAATAACTTCTAGAGGCAAGCTGTTCCATTGGTTAATTGTCCTCACTGTTAATAGGAATAGAATAGAATAGAATAGAATAGAATAGAATAGAATAGAATAGAATAGAATAGAATAGAATAGAATAGAGCTGGAAGGGACCTTGGAGGTCTTCTAGTCCAACCCCCTACTTAGGCAGGAAACAGTATACTATTTCAGACAAATGGCTGTCCAGTCTCTTCTTAAAAACTTCCAGTGTTGGAGCATTCACAGCTTCTGGAGGCAGGTTGTTCCACTGGTTAATTGTCCTCACTGTTAGGAAGTTTCTCCTTAGTTCCAGGTTGCTTCTCTCCTTGGTTAGTTTCCATCCGTTGCTTCTTCTCCTGCCTTCAGGTGCTTTGGAGAATAGCTTGACTCCCTCTTCTTTGGGGCAGCCCCTGAGACACTAATTATCATGTCACCCCTGGTCCTTCTTTCCATTAAACCAGACACACCCAATTCCAGCAACCATTCTTTATCTGTTTTAGCCTCCAGTCCCCCAATCATCTCTGTACTCTTTCTAGAGTTTCAACATCTTTAGGAAAGAGTGCAGAGAAGAGCAACAAAGATGATCAGGGCACTGGGGGCTAAAACATATAAAGAACAGTTGCTGGAATTGGGTATGTCCAGTTTAATTAAGGAAGTTTCTCCTTCATTCTCTCCTTGATTAGTTTCCATCCGTTGCTTCTTTTCCAGCCTTCAGGGGTTTTGGAGAACAGGTTGACCCCCTCTTCTTTGTCGCAGCCCTCAAATATTGGAAGACTGCTATTTGGTCCCCCTTAGTCCTTCTTTTTCATTAATCTAGGCCAGGGGTAGGCAACCTTGGCTCAGGAATTCTGGGAGTTGAAGTCCACGAGTCATAAAAGAGCCGAGGTTGCCTACCCCTGATCTAGGCATACCCAATTCCTGCAACTGTTCTATGTTTTAACCGTCACCTGTGCAAACAACACGTCACTCTCCTGTGCAAATCAGCGTGAAGACACGGTACCCGTTATGCCCGCAGTTTGGGAGAGCCAGGCCGCTTTGTCTGAGTCACACCCTTGCCAGAGGAACTGTGCTGAGAAAAATAACCGCAAATTAGGAATTCTCGTGTTTGAAGTGTGGTTGTGCCCGTCCGCCGCTCTCTTTCCTTGTCGGCCTTTCTTCTCCAGGAAGTTTCCCGCAGAGGCTGTTGAGCCAGTCGGGGCACTTGAGGCTTTCAAGGAGCCTTTGTGTCCCTTCCTGATAAAGCAACCAGAGCGCCTGCCTTCGCTCCAGCGGTTTCTGACGTTGGCATGGCCACGCTGGGCGAGGCCGGGCATTTTCCCTGTAGAAGACCCGAAGGCAGCCTTGTGCCTGCTTTGGCCGGGCTCAAATCATTTGCCCTTCCCAACCAGCCTCTCCCTCATCCCTACCAGCTCCACCCTTTTGTAGAAGACACGAAACAATTGAGAGGGTGGTTCATAAGCCAACATCTGAAGCTCTTCCACTGATGGATTGTTCTCACTGTCAGGAAATTCCTCCTCAGTTCCAGGTTGCTTCTCTCCTTGATCAGTTTCCATCCGTTGCTTCTTGTCCTGCCTTCTTCAGGCGCCTTGGAGAATAGCTTGACTCCCTCTTCTCTGTGGCAGCCCCTGAGATACTGGAAGACTGCCTATCATGTCCCCCCTCGTCCTTCTCTTCATTAAAGCAGACATATCCAATTCCTGCAGCCGTTCTTCATATGTTTTTGTCACGAGGCCTTTAATCGTCTTAGTTGCTCTTCTCTGCACTTTTTCCAAAGTCTCAGCATCTTTTTTGTAACGTGGTGACCAAAACTGGATGCAGTATTGTAGGTGTGTGGCCTTACTAAGGTTACCCATGATGGATAAGGGCAAATGTAGTAGAAGAATGCAAGATAAACATGCAGGATATTCCTTTGTTTTTGCAATCAGGGCCTTTGCTTTAGGAAGGAATGCAGTGGTGTGTGGGAAAGTGTGGCTGCCTCGGGAATGGCCAGATAAGAGGGTGCAGAGACCACAGCTGCACAAGGGGTGGAGGAAGAGACCCTCCCGAAGTCAGCAGGTTGTAGGAATCTAGGAAGCCCCCACTGGCACTTGCACAACATCTGCTCAGCAACTTTAACGGCGATTCCCAAAGGGAAGCCCAACGCCCAGACACAGGAAGACGTATAGAGGTTTTGAACTACCTCTCCAACAATGGACAGCCCTGAATAGGAGCAGGGGGTTGGACTAGAGGACCTCCAAGGTCCCTTCCAACTCTGTTATTCTATGGTATTCTGTGGATTTGCATGTCATATGGTGTCTGCTGGGATTCACTGTATAAATGGGACATAGCATCCTCTCCTTAGTGTGACTGTGGGGGTCAAAGTGTAGATGTCAAAGTGTAGATCATATTGTGACCAACTGTAATCTGAGAGCATATACTGGGTCAGTATTTGATGGTTTTTTTTTTCAGATGAACGATGCTGTGCTTCAATGGTTAGATGGCGTAGACCAGAGGTCCCCAACCTTTGGGGCACCAGGGGCCGATTCTGTGGAGAGAGGTTTTTCCACGGACCGGAGGGCGCGTGGTTTTGTGTGCTGCCTGCATCCCACAATGGGGCTTTGCTTGTTTGTGTGGACCGGTTGCTGGCATGCCACGGCCCTGTACCGGTCCACAGACCGGGGGTTGGGGACCTCTGGCTTAGACATTAGTATCTGGATATAGATTCCATATATAGGGTCCACCTGTTCTCCAAAGCGCCTGAAGGCAGGACAAGAAGCAACGGGTGGAAACTCATCAAGGAGAGAAGCAACCTGGAACTAAGGAGGAATTTCCCGACCGCGAGGACAATGTAATTGGTGGAACAGAAGTTGCCTTCAGGAGTTGTGGGTGCTCCAACACTGGGCAATCATTTGTCTTGGGTGATACAGGGTCTCCTGCTTGAGCAGGGGGTTGGGCTAGAAGACCTCCAAGGTCCCTTCCAGCTCTGTTATTCTGTTAGATCTTCTTAACATTCGTATTTTATTGGGTTTTTAATCTAGGTGAAATGTTAATATACATTGCAAGTCCACGTGTGATACGCCATACCCTAAATACAGTAAGGCGGGCTTTATTTAGGCCGAGGGCGGGAGAATTGGGCTTCCAGACTTGCAACCGGGCGCAGGAGCGAATCCTGGTTTGCGCTGAAGCCGCATCAAGAGCAGCTGGCCAGTCTTGCAAGGCTTCTGCAGCTTCAGCAGAAGCAGCTGCCTGCAGCTTCCCTCCCGCCAGGCTTCCTGGCCCTCCTCCTCCGCGCTCCTCCGAGCGTGCCCGAGGGTGACTCAGCCGGCTGAGCCGGTCTTCCGCTGGCACCTGTGCGGGCAGGAGGGGGGGGGCGGCCTTCGTAGCCTCTGACTCATCCGGCCTCTTTGGGGTTTTGGCTCACTCGGCTGGCGGGGCACGGCTTCCTCTCGGCCCGGCTCTGTGGGGGGGGGGCTCCAGGGGGCTCTGGGCTGTGCAGGGGGCCGAGTGGGGGGTGCTGAGAAAAGGGGGGTCTGAGATGTGAGGAGAGGGAGGGCGCTTGCCGAGCGGCTCGGATTCCCCCCAGCAGTCTTTTCTGGCCCCAGAAATGACCCTCGATTTCAGTTTTAAGGACAGGCAGATCCTCGACTTACGGCCACAATTGAGCCCAAATTTGTTAAGTGAGACATTTGTTAAGTGTGGTTTGCCCCGTTTTGCAACCTTTCTGGCCACATTTGTTAAGTGAAACACTGCAATTAGTAAGTTACAAGGGCAATGAAAACAGTGACCATTTTGCACGCTTAACGACTGTTTGCAGGTTCCCCAGGGTCCCATTCGGATGTTTGGCAGCTGGCTCACATTTATGACGGTTGCAGTGTCCTGAGGTCATGTGATCCCCTTCTGCGAACCCCTGACAAGCAAAGTCAGTGGAGAAGCCAGATTTGCTGAACAAGCATGTTAACTAACTTAACTATGGCGATTCACTTAAGGAAGGTCGTAAAACGGAGCCAAAGCCCGCGTATCAAATGTCTCACTTAGCCACAAAACCTTTTGGCTCAATTGTGGCCGTAACTGGAGAACTACCTGTACACAAATAAAATACTGTTAAAAATGCAAGGGCTCAGGCCTGGGTTTGGGGGATCCCCCCCTGACCCTTTTCCCGGGCGTTTCTCACTCTCCCCCCCCCTTTCTCCCCCCCCCCGCAGAGTTTTGCCGCATCGACCGTCCGTTGTGCCGCAATGAGGACGAGCAGCTCAGCTTTGAAGCCGTCCGCAACATCCACAAGCAGATGGACGACGACGCAAACGGCAACGTGGACGTGGAGGAGAGCGATGAGGTGAGGGCTCGGGGCCCCCTGGCCCTGCTCTGGCGGCCCCCCAGGGCGTCCCCTCCCATCCCCCGTTGGCCCTCTGGGTAACCCCGTTTCCGGCGATCCTGGTCGGATGGGGGCTTGTGGCCAGCTGAGTCTGGAGCACCTCTGGGACCAGAAGGGGGTCGGGCCCTCCCTGTGAGGCGCAGGCCTTGGGCAGCCCTGACGAAGCCCCCCACCCCCACCACAGGCAGTCCTCGACTTACAATGGTTTGTTTAGTGACCGAAGTTACAACGGCACTGAAAAGAGTGACTTGTAACCATTTTTCACACTTACGACCGTTGCAGTAGCCCCCCCCCCAGGGTCACGTGATCAAAATCCAGATGCCTAGCGACTGACTCGTATTTATGATGGTCGCAGCGTCTTGGGGTCACGTGATCCCCTTTTGTGTCCCTCTGACAAGCAAAATCAGTGGGGAGGGAAGCCAGATTCACTTAACAACCAGGTTACTCATTTAACAACTGCAGCGATTCACTTAACAAGTGTGGCAAGAAAGGTCGTAAAAAGGAACAAAACCCGCTTACTTAGCGACATAAGTTCTGGGCTCATTTGTGGTCATAAGTCAAGGACAACCTGCATTTTCTAAGCCATATCTTCTCCCTTTCTCCCAGTCTGATCAGCAATCGACAGGAGAATGAACTCCTCTGGCTCAAGGCCAGCCTGAAGCAGAACCCCCCAGAATAGGACAGAATATAGAATGTAGAATATAGAATAAATAGAATATATAGAATATAGAATATAAAATAGAATAGAATAGAATAGAATAGAATAGAATAGAATAGAATAGAATAGAGTTCAGAATTAGAACAGAACAGAATAGAAATACAGAACTAGAATAGAATAGAATAGAATAGAATAGAATAGAATAGAATAGAATATAGAATAGAATAAAATAGAATAGAACAGAATATAGAATAGAATAAAATAGAATATAGAACAGAATGGAATAGGACAAAACAACAGAATAGAATAGAATAGAGAACAGAATATAGAATAGAATTCTTTATTGGCCAAATGTGGTTGGACACACAAGGAATTTGTCTCCTGTGCGTAAGCTCTCACATATAAACAGCAAGTAATAGTTCATAGATCATAAATCATAGTTACAATTGTTAATCATAAATTGCAAACAACAACTGATAAATCGTAAGATACCAATAGGAGAAGATAACAGTAAAAATAAGAAGTTAAAACGGTGCGGTGGGAATTCGGTGTTCAGCAGAGTCATGGCACAAGGGAAAGAAACTGTCTTTGTGCCTCGTTGTGTTGGCATGCAGTGCCCTGTAGCTCGTCCTGAGGGGAGGAGCTGACACACTTTGTGTCCGGGATGGGAGGGATCCTGCCAGATATTCTCCCAGCCCTCTTTCTGACCCCTGCACCATACAGGCCCTGGGTGGAAGGCAGGCTGGTTGCAACAGTTTTTCCTGCAGTCCTAACTATCCGTTGGAGTCTGTCCCGGTCCTCGTTTGGCTGCTGGGCCAAGCCAGACAATTGCAGAGTTTTTATAGATTCTTTCAGATTTCAGAATCTTGAAAATGGCAAAACATGGGCTATCTCTGCACGCACAGCTTGCCATTCCAGCCCGGTGCTGGTCTCAGCCTGGCCTGGCCTGGCCTGCTCTGGTCTCAGCGTGGAAAATGTTGACCTCTCTAAGCCGCCAGACAATCCTCTTCCGTCCTGCCACCTGCCGCGTTCCTTTTCAGGAAGCTGTAATTCAGCTGCTCTTTCCGTCCAAACTGCCGCCTGCCCTTGCCTGGGAGAGCATTCAAGGGACCTGCAAAAACCAGTTCAGACCAAGAGAATGTATATTTACTTCGGAGCTCAGGATTTCCCGCCTAAAGTTTCTTTTCTTTGCAAAATATGAACAGAGCAGCTTGAAAAATAACCACAGGTTCTCCTGTTAAGCTTTGGGATTCACTGGCACAAGGTGGGGGTGCTGTTTACCAACTGGGGTGTCTTCCAAAGAGGGGTGGACTAATTGGTCTCCCAGCAGATGCCTTCAGAGGAACACACACAGACACACACACACACACACACACATCCAAGCTAAGAGCCACCGATCCCCACAGCTTCCACAAATTGGTCCAGGGGTCTCCAAACTTGGCAACATTAAGACTTGTGGACTTCAACTCTCAGAATTCCCCAGCCAGCATCACCATCTTTTGAAATCCCCCTTTGATGACTGAATAACAGTATAAAAGAATGACAGAGTTGGAAGGGACCTTGGAGGTCTTCTAGGCCAACCCCCTGCTCAGGCAGGAAGCCCTATTCCATTTCAGACAAATGGTTGTTCAATCTCTTTTTAAAAACCACCACTGTTGGAGCACCCACAACTTCTGGGGGCAAGTTGTTCCATTGATTAATTGTTCTAACTGTCAGGAAATTCCTCCTTAGTTCCAGGTTGCTTCTCTCCTTGATAAGTTTCCATCCGTTGCTTCTTGTCCTGCCTTCTGGGGCTTTGGAGAATAGCTTGACTCCCTCTTCTTTGGGGCAGCCCCTGAGATACTGGAACACTGCTTCACATCCCCCTTAATCCTTTTTTTCATTAAACTAGACATACCCAATTCCATCAACCGTTCTTCGTATGTTTTATCCTCCAGTCATCTTTGTTGCTCTTCTCTGCCCTCTTTCTAGAGTCTCAACATCTTTTTTACATCGTGGCATTCCTCCCTCTTGATATTTGGAGGACCATCCTCTTAACGGATCCCCAGCTTAAGAAGAGCCAAAATCCTTCCTAAAATACCAAATTCCATATTTTTGCAGTATAGTTTCTCATCATGTTTACAACTTTAGCAACTGTTTTCCTGCAGAGTTGTGCTGGCTTACATAAAAGCATGAAACCAAGTTTCGTACATCACAACCATTTCCTATGCTGGAAGTTTTCAACACTGGAAGTTTTTAAGAAGAGACTGGACAGCTGTTTGTCTGAAATGGAACAGGGTTTCCTGCCTGAGCAGGGGGTTGGACTAGATGACCTCCAAGGTCCCTTCCAACTCTGTTATTTTGTTATACCATCTTTAGGATATTCCTTCCAGCCTTTGCTCACTTTCATTTCATCCCAAGTTGCTTTTTCATCACTTTTACTTTTAATACATTTCCCTCTACTGGAGATTCTTTGTTTATCCTTCTTCACTCATTTCTAAAACAAACTTTGCTTCCATCGAAGTTGCTCTTATTTTGCAAAGAAGGCAAAACAAGTCAACCCAGAGCAACAGTTTTCAACCTTGGCTACTTTAAGATCTGTGGGCTTTATTTCCCAGCATGGCTGGCTGGGGAATTCTGGGAGTTGTAGTCCACACGTCCTAAAGTTGCCCAGGTTGAGAGAGATTGACCCAGAGGTTCCCATCTATTCGGCGTTGGTCAGTTTGAAGTTCTGAGTCCAGTGCTGAAGGCTTCACATGGGTGAAAAGAAGGCAGGATATCAATCACAAAGAATATTTGTAGCTCAGCGTTGAAGTGTGGGGTCCTTGTTGCTCTCTGAGCTGGGTGGTTTTTCTTGCAGACGTTTCATGACCCAACTCGGGAATATCATCAGTGCTAGAAGGGAGTGTGGAGGAGGAGGAGGAGGAGGAGGAGGAGGAGGAGGAGGAGAAAGACTGTTGGATCCTTGGTGATCGCTGAGCTTGATTGTTTTCTTGAAGACATTTCATGACCCAACTAGGGAACATCATCAGTGCTGGAAGTAAGGGGGTTTTGCAGAGTGGAGGAAGGAGAAGAGGAGGAGGCGAAGGAGGAGGACTGTGAGCTCCTTGGTGCTCTCTGAGCTGGGTTGTTTTCTTGCAGACATTGCATGACCCAACTAGGTGACATTGTCAATGCTAGGAGGGAGTGGAGTTTGCGGGGGGGGGGAGGATGAGGAGGTGGTGGAGGACAACTCTGGGGTCCTGGGTGCTCTCTGAGCTGGGTTATTTTTTTGCAGACATTTCATGACCCAACTAGGTAACATCATCAGTGACAGGTAGGATAAATGCTTGCGGAAAGAAAAGACTTGCAAGGAGGAGACTGACTGGGACCCTGCAAAGCGGAGGTTGGAGGGCTCTGGAGGGCAGGACCGAGGAAAGTGGCCACAACTGCTCCCTAAGAGCAGTTCAGCTGCGGAACCGATGAGCAAAGGAGGTTTTGATTTCCTTTTTGCAGGATGTAATGATGATGATGATGATGATGTTGGAAGGGACCTTAGAGGCCATCTAGTCCAACCCCCTGCTCAGGCAGGAAACCCTATACCAGGGGTAGGCAACCTTGGCCCTTTTATGACTGGTGGACTTCAACTCCCAGAATTCCTGAGCCAGCATGGGGGAAACTTTGGCCCCTTCATCACTCGTGGACTTCAACTCCCAGAATTCCTAAGCCAGCATGGCTCAGCTTGGAAACCTCCTCCTTTCCCCTCAGCATGGCTGGCTCAGGAATTCTGGGAGTTGAAGTCCACGAGTCATAAAAGGGCCAAGGTTGCCTACCCCTGGCTTAGATCATTTTAGACTAGCAAAAACGTGATGAAACATTGGTTGGACGGCCATCAATCTGGGGGATGTTTTCATTTTGAATTTGCGCACTGAATCAAGCAGGGAGACATGTTGGCGTAAATGGACTCTCCCAACCCTGGGTTCTATATTTAGCTTTAATTCTCATCGCTGCACGCTTGGCTGAGAGCCGGGAGAGTCATTTAAAAGCCCTGCGGTGCAGTCTAAGGTGCGTCCCCAGAACGGGTGGTGCCTGGAAACCTGCCCTTCCTGTTCCGCCTTCTGGCCTGGCAGGGCATCTCCCTGCAGCAAGCGCTCCTCGCCTGCTGGAGCCTGTGTTTCTTTCCCCACTGGAGGAGGGGGGGGCTGCACTTGTGTTTTTCCCACCCCCTCCTTGATTGGCTGGAGGGCAGTTTCCCAGAGGAATTGCCTTATCTTGGGCATGGCTGAGCTGGCCGCTGATTGACGCTCAGCCTTCTGCTTCAGAGAAGGAACTGGGGCTGGGCTCTCCAAGGCCGAGGGAGCCTTTTGAGGGGGTCTCCTGTGTAGAATAAGATCGAGGCCTTTAAGAGGAGGTTGGACAGCCATTGGTCCGATATGGTATAGACCAGGGGTAGGCAACCTTGGCCCTTTTATGACTCGTGGACTTCAACTCCCAGAATTCCTGAGCCAGCCATGCTGAGGGGAAAGGGAGAGGTTTCCAAGCTGAGCCAGGCTGGCTCAGGAATTCTGGGAGTTGAAGTCCACCAGTCATGAAGGGGTCAAAGTTTCCCCTATGCTGGCTCAGGAATTCTGGGAGTTGAAGTCCACGAGTCATGAAGGGGCCATAGTTCCCCCCTGCTGGCTGAGGAATTCTGGGAGTTGAAGTCCACGAGTCATGAAGGGGCCAAAATTTCCCCCATGCTGGCTCAGGAATTCTAGGAGTTGAAGTCCCCGAGTCATGAAGGGGCCATAGTTCCCCCATGCTGGCTCAGGAATTCTGGGAGTTGAAGTCCCTGAGTCATGAAGGGGCCAAAGTTCCCCCATGCTGGCTGAGGAATTCTAGGAGCTGAAGTCCACGAGTCATGAAGGGGCCATAGTCCCCCCATGCTGGCTCAGGAATTCTGGGAGTTGAAGTCCACCAGTCATGAAGGGGCCAAAGTTTCCCTCATGCTGGCTCAGGAATTCTGGGAGTTGAAGTCCCCGAGTCATGAAGGGGCCAAAGTTTCCCCCATGTTGGCTCAGGAATTCTGGGAGTTGAAGTCCACGAGTCATAAAAGAGCCAAGGTTGCCTACCCCTGGTATAGAGCCAGCATGGCTGGCTGGGGAATTCTGGGAGTTGAAGTCCACAGGCCTTAAAAGTTGCCAAGGTTGGGGACCCCTGGAATAGAGTCTCCTACTTCAGCAGGGGGTGGGTGGGCTTCTTGGATGAGAAGCGAAACGTTTTCAAAAGGAAAAACAAAACCAAGGAAGTCCGGTTGTCTTTTGGAAAAAAGCACCTTTGGGACAGCCATGACTGGAGGACGGAGAGATCTCCGTGGGGACTCAGAAAGAGCCCACCAGGCAGCGGGCAAGAAGGACGTCCTGGCCTGGGGTGCAGGCCGCCTTCCCGATGGGAAGAAGGAAGGCCGGCAGGAATGGGGTGAATTCCGCCCCGCTTGGAACTTGAAGGGCAGGCGGGGCTGGGAGGGCAGGTGGCCTCCCCGACAGCTTCCAGGACGAGGGCAGGAGCCAGAAGCTGGGCTAGGCCGTGCCAGTCGTGATGGCAGTCCCAGGAACGGGGCCCAGAACGGAGGGCTGGCAGTTCCTCCCTGCGCTGGAATGAGAGGGGAGAATTTACGGCTGGAGAGGCGCCAGGCCTTCCTCGCTCTCCTGCCAGGCTGCCCTCTCGAAAGAGGAGATCCGGGCTTCCTCTCCTCGGCCGCCACTCTGGGGTGGGCTGATGACAGACGCCTGTTGGCCTTCGGTCCCGGCTGTCCCGTCCAGGCAGTCCAGCAAGGGAGGCCGGAGTCCTCCCGAGTCCCCGTCACAACGGCCGGGACTTGCCTTGGAGCCCAGCCTGGACCGAAGTGGCCCCTTTGCTGGGGACCCTCCCAGGTGGGCTCCGGGACCTGCCCAGGGCCTCCTCCTCCTTGCCCCCCCCCTCGGGGCAGGAGCGGCTCCTGGTCACGGTCCAGAAAGTGCCGTGAGGGTTCCGGATCGTGGCCTGGGCTCCCTCCCGTTGTTTGGCAGATCCCGGTTCCCTTCTCCCAGAGGGGGCTTGAGAGGGCAAACTTCTGCAGAGGGAGGAAAAAGAAACAAAATCTGGAGGGTCTTGAGACAAACCGTCGCCTCCCCTTCTAGTGTTTTTAGAAGCTCCTCTTCCGTGGATGACTAAGGTGACCCTGAGAGAGGAGGAGGAGGAGGAGACCATCATGTGCGGTTCTTGGTGCTCTCTGAGCTTATGACTAGCCCCCCCGCCTCTTCCTCCTCCTCCTCCTCCTCTTCCTCCTCCTCTTCCTCCTCCTCTCCACAAACCCCACTCCCTTCTAGCACTGATGATGTTCCCTAGTTAACAATAGAGTAGAGTAGAGTAGAGTAGAAGAGAAGAGAAGAGAAGAGAAATACAGACTAGACTAGACTAGACTAATAGAATAGAATAGAATAGAATAGAATAGAATAGAAAACAGAGTTGGAAGGGACCTTGGAGGTCATCTAGTCCAGCCCCCTGCTCAGGCAGGAAACCCTGTACCATTTCAGACAAATGGTTGTCCAATCTCTTCTTAAAAACTTCCAGTGTTGGAGCACCTACAACTTCTGGAGGCAGGTTGTTCTAAGTTGCATCATGAAATGTCTGCAGCCAAGCTCAGAGAGAACCCCACAGTCCTCCCCCTCCTCCTCTTCCTCTTCCCTCCTCCTCTTCCTCCCTTCTCCTCTTCCTTCTCTTCCTCTTCCTCCTCCTCTTCCTTTTCTTTCTCCTCCTCCTCTGCTTCCTTCTCCTGCTCTTCCCTCCCTCCCTCCCTCCCTCCCTCTTTTCCTTCCCCTTCTTCCTTTTCCATCTTTTCTTCCTTCCCCTTCCCTCCCTCCCCTCCCTCCCATCTCCTCCCTCCCTCCTGTTGCAATGAAGCCCCTCTCCTGCCCAGGGCTGCCTGTTCAAGCTGCGCACGTGAGGTTGACGGGCTTCTCAGCTGTAGTCTTAATATAGTCCTCGGGGCCCTTTCCAAGAGCCAACCTGAGCTGCTGATCGGCCTCTCTCCAAATCCTCTCCTGGAAGATCGGCTTTCTACTGCCCATCATGTTGTTAAGGAGACCCTGAGCGCTGAGAATCCGGTTTTCCATCTGCTTTAATCCAAGGCCATTTTTATGTTTGTGAAATAATAGTTTTGCAAGGCTGCTCAGAGGGTGTGGAGATGATCCTTGGGTTGTAAAAGAGAAAAAAAGCATTGCATCCCTCTTTATGTTTCCTTGTTTTGCAGAGGGTCTCTGTTTTTTGAGAACATGACATACAGGGAAGAATTTCTTGCCATGCCGTTCAAACATTAACAGTCACAATTTTTTTTAAAAAAAGATTTTCCCTGACAGTAGGGTTGATTTTCAACGTATGATTAGCTCACAAGCCAGATTTAGGGGTCTCTGTTGCAAGAGAAGGCGCTAAACCAGGGGTGTCCAACCCTGGCCCCTTTAAGACCTGCGGACTTCAACTCCCAGAATTCCCCAGCCAGCGCATGCTGGCTGGGGAATTCTGGGAGTTGAAGTCCGCAGGTCTTAAAGGGGCCAAGGTTGGACACCCCTGCTCTAAACCAAGTGGGTTCTCCACAACCAGCCTGGACACCTGCAAAGGTGACCGGAAGGTGCCCTGTGTAGCTTGTGTGATGATTTTGCAGGTTGTCGTGTTGTGGTGGTTCTTTGAAGTATCTGAGCTCCTGATTTTGTCTGCATCTATTGGCCACCAGCTCTTCACTGGGGCTTTTCAGGTGGGCATCTTACGGGCAAAGGAATGCTTTTTCCTGCCTCCCTCAACCCACCTTTTCAAAATGTATGCGAAATCTTTAATCATTTCTGCGTTTGTGACATTTCAGTAGTTTTGATTCTCCTTTTCTACGTGTTGTTTCAGTAGGTTGACGTAGGAAGCGGTAGAGTTCCAGGTTGAGGTGGGCCCTCTGGGTGGGTGGGCAGGGATGGCAATGTGCCACAGGGGGGGCTTCTTACTAAGAACTGGAACTCTGGATTGAGCTGTGGGAGGAAGGAGGAAGAAGGGAGGGCAGGCAGGGGGAGGGAGGGAGGAAGGAAGAGGGAGGGAGGAAGTTGATTAAGAAGGGAGGGAGGGAGGGAGGAGGAAAGAGGGAGGGAGGAAGTGGATTAAGAAGGGAGGGAGGGAGGAAGGGAAGGAAGGGAAGAAGTTGGGAAGGAAGGAAGGAAAGAGGCAGGGAGGAAGTTGATTAAGAAGAGGGAGGGAGGAAAGGGAGGGAGGGAGGGAAGGAAGGAAGCTAGGGAAGGGAAGGAAAAGGGAAGGAAGGAGGGAGGGAGGAAGGAAGGAAAAGGGAAGGGAGGAAGGGAAGAAAGGCAGGGAGGAAGTTGATTAAGAAGGGGGAGGGAGGGAAGAAGGAAGGGAGGGAAGGGGAAGGAAAGGAAGGGAAGTTGGGAAGGAAGGAAGCTAGGGAAGGGAAGGAAAAGGGAAGGAGGGAGGGAGGAAGGGAAGGAAAGAAAGGGAGAGAGGAAGTTGATTAAGAAGGGAGGGAGGTAGGGAGGGAAGGGGGAAGGGAGGAAGGAAGAAGTTGGGAAGGAAGGAAGCTAGGGAAGGGAAGGAGGGAGGGAGGGAGGGAAGGGAGGAAGTTGATTGAGAAGGAAGGAGGGAAGGAAGGAAGGCTTAGCACAGCCTATTTGCTTGGCTCCTGGTCTTTGGGGGAAGCAGGGGGTCCTCCTGCTCCCTCTGCTGTAGCCGTAGCAGCCCCTGGGACCCTTTGCTTCCCAGAAACCCCCCCTCCCCCGCAGCAGCAGCAGCCCCCCCTCCGCCTGGCCACCGCCGCTTCCTGAGGCTGTTGGAAGCCGGGCTTTGCCGGGCTCCGGCAGCCTGACAGGAGGGATCACTTTTCTTTCCTGAGCTAAATATACCGAGCGACAGCTGGTTCCCCTGCCCGCTTCCCTCGGGGAGATCAGGGCTGCTCCGAGCTGCATGGAGGACATTGCCGGCCTCTGGGTGGAGGTCACGGGCTGTGCTGGGGAGGGGGCTGCAGGGAAGCAGGTCTGCACCTCTGCTTTGCCCCCCCACCCCTGGCTTGGCTGCAGGGCTTCAGCGCGGCCTTCCGTCATCTTGGACCCTCTTGAGACGTTTCATCCCTAACCTTCTCGCCTTTCTCTCTGCTCAAACCCTGGGCCTGGCTCTCTGCAGAGGCCCCCGGTTGCCTCCCTCGCTCTTCCTAGGGCTTGTAACTTCACAGGGGACACTCTGGTGGGCCAACCAGGCAGGAGAACATTGCAGAGAAAGGATTAGAATAGCTGGAAGGGACCTTGGAGGTCTTCTAGTCCAGCCCTCTGCTTAGGCGGGAAATCTTATGCCATTCCAGACAAACGGCTGTCCAGTCTCTTGTTAGAAACCTCCAGTGATGGGGCACCCACAACCTCTGAAGGCAACTTCCATAAAACGGGTTAATTTGTTCTCACTGTCAGGAAATTCTTCCTTAGTTCCAGGTTGCTTCTCTCTTTGATTAGTTTCCATCCGTTGCTTCTTGTCCTGCCTTCAGGCGCTTTGGATAAGAGGTGGACCCCCTCTTCTTTGGGGCAGCCCCCCCAAATACTGGAAGACTGCTATCATGTCACCCCTCATCCTTCTTCTCTCTAGACTGGCCAAACCCAAATCCTGCAGTTCTTCATATGTTTCAGTCTCCGGGCCTTTAATCATCTTTGTTGCTCTTCTCTGCACTTTTTCCCAACGTCTCGACATCTTTTTTGTAATGTGGTGACCAAAACTGGATGCAGTATTGCAGGTGTGTGGCCTTACTAAGGCTTTGTAAAGCAGTACTAATACTTCACGTGATTTTGATTCTGTGCCTCTGTTTATACAGCCCAGGATTGTGTTCGCTTTTTTTGGCTGCCGCCACACACGGCTGGCTCCTGTTTAACGGATCGTCCACTAGGAAAGGATTCATCAAGCCGCAGCAGCAGCACAACAGCAGCAGCAGCAGCTTGTGTGTTTGTGTGTGTTTGTGTGTGTGTGTGTGTTCAGCCGAGCACCTTCTTCACCCTGGGATAGATTTCTCTCTCTCTGTTGCAATTAGCTGCTTTTTTGGTCCAGCCACACTTTCATTTCCTTTATTGCTGTCATTGTGAACACAGCACCCTCCGTGTCTGCGGCTTGCTGGCTCATTTCAGAAAAAAGCGGGGTTTTTTGTTCTTGACACTCTTGATTTGACTTTGCTTTTTTTTTTTTGAAGTCCAAGAGTTTGGGAGTGGTGATGAACAGCAGGAAATGATGTCACAAATGCTGCTCAGTTTTTTATTCCTTTCTGGGTGCTGTTTTAAAAACAACAACAAACAAACATGCAAATGTTTTTGTAATGAAGTTTGCTTAAAAGCCACAGCCACTTAATGCCTAGACGCAGGGGTAGGCAACCTGGACTCTTTTATGACTCGTGGACTTCAACTCCCAGAATTCCTGAGCCAGCCATGCTGAGGGGAAAGGGAGAGGTTTCCAAGCTGAGCCATGCTGGCTCAGGAATTCTGGGAGTAGAAGTCCACGAGTAATGAAGGGGCCAAAGTTTCCCCCATGCTGGCTGAGGAATTCTGGGAGTTGAAGTCCAGGAGTCATAAAAGAGCCAAGGTGGCCTAGCCCTGCCCTAGGGCATTTTAGACAGGCTTGCTTGCTTGTTTGTTGTGCACCGGTCCTGGCAGCCCTTTCTTGCAAGGTTGCTGAGTTGTGACAGCTGTTGGCAAGGACAGAATCAGTGAAAGGACGCAGGGGAACGAGGCAGGTGGATGCCCCCCCCTGGCAGAGCTGGCTGTCATGGGGCAAGTGGGTCTCACGCAGGAAGCAGGTGGGAAAACGCAGGGCAGGTTTCCAAGCCGGCAGTGGCAGCCTTTTCAATGGTTCGGTGCCATCCATTTGCATAAGAACCGGGAAGGGCTTTGACTTGCCCTGCCCTGGCCCTGATCCAGCCTCTGGTTGGCCAGAAGCCTTGCAAGGGGGTGTCCGTTGTGTGGGACGGATGTAGCCGGTTGACTCTGTCCGTCAGACCCGCCCCAGCGCAGGCATTTAGGAAAGGAAGGCAGGCCCTGGACGCCATTTGATTGAAGTGAAAGATTCTTTTACTAAAGCTAAGTGGTTGCAGCGAAAGTAAAGCTAGATCTGAATATTCCCTTGCAATGGTTACGCTTTCCCCCCTTTCCCTGGCCCTCCCCCCTTGACCAGTCCATCAGGGTCCAATAGGATGCCTTTGGTATGTTTTGGGAACGGCTCGGATACGCGGTGCCTCTCCGTGCCGTTTCACATCTGGTCCCCAGGCCGGGTGCCCTTGGAGGCTGGGTGCTCACTCCGGTTTGGCACCTCTGCTTCTTGCCACGTGTCTCCCCTCCCGCCGTGGGTCTTCTCATTCCCAGGCCCACCGGCTGCTACCCACCCATTCCCTCCCCCTCCCTCGCAGTGTACGGCAGGGTGCCAGCGAAGCGAAGAAGCTGGAGGTGGCAGGCCTGACTCTGTCGTTGTCTTCCTTTCCCAGTTCCTGCGGGAAGACCTGAATTACCACGACCCCACCATCAAGCACAGCACCTTCCACGGGGAGGACAAGCTCATCAGCGTGGAAGATCTTTGGAAGGCCTGGAAGGCGTCGGAAGGTGAGCCCGGAAGGCCCCCGCGGCTCAGGCGCCTGCCAGGGAAGGACGGGGTGGCCAGCTCAGGACTCGCTGCCTGTGACGGCAGGAAGAGGCTTCGGGAAGGGCTGCCTGGTCCTGAGGGCCAGGAGGCTGCGAAGGGTCAGGAGAAGACCCCCCCCCAAGAAGGCCAGTGGGCAGAAAAGGCTAAAGGTGGTCCAGGGGTTTTGCTTCTGTACTAAAGACAGACCCCTGTGGTCAACCTGCGACCGCTGGAGCTTAGCACCCACTTTGGTGCTCTCTGACCTTTGGTGCTTTTCTTGCAGACCTTTCAGACCCAACTAGGAAACGTCATCATGGCTAGAAGGGGGAGGGGGTTGTGGAATGGAAGAGGAGGAGGAGGAGGAGGAAGATTATGGGATCCTTCATGCTCTTCGAGCTTGGTTCATGACCCAATTAGGGAACATCATCAGTGCTAGAATGGAATGGGGTCGAATCTTGTTTATATAAAGTTGCGTGGGTGTGGTTTCTCCGTCATCATTTCATGATGAGGATTGTTTGTCTGGTGTTAATCCCTGCTTATCTGGTTGTGGGCTGCAGGAAAGGATGTGTTCCGGTCTTTTTTGTTTCCTTCGTAGCTTTTTTTGTCGCTTTGAACGGTGTGTAAATGTGATTTATGAGACCATAGGCGCTAGCACTGATGATGTTCCCTTGTTGGGTCATGAAAGGTCTGGAAGAAAACCGCCCAGCTCAGAGAGCACCCAGGAGCCCCACAATCCTTCCGTCCTCCTTTCCTTCCTTTCCCTTCAATTCATTCACTTCCTTCACTTCATCCATCTTTCCCTTCCTTCCTTCCTTTCCTTCCGTCCTCTTCTTTCCTTCCTTCCTTCCTTTCTTCCCCTCCCTCCAGCCCACACACTACTAATACCTCCATCAACCATAATTTCTGAGCACTGATGATGTTCCCTAGCTGGGTCTGAAGCGTCTGCAAGAAAACCACCGCTCAGAGAGCACCCAGGAACACAATCCATCCTTTTCTTCATTCCTTCCTTCTTCCTTCCTTCCTTCCTTCCTTCCTTCTATGCATTCCGTCCTACTCAATCCCCCTCCCTCCCTAACATCCACTCCATCCCCCCCTCACTTCTAGCACTGATGATGTTCCCTAGCCGGGTCATGAAACGTCTGCAAGAAACCAACCAGCTCCAGGAGCACCCAGGAACCCACAATCCATCCTTCCTTCCTTCCTTCCTCTCCTCCTTCCTCTTCTTCTTCCTTCCTTCCTTCCTTTCCTTCCTCCCTCCCTCCCCTCCCTCCCTCCCATCCCTCCCTCCCTCCATCCCTCCACATCCCGTCTAGAATGATGATGTTTCCTAGCTGGGCATGAAACGTCTGCAAGGAAAACCACCCAGCTCAGAGAGCACCAGGGACCCCACAATTTGACCCGGAGCTACAAAGATTCTCTTCTATTGCTCCAGTTTGGCCTCTGTAGGAAAAGGAACCCTTGTCAAGCACGAGAAAATCAGGAAGTCCAGGCAGTTCAAATGAATATAGAAATTTATTGCAAGCTGAGGCTCTCTACAAGAATCTCAACTATTAACGGTCGAAATGAATTGGCGGGAGATAAGAGTCAGCAGAATTCAAGGTGGGCTGGGCGCAGATCTCTTGTGGGCAGGAAGGGACTCAGGTCTGATGACGTGTTTGACCCTCCCTCCCTCCTGCTCACCTCCTCCAAGCCAGGTCTGGGCAACAGGTTTGAGCAAGGAAGCCTCCCTCCAGCTGATGGGAGGCAGGAGGCAACTTCCTACGGGGAAGGCGCTCTCACCTCCTGCCCTTTGCACCCCCCCACCTCCTCCTGCCCTCCCCCACCTCTCCCAACGCCTCCCCCCCCCCCCCCCCCCCCCCCCCCCCGCCTTGGTTTCCACCCTGACTCTGTTTCCCCGGCAGCTGCTTCTCCCTCCTCCAGACCCCTCCTCTTCTCTCTGTTGAGGGACAGCGTGACTTGTTTCCGTTCATCACAGGACTTGTTTGTTTTGAAACTTTGTACAATTGCATTGGTTGTTTTTTTTCCCTCCCCGGCGGTTTGGCAAGGTGCTTCACGCAACACTGCTGGCCGGGCAATAGGAAAGGACGTGTCAATAATGAATATTTCTCAAGGTGTCTTTTGGGGGTCACCTTAGTGGAGATGTACAGGCCGAGAAATTTGGGGTGATGTCACAGGAGAAAGCAGGGCTGTCCAACCTTGGCAAAACTTTGAGACCTCTGGACTTCAACTCCCAGCCGGCTGAGGAATTCTGGGAGTTGAAGTCCACGGGTCTTAAAGTTGCCCACGTTGGACAGCCCCGCCTTAAAGAGGAAGCACAGGAGCAGCCGGGCAGGGGGCGTCCCTGTAGGTAGGAGTGGGGGGATTGGGGAGGGCTCGGGGGCTCTTCCTCTGGCCATGGAGGCTGGCTCTGCCCTGCAGCCTTAGGGGGTCCCGGGCGAGAGATTCACTCGGAGCAGAGGGGAGGCTGAGCCTGGACGGAGGAGGAGAAGGGCCTCTGTTCTCTCCTGTAGGCGGCCCTTTCACTAGGGCCGGGGCAGACCCACCCGCCACAGCCACCCCCCAGCATGCTTTGCGCTGATTCCCAAAGTCATCAGGGGACAGGCGCTCTCGTCACCGAAACCTTTGAGAATGTCAGGATCTATTTCTCAGGTAAATCCCTTTGCAGCAGGCAAGTCCTGGGTAGACTTTTTTCTGCCCAACCCAGCAAGTCAGTTTAAGAGATCCCGGCTGCCCGGGACCAGGCGCTGTGCCCAGGTGCTTGGGAAGACATAGGGAGGCCCTCTAAGAACGAGGAGCAGGCCCTCCATGCAGGCGTCAGGCTGACACGGGTGCCGAGAGCTTCCTTAGATAAGGGGGCTGCTCTTGGCCAGCCTCCCTCCTCCCTTGCCCTGCTTTGGCTTCCCTTCGCCAAGCGCCGGGCTCTCCTGGGGCAGCCTGTTATCTGCAGCCAGCTGCTCCGGGCCCCTCCCACCAGGAGGCTCCCAAAAAAGAGGCTGAGACCCTGGAAAGAGGGCAGAGAGGGGCAGCAGAGATGAGTAGGGGCTGGAGGCTGAAACACGCGAGGGATGGTTGGGGGAATTGGGTAGGTCTAGTGAAAAGAAGGGTCAGGGTGACATGACAGCAGTGTTCCAATATCTGAGGGATATTTCTTTTTGATCTTTTAATTGTAATATAGTTTTGGAATTGTAAGCCACCCGTTGACTGAGATGGGCAGCTGTAGAAATTAGATAGATAGGTAGGTAGGTAGGTAGATGGATAGATGGATGGATGGATGGATAGAGAGATAGAGAGAGATAGAGATAGATGGATGGATGGATGGATGATAGATAGATAGATAGATAGATAGATAGATAGATAGATAGATAGATAGATAGATAGATAGATAGATAGATAGATGGCTATAGATGAATGGATAGGTGATAGACAGACAGATGGAGGAATGGCAGGTGACTGACGCCCCACCGCAGCGCAGTCCTGGCGGGTGGGCCGCAATCCCTGCCCGAACGGAGCAGCTCTGGCGAGGCTGACCGGGCTCCCTGAGGACCCCTCGGCCGATCAGCCCCCGGCTGGGGCCCTTTGCTGCTCTCGGCTCAAGCTCCGGTCCTCCCGGGGCCTCTTGCCTCCGTCCTCCTTCGAAAGTGGCCGGGCTTTTGCTCAGACGCCCCCCCCCCGGCCTCCATCCAGCTGTGCCGGAGGGGGCAGAACAGCTGGGGAGGCCTTCCTCCCTCCCTCCCAGGCCTTCATCCTTCCGGCCTCCCTCGCAGGAAGGTTGGCAGACAGAGCAAGCCCTCTCTTCTCTCTCAAATCTCGTGTGTGTGTGTGTGTGAGTGTGAGTGTGAGTGTGTGATTACTAGTCCAAACGAGGACAAGCAGCCTTTGGAGCCAGGGACTTTTCCTTTCTAAATGAGCTGCACAATTAAAAAAGTAAACAAAGGCCGTTGTGGCCCTTGAGATGGGCTGCTCCGTTTATTCTTAGGCTTGTTTCCATCCCCAAATTAACCACAAATGTTTGTTTATTTTATGACAAGGTCAAAACGCAGCATTCAGGCTGTTTGGCCTGCCAGGATCTCCTGCTGTGCAGAAAAACATGCAAGGAGTCCTCAACTCACGGCCACAGTTGAGCCCCAAATTCCTGTTGCTAAGCGAGACAGTCGTTAAGTGAGTTCTGCCCCATTTTACGACCTTTCTTGCCCTGGTTGTTAAGTGAATCACTGCAGTTGTCAAGCTACGGTAGCAGCATGGGGCTTCCCCATTGACTTTGCTGGTCAGAAGGTGGCAAAAGGGGATCACCGACCCCCCTGGGACGCTGCGACCGTCGTAAATATGAGTCAGCTGCCAAGCATCTGAATTTTGGTCACGTGACCCTGGGGATACTGCAATGGTCATAAGTGTGGAAAACGGTCATGTCCCTTTTTTCAGTGCTGTTGTGACTTTGAACACTAAATAGAATAGAATAGAGCTGGAAGGGACCTTGGAGGTCTTCTAGTCCAGCCCCCTGCTCAAGCAGGAGAACCTGTATACCATCTCAGACAAGTGACTGTAGTCTCTTCTTAAAAACCTCCAGTGATGGAGCACCCACGATTTCTGGTGGCAAGCTGTTTCACTGGTTAATTGTCCTCACTGTCAGGAAGTTTCTCCTTAAATCCAGGTTGCTTCTCCCTTTGATCAGTTTCCAACCGTTGTTTCTTGTCTTTGCCTTCTGGTGCTTTAGTGAATAGTGTGACCCCGTCCTCTTTTGTGGCAGCCCCTCAAATACTGGAACACTGCTATCATGTCTCCCCTGTTTCTTCTTTTCTTTAGAATAGCCAAACCCAAGTCCTGCAGCCGTTCTTCGTATGTTTTAGTCTCCAGGCCTTGGATCATCTTAGCTGCTCTTTTCTTCAAACTCTCAACATCTTTTTTGTGATATGGTGACCAGAATTGGCTGCAGTACTCCAGGTGTGGCCTCACTAGGGTTTTATAAAGCGGTACTAATACTTTGCATGATCTTGATTCTATGCCTCTGTTTATACAACCCAGGATTGTATTAGCTTTTTTGGCTGCTGCTGCACACGGCTGGCTCATGGTCAAGCGATCGTCCACTAGGACTCCAAGATCCCTCTCACAGTTGCTGTTTTTGAGCCAGGTCTCGCCCAGTCTGTACTTATACCTTTGGGTTTTTCCTGCCTGGGTGTAAAACCTTGCTTTTCTCCACATTGAAACTCATGTTGTTGGACAGGGCCCCTTGTTCGAGTCTGTCAAGATCTTTTTGGATCCTGAGTTTGTCTTCTGGGGTGTTGGATACTCCTGCCAGTTTATGAGGAACTGTTGTAGGTTGAGGCCTATCTGTAGTTGAAAAGAGTCAGCTGGTGCTTCAGATCCGAGCTGGGGAGGGGTCCAGAAAGGGCAGCCCAGATGGGTGAAGGGGTCGTATGGGCCGAAGAAAGTTCTTCTTTCCCGGTGCCAGAATCGTGGTGAGCCCCCCGGCATCGATTCAGCAGCAAGAAACACCCGGGTGTCGATTGGCTGGGCCCTTTTCCCACTCCTCTCCTTAGGGACGAGGCGGTCCTGATTCTTGGGGTGCAGCCTGCTTTTCCAGAATGTGGAATAATAGAGTTGGAAGGGACCTTGGGGGTCTTCTAGTCCAGCCCCCTGCTCAAGCAGGAGAGCCTATGCCATTCTAGGCAAGTGACCATCCAGTCTTTTCTTAAAAGCCTCCAGTGACGCAGCACCTACAATCTCTGGAGGCAGGCAGTTCCACTGGTTAATTGTTCTCACTGTCAGGAATTTCCTTCCTTCCTTCCTTCCTTCCTTCCTTCCTTCCTTCCTCCCCTCCCTTCCTTCCTCGGCTAGGGTGATGGTGTTACCTAATTTGTTAATGCAACATCTGCAAGAAAGCAACCAAGCTCAGAGAGCTCCAAGAACCGGCCTCTCCTTCTGCTTCTCCCCCTTCTGCAGTCTACAACTGGACGGTCGAGGAGGTGGTGCAGTGGCTGATCACCTACGTGGAGCTCCCCCACTACGAAGAGACCTTCCGGAAGCTTCAGCTCACCGGCCATGCCATGCCCAGGTCAGCCTGCCGGTCCGTGGTCCAGGATTCAGGCCATCGAGACCTGGGTTGGGGGGGGCGGGGGGGCGGCTTGGGGGGAGACGGTGGTCTTGGGAGCCGCTGGTGCCCCTGAGAAGCCCCTCCCCCCGTGTGCTTTGCTAAGAGATTTATTTTCTCTTTTTGAACCGCTGCTGTTTTTATTTCATTTATTTTTTTATCCCATCTTAATTATTTTTACAAGTGGTTCAAGGCGGCAAACATGTCCAACATACCTTCCTGCTCCTATTTTTCAACAACGACAACTCTGTGAGGTGGGCTGGACTGAGAGAGAGGGCTGGCCCAAAATCCACGAGCTAGCTTTCATGCCTAAGGCGGGACTAGAACTCCCTGTCTCCTAGTGATTGGCCCCAAATCACCCAGTCGGCTCTCGTGCCTAAGGCGGGACTAGAACTTCCCATCTCCTGGTGATTGGCCCAAAGTCACCCAGCCAGCTTTCATGCCTAAGGCGGGACTAGAACTCACCGTCTCCTGGTGATTGGCCCAAAGTCACCCAGCTGGCTTTCATGCCCAAGGCGGGACTAGAACTCACCGTCTCCTGGGGATTGGCCCAAAGTCACCCAGCTGGCTTTCATGCCTAAGGCGGGACTAGAACTCCCCGTCTCCTGGTGATTGGCCCAAAGTCACCCAGCCGGTTTTCATGCCTAAGGCGGGACTAGAACTCCCCGTCTCCTGGTGATTGGCCCAAAGTCACCCAGCCGGTTTTCATGCCCAAGACGGGACTAGAACTCAGGGTCTCCTGGTTTCTAGACCAGCACCTTAAGCATTAGACCAAGTGGCTTTTCTTTTCTTCTGCTTTTTTTTGTCCGTGGTTGCCCACGTGCAGAGTTTGAACCCTTGGCCTTTCCTGTGGCTGGAGGTTCCCTTTGCCAAGAAATCTGCATTTTCCAAAGGAGGGCAGTTCCTTTAGTGTAGCAGTACTAAGTATATATAAATACCGAAAGCAAATATTAAATGAACATAAAAGTAAACAAGATTTTTTTTTCTATCTGGCGTTACGCCATAAAAGAAATCTTGATCATTGGATGGGTGCATTAAAAAAAAAAAATCTAAAACTTTTCAACAAAAAGTTGTTGCGATCTTTTCCTGTGTAATGTAGAATTCCTTTCCTTCTGCCCCTCTCGGATCCTCTGGTGAAATTCTACTTTTCCTTGACCTGGGAAAGAAGAAAATGCGGCTTGGGGTTTAAAGGAGCTTTTGGAGCACAGCAATCCCCCGTGAGATCGGTTAAGCTTAAAGGAACGCGAAAGGCGCAAAATTTACTCGCGCGTCTGCCCTGGAATCTCTAGTTCCCAGGCTTCCTGGGGGGGTTTGCGCAAGCGAAGAAGGGAACAACCGAAAAAGTCGGGTGGGCATTGCTTCAGCACGGTGGGTGCCATTGCCCAGAGCTCTCTCTTGTATCCAACTTTGGCCACTTGGTAAGACATGTGGACTTCAGCTCCCAGAATTCCCCAGCCGGCCTTGAATGATAGAGCTGGAAGGGACAAGAAGGACCCCCTAGTCCAGGGGTCCCCAACCTTGGCCACTTTAAGACCTGTGGACTTCAACTCCCAGAATTCCCCAGCCGGCCCTGCCCTAGTCCAATGTTTCTCAACCTGGGCAATTTTAAAGTGTGCAATTCCCAAAATTGCCCAGCCAGCCATGCCAGCTGAGGAATTCTGGGAGTTGAAGTCTGCACGTCTTAAAGTTGCCAAGGTTTGACGCCCTGGTGCTACAGGAAAAGGGGCAGGCTGGCGGTTCTCCTGCTCTCGATTCCCGAAAGGGCCACCCATTGGGAATGTGCCTTCAAGACCGGTTGAGGCAGGTACGGGCACCTGCAGGAGATCTGGCAGGATCGGGGTGCGGTCTGGAGACCCAAGGCTGCCTTTGGCTCAGCCTGGAAAATAATTGCCCTGCCTTGCTCGGACCACTTGCCTTTCCTAGTGACGGAGGTTGTGCAGCGGGAAGCCACTCCTACTTGGCTGGATCTGCTTCTTCTCCACCCTTGTGGAAGCTGGACAGGTGTTCCCACCTGTCTTCTCTCTTCCATGCAGGTGCTAAGAGGGCAGGATCTGGGGTTTGGCAACTCTGCAGAGACCCTCCAGTAGGGATCTTTCCTCTTTTAGGAGGTCCCGTTCGGATGTTGCCTTCAAAACTTTGAGAAGACACCAGGAAACGGCCTCTGATCTTGTTCCTGTGACCAGCAGCACACCTGAGTGGATCCTATGGGGTCCTTGGTGCTCTCTGAGAGTAGTGGTTTTCTTGCAGATGTTTCATGACCGAACTAGGGAACAGCATCAGTGCTAGAAGGTTGCGTAGAACGTTCATCATTCAAGTGGTTCTATGCAACCTTCTAGCACTGATGCTGTTCCCTAGTTGGGTCATGAAACATCTGCAAGAAAACCACCAAATTCAGAGAGCACCAAGGAACCCATCCTCTTCTTCTTCTTCTTCTTCTTCTTCTTCCTCCTCCTCCTCCTCCACCTCCTCCTCCTCCTCCCTTCTAGCACTGACTATGTCACCTAGTTGGCTAATGAAACATCTGCAAGAAAATCACCAAATTCAGAGAGCACCAAGGACCCCAAAGTCATCGTTCTCCTCCTCCTCCTCCTCCTCCTCCATCCTCCTCCCCCTCCTCCTCCTCCTCCTCCTCCACCTCCTCCTCCTCCCTTCTAGCACTGAGGGTGTCACCTAGTTGGGTCATGAAACATCTGCAAGAAAACCGCCCAGCTTAGAGAGCCTGTCGGACCCCACAGTTGAACCCTGAGCTGCAGGGATCTTTTTGAGCAGATTCTGTTGAGGGAAGTTGAGCTCTGACCTTCCCTCTCCCTCAGGTGGGCCACTCTGCTGTTCTTCCTTGCAGGCTGGCCATCACCAACGCCACCATGACCGGGACGCTGCTGAAGATGACCGACAGGAGCCACCGGCAGAAGCTGCAGCTGAAAGCCCTGGACACCGTGCTCTTCGGCCCGCCTCTCCGTGAGTGACCCTCCCGCCTGCCAGGATGGCGGAAGCCAGATTTGGGGAAGGGGGGGGCTCGGACTTCCACTCCCGTCGCCCTGAGCTAAGCTAAGGCCAAGGAATTGTGGGAGTGGGAGTTCAAGCCCCTTGAAGGACCGAAGGCTGGGACGGGTTTCCCAGCAGCCCTGAAGCGGTGTGACCTCCTCCCTTGTGGCTTGGCTGTCGCGTTTCTGAGGAAGCGTGACCAGTTGTGAGTGTGATCACAACTCTTTGAGGTTTGCAGCGATGGCTGTGAAGGCCAGCTGCGACTCTCTCCGTCGAGGGGGAAGTGGGGGAGAAAACGCTGGAAGGCTGCCCCTCCGTGGTGGGACCCCTGTATCCTGGGGAGGGGCCCGGTTTTAAGTGCAGCTGGAGGGCAAACGTGGTTTCCGTGGGGCCCCTCCTGCCTTCTGTGAAAAAAAGGTTGCAAGACGACTTGCGACAGTGACGGGCAGGCTTCATTACAGTCGTATGTCGAGGAGCACCTGGGGCTCAGAGTTCTTATTTATTTATTTTATTAAATTTGTACACTGCCTATCTTGCAGTTACACTATTCTTATAATAATAATAATAATAATAATAATAATAATAATAATAATAATAATAATAATAATAATAATAATAATAATAATAATAATAATAATAATAATAATGTTGGAAGGGACCTTGGAGGTCATCTAGTCCAACCCCCTGCTCAGGCAGGAAACCCTATAGTACCATTTCAGACAAATGGCTGTCCAGTCTCTTCTTAAAAACTTCCAGTGTTGGAGCATTCACAGCTTCTGGAGGCAGGTAGTTCCACTGGTTAATTGTTCCAACTGGAAATTCCTCCTTAGTTCTAGATTGCTTCTAGGTCAGTGATGGCGAACCTTTTAGAGACCGAGTGCCCAAACTGCAACCCAAAACCCACTTATGTATCGTTGGGTGCCAGGCGGGTGTGACCCATTGGGTGGGTGGGGCCCATTGGGTGGGCATGGCCCATTGGGTGGGCGTGGCCCATTGGGTGGGCATGGCTGTGGTGGTAACGGCAGACTGGGTGGGACTAAAAAGTTCAATCAATCAATTCCAACTTTGCAAGATCTTTTTTTTTCCCGTGAGAAGTTGAAATTGACTGATTGAACCTTTTTTTTTTTTGCACACGGCGGCGGAGGCCTAAAGTGAAAAGGTTTTATAAAACCCAGCTGAAGGCCTAGGACTGGGGTGACGGCGTGCGTGCCCACAGAGAGGGCTCTGAGTGCCACCTCTGGCACCCGTGCCATAGGTTCGCCACCACAGTTCTAGGTTGAAGGGCTTTTGGTTTTGACTAACCCCCCTGTACAGGTAGTCCTCGACTTACAATTATTCATTTAGTGACCGAACGTATAAAGGTACTAAAAAAAAAGGAGCCTTTTTCACACTTACTGACGGTTGCAGCAAAATCGTGATCAAAATCCAGATGCCTGGCAACTGGTTCGTATTTATGACGGTCGCAGAGTCCCGGGTGTGTGTGTGTGTCACGTGATCCCCTTTTGCGACTTCCTGACAAGCAAAATCAACGGGGGAACCGGCTTCACTTAACAACTCTGTAACTACCTAAACAACTGCAGTGATTCACTTAACAACGGTGCTAAGAAAGGTCGTAAAACGAGGCAAAACTCAATTGTTTTTCTTAGCAATGGATATTTTGTATTCAACTGTGATCGTAAGTCGAGGATTGCCTAGAAATGCAATGGGAATTTCGCTTTGTTTTGTTTCCCAGTTGCATTACCTGGGGTGTGTCTTTGTGTTTGTGTTGGAACTCACACACGTTTTTACTGCCCCGAGTGTTCCTATTTTATCACCAGGAAGCTCTCGGTACACTGAAGAAGTAAATAGATCTGGCTGGGGTGGAGTCTCTGTGTGGCTTTTGAGAAGAGGACGGGCAGTCTGATCCGTTGGAACTCTTTTGCTGCATATTGGATGCTTTCAGACTTAATTTTGTGCCTTTGGTGGTTTTGTGTCTGTGTGTAGCTTAAAGGAATAGTTTAGAGAAAGGACAGAGAGAGACCTCGTGGGATTATGACTGCATCTGTATATTCTTCTAATGCTGAGAGATTTCTGAGTTGTGTATATAACGGCTTATGAGTCCTTAACCACTTTACGATTTGTTTAAAACTCGAGTGGATATCTTGGCCCTTTTTTGTGTGTGTTTATTTGCTGTTGGACCTGGAGCACTTCATTTCTCCAGTGTTTCTCCGCCTAGGCCCCGTTAAGACGTGCGGACTTCAACTCCCAGAATTCCCCAGCCAGCATGGGCTACCTGGGAGTTGAAGTCCACGTGTCTTAAGAGGGCCTGTGTGGAGAAATGCTGCTCCCTACATCAACAATTTCTTGGGGGGGGGAGATCAAACTGGTCACATGATCAGCATTTGGTTGCCTGGCGACTGGCCTGTATTGACCGCGGTGGCAGCAACCCAGAGTCACGCCATCATCGCCTTTTGCCACCGTCTGACCAGCAGCGTCAACGGGGAAACCAGGTTCACGTAACAACTTCAGCGATTTGCTTAAACTCTGTGGCAAAACAGGCCGTAAAGTGGGGCAAAACTCACTTCACAGCAGCCTGTCTTAGCCACGGAAAATTTGGGCTCACTTGAGGTCGTGAGGACTGCCCATATAAAGCCACGCTATGGCGGCACCCTGGTGAAAAGCAGGTTTACCTCAGCGAAGGATCCCCTGCCACTCCGGCAGGGCAGAGCCGAGGCCGTGAGCCTCGTCGGATGGCAGCTCAGCCGAGGGCAGCCCGGCCGCTCCAGGTGCTCCTTCCAGGAAGGCCAGCCTGGGCCGGTTCCCGCAGGCCAGAGCGGCCCTTCGTGGGGCTCCCTCTGCCAGGCCACAAGCCCGGGAGGAAGGTGTCCCATCTCCACCCGCTGATCCTATATGGGCCGCCGGTGACGGCTCCGTCGGAGGTTGCTCCATTGTGAGCAGGAGTTGAAACTGGTCCGAGCGAGGGCTGCCGTGCTGCTTCTTGAGAACCTCTCCTCCTGTTGCGTGTTTCACAATGTGTGAACAAGAAGCAACAGGTGGAAGATCGTCAGGAGGAGATCCTGCCTGGAACCGAGGAGAAATTTCCTGGCGGGGAGAATGATTAATGAATAGAACAGAAGTTGTGGGTGCTCCATCATTAGAAAAGATTGGACAGCCATTTGCCTGGGGTGCAGTAAGGTTTCCTGCTTTGGGCAAGGGTTGGACTAGAAGACCTCCCAAGGTCCCTTCCGGCTCTGTGATTCCATGTTCTAGAAAGGCAGGTTGCCCCCCAAGAATCAGGGCCTTCCAGCCCTGTGACAGGTGGGGACTGGATCTATCCTGCTGACACCCCACCCACGCGAGGCACCTTTCCCCTGCATGGTGGAAGGACCTGCATGGTGGCCTGTCTTGGCTTCTGATCGGAAGGGAAGATGATGCCACTTCGTGGATTCCTGGCCCAGCCCTGAGCAAGCTTTGGAAACGGTCCTGGAGATGCAGGAGATCCTGAGACGTGCTCCAGCAGGTCTGTCCTCCTTCCTCAGCACTTGCTCCAACAACATTCCTTGCCACGCGTGGCTTGGTCTCCAGGTCGGCCCAGCCCCTGTTTACCTCGCCAGAGCCTTGCGGATTTGGCCTGTGTTTGCACAGAGGTTGCTGTCCGAGGAATCCCATTGTGGGTCACCAGCCGTGGACTCAGCCCACGCAGATCCCCACCGGCGGATCCTCTTTAAGGCCTGAAGACCCCCCCCCCCCGGGGGCTTTTGCACCCCCTCCGTGAAAAAAACATCCTGCTTATCCTTCTGCTGTTTTTACTCAAGGAAGCTGCCGGCTCATGCAATTATCCTGCTTCATTAAGAATAGCAAGGCTGAATGAAGAACAAATAACTCCCTAATACTTGGTGCAAAGGTTGAGCGTTGCTACCTATTGCCAAAAGAACAGTCTCTTGGCTGTGCTTTTTTTTTTTTTTCCTTTTGAGAAGAACAGCTCCTTCCTTTCTTTATGCATAGATTTTTATCTTGCTGCAAACTGAAAACATTCCTAATCTCTTTCTAAACCGCATTTTGGGCTACTTCCAGACCGATGGCTGTAAGTTTGTTTATTAAATTTATTTGCCACCCGTCTCTCTGCAAGAAGTCCATGGATATATTCCTTACTGGTTGGCACCTGTGAGGCTTTCTGACTCCTTGAGAGCCTTGGCCAAAATTCATGGACAGTTCGGCCTCTTGAGTTGCTGTTGCTAGTTTCAACTGAGCTAAAACTGCGGGGCTGCCTTTCTCTAAAAGCCAAAGGGTCACCCTAAAAATCCGTTCTTGGAGCTGCGTGTCTGAAGAGGGCTTGGAAATCATGGCCAGGCCTCAGGGTGACGTCTTTGCCGGAGGAGAAGCAGGAGGGGCTTTGGCTGCTTCCAAAAATTATGAAGGGTTTTGACAGAAGGGTTTGGGGTAAAACATATTTATTTATTTACACTTCCTATTTCTCAACCGCCCACCTCCCTCAGAGAGAGACCCTGGGCAGCATACAACACAATCAATAAATTAAACTTTAAAATCAGAATAATTTCTTCTTTTTGTGCCATATCCGTTATCGGACGTTGGCGATCATGTTGGCGATCCTGTTTTTATCAGCAGCCGCACGAAAAAGTGCTGCTGAGTTTTGTCCAAACCAGTCCCTTAGATTTTGCAGCCATGATGTTCTTCTTCTGCCTGGACCTCGTTTGCCTTCAATCTTTCCCTGGAGGATTAAATGGAGTATGCGGTATTTTTCTGGGTGTCGCATCACATGTCCGAAATATTCTTTCATTTTAATTGTTTTGATGATTTCCCTTGGCTTTCCCAGGCGGCTTATCACCTCCTCATTACTGATCTTGTCAACCCAGCTTATACGTAACAGCCGCCTGGAAATCCACATTTCAAATAATTTATATATTATTATTATATGTATATATATAGAATAATTTAGGGATTAAAAAAAATTAAACTGTAAAACCACATTATGAAAGTTTCAAAAGGTGAAAAAGTTCCAACATGGCGGATCGTCAGCTGTTAATAGAGGCATTGGGGGGAGCGGAGGGGGGGGGGTTTCACGAGGACAGCCAATCCCGCAGTTGTGGGGGCCCATGTGCCCCGCCACGCAAGGCTACACAGTCAAGTGCTCCAACCCTGGAGGTTGTCAAGAAGAGACTGGACAGCCGTTTGTCTGAAATGGAATAGGGTTTCCTGCCTGAGCAGGGGGTTGGACTAGAAGACCTCCAAGGTCCCTTATGATTCAGTTGTTTGTTAGATCTTTGGTGCTGCAAAGAAACGAGGGTGGTCTTCGCCCCTATCAGGGTAGATGCTGATTCTGCCCACCCGTCCTGAGCCATTCGGACGTCTGCCTTGAAAGCGAGGGGGCTTCCGGGAGGGAGGGCTCCTCCCCTTCCCTGCAGGAGGTGGGCCTCCAGATCAGATCAAAGCGGGCCGAGCAGAGGCAGGAGAGGAGCTGGGCGGGCCTCCTTGTTTACGCTCTGCCACCTCTGCTTCGCCAGTGACCCGTCACAACCACTTGAAAGACTTCATGCTGGTGGTCTCCATCGTGATCGGCGTGGGAGGCTGCTGGTTTGCTTACATCCAGAACCGCTACTCCAAGGAGCACATGAAGAAGATGATGAAGGACCTGGAAGGTCTTCACAGGGCCGAGCAGAGTCTCCATGACCTCCAGGAAAGGTGGGTTGGCCGGCTCCTCCTTCCAGCTGGAACCTGGGAAGCTGCTCCTTCCTTCCTTCCTTCCTTCCTTCCTTCCTTCCTTCCTTCCTTCCTTCCTTCCTTCCTTCCTTCCTTCCTTCCTTCCTTCCTTCCTTCCTTCCTTCCTTCCTTCCTTCCTTCCTTCCTTCCTCGCTCTGTGCGCTTGGGCGAAGCCTGCATGCGCTTCAGCACCCTTGAGAAACGCTGGGTGAATTCCCCGCAGGGCGAGTGTGGTGGGCCTCCACGGGGCTCCTCCTTGCATGTCAGGGAGTTGGTTGCCCCCAGCCCACTTTTTGTTTCGCTTGGACGTGCTCCGGCACGTCCCCAAGAGGTGCTGCTGAAGGAGACGTGATCCAGTAACAGGAGAAAAGGGGGGGGGTCCTTGGTGCTCTCTGAACTTGGTGGCTTTCTTTGGTTTCCATGTTGGCTCAGGAATTCTGGGAGTTGAAGTCCACAGGTCGCCACAGTTGCCCACCCCTGACCCAAGGCAGTGTCCCTGGGCTGATGCAGACTAAGGCCCTCCCCCTGGAGTGAGAGGCATCACAAGCAAGTCTCTGAGCATTGCAGGAGCTGCTTGGTCCTGCAAGCCCAGGGTGGGGCTGCCCTTGTGGGTTCATTCCGGACCTTCAGGCCTCCGAGGGATCTTTGAAACTTGCTGACTGTCTCTGGGTGATGCTCGGGGTTTCTTCTCTCTCTCTCTGGCCCAGTGGGCCCCTTTGGTGGCCCTGCCCTCAAGACTCCTGCCTGGGGTTCCTCAAGACCGGAGACCCAGACAGTGGAGGTCTCCCAACTCCTTTACCCCTTTATGGAGGGCCTGCCCTGTCCACCTTCTTCAGTGTCTATTGCTGGCTGAGGAATTCTGGGAGTTGAAGTCCTCAAGTCATCCAAGGGCCGAGTTTGAAGACCCCTGCACTAAACCTTACAAGACCTCCCTGTAGTAGATCCAGCTGCCTCCACCTGGGCCCTCCGGTGGTTGGAAAAAAGCCTCTTTGGCAGAAAGGGAGGTGGCTGAAACGAGCTCCTTGCTTTCTTCCCCCTGGCATCCCCGCCTGCCCCAGATCTCCCCCCCCCCATGAGGTCCTCCCCCCAACTGCTGGTCGGGCCCCTCCATGAGACCCTCCTGCGAGAGGAGGTGGCCCTGAACCCAAACGAAGGAGGTTCCGGAAGATCTCCCGAGGAATCCTGAGACGGTCCCGCCCTGCCCTCCTTCCTGCTTTGCCCTTGATCTCCTCTGGGTCTCCTCTCCAGCCCTTCTGCTGGGCTGCTGCTCCTCTGCAAGGCCTCCTGGGCTTCGGGACGTCGGGAGGCCTCCCTGCCCTCGGCCTTCCCTCCCGGCCGCCCTCGGCCCTGCTCTTCCTCGGCTGGGGCCTTCCTGCACCCGCCCCAGGGCCCATCGTCCCCCGCCTCTTTCCCAGGCTGCAGAAGGCCCAGGAGGAGCACCGCACGGTGGAGGTGGAGAAGGTCTCCCTGGAGAAGAGGCTGCAGGACGAGATCAGCGTCGCCAAGCAAGAGGCACATCGGCTCCGGGAGCTGCGCGAAGGGACGGAGAACGAGCTCAGCAGGCAGAAATACGCCGAGCAGGAGCTGGAGCAGGTACGGCCGGTGGGGAGGGGCGGGGAGGGAGGGGGGCCGGCCCCTGCTAGGGACCTGGGGTCCTTGGCGCCCTCCGAGCTGGGTGCTTTTCTTGCAGAGGTTTCATGACCCCACCAGGTGATGTCATCGGTGCTGCTGCTGCTGGCGATCACAGCACTGAAGATGTTCTCTAGTTGGGTCATGAAACGTCTGCAAGCAGCCAGGCTCAGAGGGCACCCAGGACCCCCCAGGTCAGCCCTGAGCTCAGGAGGTTCTCTGTTAGCAGTAACAGGAGAAGGTCTGTCCAGTCTGATGGACTGACACCATGATTGCACTCCTGGTCCCTCCTCCTCCTTGCTAACCCCCCTGCCTTCCAGCACTGATGATGTTCCCTAGTCGGGTCATGAAACGTCTGCAAGGAAACTGCCAAGCTCAGAGAACACCAAAGTTCTCCTCCTCCCCCCTCCTCCCCCTCTTTTTTTTCCTCCTCCTCCTCCTTCCCCCCCCCCACTAACCCCCCTGCCTTCCAGCACTGATGATGTTCCCTAGTCGGGTCATGAAACGTCTGCAAGAAATCCGCCCAGCTCAGAGAGCGCCCAGGGCAGTTCAGATATTCTCTTCTCCTGGTACCTGCCCTTCCTGCTTCTAGAAGGTTCTAGCTGTCTTGCCACCTGTAGGACTGGCCCCGGCCCTCGGCTGTCTTTAGGTCTGCCTGGCGCCTTGGACTCCCCCCCCCCCACTGCAAGGGGCAAAGTCAACATGATATCCTGAGTGCCGCTCTTGCCGTCTCCAGGGTTTTGCCCAGAGGAGCCCCCCCTCCGCCCTCTGATGCCCCTCAGGGGCCCTTGCGCTCATCCTGCCCCCTCCCTCCCTCCCCCCCAGGTCCGCATGGCCCTCCGGAACGCCGAGAAGGAGCTGGAGTCGCACAGCAGCTGGGCGGCCCCCGAGGCCCTCCAGAAGTGGCTGCAGCTGACCCACGAGGTGGAGGTGCAGTACTACAACATCAAGAAGCAGAACGCGGAGAAGCAGCTGCTCCTGGCCAAAGAGGGGGTGAGTGCCGGGGGTGCTCTTGGGAATCCACCCCCCCCCCGCATCCCACCTCAAGCAGCCACACACAGCGGGGGTCTCCGGCCTCCGTGGCCACTTTACCACTTGTGGACTTCAACTCCCAGGATTCCTCGGCCAGCCATGCTAGTCGCCCACGGCTAGCTGAGGAATTCTGGGAGTTGAAGTCCACAAGAGGCGGAGGCTGGAGACCCCTGATACATAGGCGGTCCTCAACGTACAACCACAATTGAGACAAGAATTTCTGTTGTTCAGCGAGTCGCAACTGGTTTTATACCTTTTTTGCTGTGGTTGTTAATTGAATCTGAACAGCTCAGGGTGTCGTTCCAGTTCCTGGCGCCTGAAATTTGTCCAAAATGGTATAGGGTTTCCTGCCTGAGCAGGGGGTTGGACTAGATGACCTCCAAGGTCCCTTCCAACTTTATTATTATTATTATTATTATTATTATTATTATTATTATTATTATTATTAGTATTATTAGTATTATTATTATTAGTATTATTAGTATTATTATTATTAGTATTATTATTATTATTATTAAATTGACTCAGAACTGGGTGACCGGGACGGCCGGGTGGCGGAGGCCGTGGGGCGCAGGGGGGCTGTCTCTTGGGTTACTGCAATCAGCCGGGGGGACGGAAGCCGCCTCCGGAAGTTGTGGGCCCTCCATCCCTGGGGGCGTTTTAAGAAGAGACTGGACAGGCCCCTGTCTGGGGTGGCGGAGGGTCTCCTGCCTGAGCAGGGGTTGGAATAGAGGACCTCCCGGGCCCCTTCCAGCTCCATTCTGACTGATTCATAGAAGGCAGAGTTCTCAGCAGATCCCTCTGCAGCCGGTCATGGGGGGGGCGTGGGACGTTTGGCTGCACTTTTTGAGTGGTGACGTTGCCCGATGTGCTCTTGATCTCCTTCTTCAGGCTGAGAAAATTAAAAAGAAGCGCAACACCCTGTTTGGCACCTTCCACGTGGCCCACAGCTCCTCCCTGGACGACGTGGATCACAAGATCTTGACGGCCAAGTGAGTTTGTGCTGCGGATCCTCCCCCCCCTCCCGGCAGCCTTGGTGGTGGGGGTGTGGCCTGCCCGGCGGGGGGAGCCCAGAGAGGGACCCCCACTCACCCGTCAGGCGGTGACCCGCAAGGTGGCAGCGACGCTTGGAAGGGGGGAAGAGGAGACGGGCGGGGGGGCGGCCTCCGTCCCAGCTGGGCTGCTGGAGGTCGCTCCGAGGCCCCCCCCCATACGGGCACTCCCTGATTTAACGACCACAGTGGAGACCGGAATATCCTTTGCTAAGCAGGGTGGTCATTAAATAAGTCAGGCCTGACTTTATGAAGTTTGCCGTGGTTACTAAGCGAATCATTGCGATTGTTAAGTGAATCATGGTCATTAAGCGAATCCGGCTTCCCCCATTGACTTTGCTTGCGGGAAGCAGCCGGCAAGGTTGCCAGTGGCGGCCACGTGACTCTGGGAGGCTGCCACCGTCTTAAATATTGGTAGTCCTCGGCTTACAACCACAGTTGGGCCCAAAATTTCTGTTGCTAAGTTGTTAAATGAGTTTTGCCCGATTTTATGACCTCAATACGTGTCAGTTGCCAGTTGTGATCAACGTCCGTGAGTGTGAGGACTGGTCCTAAGTCACTTTTTTCAGTGCCCTTGTAACTTCAAATGGTCACTAAACAAATGCTTGTAAGTCAAGGACGACCTGTAGTGTTGCCTGGGCGGGGGCAGGACCCCACGACTGTTGTGCTGGCCGGCCTGGACTCTTCCCCCCTCCCCCCCCGGTCCGGCCCTCATCTTGATCCCCCTCTGCCCCCCCCCAATACAAGATACCTGAGATACAGATAACTTTGTTGTTAACATCTCATGATTGATGTTGATGGCTTTTATTTAGTATCTTGTGACGATCCCTGAGTGCTGAACCTTTTGATTTACGATGATTCTGTTTTATGATGATGATGATCGTGATTTATCACTTGCTGTTTATACGTACACTGAGACCTTTTGCGCCGGAGGCAAATTCCTTGTGTGTCCAGCCACACTTGGCCAATAAAGAAATCAATTTCTATATTCCATATTCTATGTCTATTTTTATTTCTATTTCTATTGTATATTCCATATTCTATATTATTCTACATTCCACATTCCACATTCTATATTATTCTATATTATTCTTTATTTTATGTTCTATATTATTCTATACTCTGAAATTTCATTTTAATGTATGCCGATAAGTGTATATTCAAAGTGACAATAAAGTTATTATTCTATTCTATTCTATTCTATTCTATTCTATTCTATTCTATTCTATTCTGTATTTCTTTCCTATTCTATTTTCTATTCTGTTCCATTCCGTTCCATTCCACTCCACTCTACTCTCTATTCTATCCCTCTCTCTGCGGTCCCCTTACTCTCCTCTCCTCCCTTCCTCTCCAGGCAGGCGCTGAGCGAGGTGACGGCCGCCTTGCGGGAGCGGCTGCACCGGTGGCAGCAGATTGAGCTGCTCTGCGGCTTCCAGATCGTCAGCAACCCCGGCATTCCCACGCTGGTGACGGCCCTCAACATCGACCCCACCTGGGTGGGGGCCCCCCCGAGGGCCAACACCTCCCACTTCATCATGACGGACGACGTGGACGACCTGGACGAAGAGATGATCTCCCCCATGTCCATGCAGTGTAGGTGGAGGCGGGAAGGCCCCGGCTGGGGACAGGCGGGCCTCGGTTTCCCCTTGGCAGGGACTGCCCCCCCTTTGGGTCACTTCTCTCAGAACCCCCCCCCCCCCCCGAGGAGCCAGTCTCACACACACACAGCCGGTCCATCCCCGTCTTCAGTGGAGGAGGCTTCAGAAGGTTTATGGGTAGTCCTCAACTTACGACCACAATTGAGCCCAAAATTTCTGTGGCTAAGCGAGACAGTTGCTCAGTGAACTTGCCCCATTTTATGACCTTTCTAGCCGCGGTTGTTAAGCTAATCGCCATAATTGTTAAGTTAGTGACGCGGTTGTTAAGTGAATCTGGCTTCTCCATTTTTGCCGGTCAGAAGGTCACAAAAAGGGATCCCGTGACTCTGTGACCGTCATAAGTATGAACCAGCCAAGCTCCTGAATTTTGATCACGTGACCACAGAGATGCTGCAACGGTCGTTAAGTGTAAAAAAAAAAAAGGTCATAAGTCAGTTTTCTTAGTGATGTTGTAACTTCAAACAATCACTAAGTGAACGGTTGTAAGCTGAGGACTGCCTGTCCTTTGTCTTAACTCTGAGAAAAGCAGCGGATGAGCAGGTCTTAGCTCCCTTGTGCTTAACCCAAGCAGTGCCTCTGAGCATCCACAGAGTGCTTTTCTCAGTACCCAATTCAGTTGGGCACCTGCAATAGGACGCAGAGGGGAGGGGGCTGCAAGTTTGGAGGTCTCGGGGTACAGGCGAGGCTGGGCGCCCTAAGCCCCCAGGGCAAGGCCAGGGAGGGGCTCCCCTTTGGGTCTGTCCTGGGGGGTGGGAAGGCCCCCCAGAAAGAAGCCAAGGGGGGCGGAGAGGGAAGCCCTCACTGAGGTCCTGAGTTGGGAAGGGTCTGGGCTTGGGGGGCGGGGCAGGAAGGCCCAGGCAGAGACCCCCACGGAAGGGGATCTGGTCGCTGAGCGTCCTGCGGAGGAGCCCCCACGGACCCCCGAACCGCCGATGCCAGTGACGCTTTCTCTCTCCCCGCCTGCCCTCCTCGCTAATGCCAGACGTCGCCTCGCTTCTGGGGCACCCGTACGGCGACCGCTCATCTCTCTGCTCGGAGGACCCGGCCTTCTGGAAGTGCCCCGGTTTGAGCCTTCTTGTCTCGGATTCGCTTTCACCCGCCGGACTAAACTCTTGGCCTGCCCCTCCCCCCCGGGGGCTTCTCCTTTCTCGCCTAGCCGCTAATCCTCACCCCCCCCCCGCCCTCCCCGCTTCTCTCTCTGCTAACCCCTTCCGGAGGGCAGTGCCCGTCGGAACGAAGAACCGCTGGAGGGCAGGAGCCCCGAGAGCAAGCCGAAGGGCCGGGCTGGGGTAGGACGGTGGGGTGGGGGCTCCAACCTTGGCAATTTTAAGACTTGTGGACTTCAACTCCCAGAATTCCCCAGCTCCAACCCGCTCCGGGGTGCCCAGGCCAATCTTATCTCTGCAGGGATGATGTTTTAAAAGGAAGGAGCCCCCACGGGGAAGGCCCTTCTTGTTCCCATCGGATGGACCTCCTTAAAGAGGAGGGACCCCTAACATCTCCTGCCCGCCTGCTCAGGTGGGCCAGGTGGAGGCCACTGGGAAAAGATGGTCCTTCAAACGACAGGAAGGGAGCCGCCACGGAGAAGGCCCTTCTTCCTGGTCCCGCCAGGTGGACCTCCTTCACGGAGCCGTCCGTTGCCAGCACATTTTTCCACTCCCAAAATATCCCCTTTTCCAGGAAAGAGCTGCAGGAGGGCCCCGAGACTTTGTCCACCCCAGGGACGAGCAGTGGGAGGGGCGCTCCGAAGGGAAGAGGGCTGGGGTGGGTGGGGGGAGATGGGGCCGAAGGGTCCTCCCAGCCGGACTGCTTCCTGGTTCTTCGCTTCCCAGCAGGGCCCTGGTCCTTCCTCGTGTCTTCGGTGCAGCGGGTAACCCCTCGTGTCCCCTTCGGGCCCAGCCAGCAGCCCTGGGCACCTCCCTGGGCACCTCCCTGGGCACCTCCCTGGGGCTGGGGCCAGTCGTTGGTGGGCAGCTGGCTGGCAGATACACTGTCTTGCGTGCTTCGGCCAGGGTTTGGAAAAGTTCACCTCACCTTCCCTTGGCTGGCTGCATCACAGGGAGAAGAAACAGGGAGGGCTCCGGGGGGGGGAGGAAAGCCGGGCAGCCTCTGCCCCCCCCTCCACCCCCATCCTCCCTCCCTCCCTCCCTCCCAGCAAGGCAGAAACGAAGGCAGCCCCCTCGTGGACAAGCGCCGTCCGGGGCGGCCTCTCCCTCCCTAACTGGGCCCTCTTTCCTTCTCTCCTTCCAGCTCCCGCCTTGCCAAGCAGCCTCGTTCGCCAGCGCCTGGTGGACCCCCAGCATTCCTTGGGATCGCAGAGGTTGGTAGAGGGTCACGCGCAGGCCCCCAGCCAGGGGGAATCGGGACCGCTGGTGCATTACCTGCCCGGCAGGGTCACTCTGCGCCGAATGCCCAGCCTCCCCAGCGGCAGCAGCATCGACGTCCCGGCAGCTCCTCCTCCGTACTCCTCCTCCTCCTCCTCGGCCGGCCACGGAGCGCCCCCCACTCCCGCCTGCCACGGGCTGCCCATCCTGTACCACCACACCACCTCCTCCTACATCCTGCAGATGGACGCCCTGCCCAACCTGCCCCCTCCCGACGTCACCTCGGGCACGCACAGCCAGGCGGAGAGCTTGGGGTACCGTCCTGCCCGCTCGGCCTGGGCACGTGCTCCCTCCTCTAACCTCTGGCTTGCTGCTGGCAGCCGCTGCACGGGGTGTGGTGCCTGCTGTGACTTCCCGCAAAGCCCACTAACTGCACCGTGAGCTCCCTCGGCCCTGGGTCGGAGTGTGGCTGCGTTTGCTGTGCTCAAAGCGCTGGGTGGCCGCTGCCCACCGGTCTGTGTGGCCCGGCTTCCGCTGAGGCTGCTCAGTCTAAGCAACACCGCTTAAGACTTGTATGCCGCCCCACAGGGCTTGAGCGTACTCTCTGTACGACGGCAGCAGCGTTATTTGCATACAGGTAGTCCTCGACTTACAACAGTTCATTTAGTAACTGTTGAGTTGCAACAGTATTGAAAAAAGTGACTCGTTTTTCACATTTACAACCGTCACAGCATCCCCGCGGTCACACGATCAAAATTCAGACGCTTGGCAACCGACCCATAATTCATGACGGTCGCCGTGTGCCCCTGGGGTCACATGATCCCCTTTTGCGACTTTTTGACAAGCAAACTCAATGGGGAAGCTGGATTCGATTAACAACCGCATTACCAATTTAACAACGGCAGTGATTCGCTTAACGGTGGCAAGAAAGGTCGTAAAGTGGGGCAAAACCCACTTAACAACTGTCTTGCTTAGCAACAGGAATTTTAGGCTCAACTGTAGTCGTAAGTTGAGGACTACCTGCATTTCCCCCAACAATCTGGGTCTTCATTTTACTGACCTGGGAAGGATGGAAGGCTGAGTCAATCTTGAGCCCCGTCAGGCTCGAACTCCTGGCTGTGGGCAGAGCCAGCCTGCATGCTGCCCTCTAACCACTGGGCCACCAGGGCCCCTAGGAAGAGCCCCCGGAGGGTAGGACGAGGCAAGGAGCGCTTCGATGCGCCCAGGAGGACGAGGCCTGTTTCCGGGCACAACCCCCCCCAACCCCGAGCCTTGGCTCCCCTCTGCTGGGGAGGGGCAAGAGGCCCTTCCGGAGCATCTCCAGTAGCCCCCCATCACGTTGGACCCCGAGGGGGCTGCAAACGGCTGCAGCATTCTCTGCCCTCGGTCTGCAGGCAGATGCACTGCAGCCGGGGCTGCCCCCCCACCCCCTCCAGAAGAGGGAAACACCCCTCCCATCCAGAGACTCTTCCCCCCCCCCAGGACTTTTGTGGTGGGATTCTTTTGCAGGGTCTGGAAGAATTGTGGGACCCCCCCGATGCCACCTGGGTGGAGGAAAGGGAGCCAGCCCTCCCCATCCCCACCCACCTGCCTCTCTGCATCAGCCTACGGGTGGGGGGTGTCTTTGAGGGTGGCATGGGGAAAACTGCGTGCAGACGCAGAGGCAGTCTAGCCCTCACACTAGGAAGGAACTGGGGAGGGGGGCATTGGAAGGCAGCCGCTTCCAGGTGCCACCGCATGCGAGGGCATGGGTTAGGGTCCTTCCAGGGCCACAGACTCACCTCTTCTCATTTGCCCCCCCCTCCAGGGACCTGGCCCATTCGAATTCGGACTCCTCCATCCCGCACCTGAGTGACCACCCGCGGGCAGCCATTTCCATGCCCAAGTTGCGTGCTGGCTTGCTGAACAAGCCGGCTGAGGAACAGCAGCACCAAACGGAGCCCGGCGAGTCGGAGAGCCCGCTGACGATGAAGAAAGTGCCAGTGCTCAACCACCACGGGGGGCTGGAGAAGGCGGCCAGCCTGGGGGAGCTGGGCCCGGTGGGGGCCCGTTCGGGGGACTCCTCTCGGTCACACAGCCCCAGCTCCACTGAGCCCGACACCCCCTCGCCGCCCGCCAACGGCCGCACCACACTCTCCCTCCTGTCTGGCAAGGCGAACAGCCGCATCCCACACCTGGCGGCCAAGAAGACGGGGGGCGCGGCAGGTGAGGAGGACAGTGGCTCCACCGGTGAGGAGACCGACTCAGGCCCCGGGAAGAAGAAGTTCCCGCTTAAGATCTTCAAGAAGCCCCGGAAGTAGCTGGCGGACGGGGAAGGACCGGGCAGGCCGCCCTGTACTGTCCTCCACCGGACCAGATTCGCCCCATGGTGACACAGAGACGCTCTTTGCTGGGGGGGCCTCCTGGGGCCAGAGTGCCCTGCTTGGCTGCGCATGGCTTGCACCCGCTGCCCCCCTTCTGCCCGCCGCTCTCCTCCGTGCGGCTGGAGCAGGGCAACCTCAACAGGTGCCCCTGGACCGCAGCCGTCCCTCTGGAGCAGAACCAGCGCTTTGTGGCTCTCATGGCTGGTCGGTGCAACCGGGTAGAACATGGTCGGGCTCCTGGCTGCCTCCCGGACCAGCCAGAGTGGCCGTGCGGGAGCCCCTCTTGCTGGGTCTCAGGGCAAGGAGGAAGGCAGCCGTCTGGCCAGCAAGGCGGCTGCAGGGGGCTGCCCGGGCAGTGAAGGAGGGGCAGCTTTTTGGGCCAGCCATCTGCTTTTCGTAAAACTGGTTTGAATCTAATAAAGCATGTAGACTATTTTAATAAGTTCGACCGTGTGGTGTCCTTCTGGGATGGCTGCGGGGGCGGCCAGAAGTGCTGTTGCCGTCCCCCCCCCCCCCGGGCCCAACCAGGAGATGGCCTTTCTTTCCTCTTAAGGGCCTGGGCAACAATCCTGCCTTCTTGGCCGGCGGAACTCTCCGCCACTGGCCAGAAGGTCCCATGCCAAAGAGCCCAGATTCCCCGGCAGGGAGGCCAGCCTGGGGACGCAACATGCAGCACACACAACTGCTCCTTGTCCTTTCCACGTAGGCACAACAGGTTTATTTGTCTGGTTTCCAGAAGGGTCTCTAAAAATGCTCTGACTTGGCTGGAGTTTGCGGTACTCCCCGCCGCCCTTTACAGAGGGCGATGCTTTAGAAAGGCCCACATGTGTGGGGAGGAGGGAGGGCACACTTGGCAAGATTGTGTAGTGTCTTCCTGTGCAGCCGGGGTGGGCGCCGGGAGCACTTGTAAGAAGACCCTTTAGAAAAACGGTGTGTGGGTGGCTTTGTCAATCCAGGGATCTCTGCCCAAAGGGTCTGTTGCCCACGCCCATTCCTGTCCCCGGTCCTTCTGTCACCCGGCTGTGGCCAGCAGGCAGATGTGGCCGCTTTGTCTGGGGCTGCGGCACAAGAGGCTGTGCAGGAGGCTGAGCCAGCCCAGGGCGGCGCTGGGAACCTCCTGCCGGGGTTGGAAGGAGGCCGCCGTGAGCCGACTCCAAAGTGAGGCACCAAGCGGAGGGCGTACAGGGAGTCCTCGACTTATGACCATTTGATAAATGACCGAGCAGCACTGAAAAAAGTGACTTACGTCCGTTTTTCACACTTAGGACAGTTGCTGTATCCTATGGTCATGTGATGAAAATTTGGACACTTGGCAACTGGCATGTACTTAGGACGGTTGCAGTGTGATCCCCTTTGGCAATCTTCCGACCAGCAAAGTCCACAGAGAGAAGCCAGATCCACTTGTCAACCGTGTTCCTAACTTAACAACTACAGTGATTCGCTTAGCAACTGTGGCAAGAAAGATTGTAAAATGGGGCAAAACTCACTTTAACAACTGTCTTGCTTAGCAACCGGCATTTTGGGCTTGATTGTGGTCGTAAGTTGAGGACTTCCTATACTCTGGGTGGGGGAGGAGGACTGCCACAGGGCACAAAGCACCAGGGGCCTCTTTGATTTTGGAGACGGGGCAGGCCCGCCCTGAGAGTCTTCCGCAGCCAGGAGTCACTGCCTGATCGGGAAGCAGTGCAGCAACCACCCTGGCCCAGTCCCCGGGCTTCTCTCGTGGGGGGCGGACGTGGGGGCACTGGCATCCTCAAGGCCGGCCCTCCCGGCCGGCAGCGGCAGCATCACTTCCGCAGCATTGCTCTGACTGCAGGCCCCTCCAAGGGACGGCAAAGGTGGCTGATCAGGTCCAGGCTGTAGGTGGATGAGCACAGACGCCTCCTCCTGCATTGGCCCCACAGAATCAGGCCTCACTGCGACCCGGCAGTTGCCAACTGCCCGTGAAGTCGCTGTCCGTCAAGTTCACGGTGTAGGGAACGTCGATGACCTGGTGCGGCAGCTCGCGGCCGCTTGCAGAACGCCAGGAATTCAGAGGCCGGACAGCTTTCCTGAACCGCTGCAACGACAGGACAGGAGACTTGCTCGCTGGGCCAGATGCCCAGTTGCCCACCTCCGCCATCGAGGGGATCGCCAAGAAAAGTCCCAGGCGAATGTGCACCAGGAGATTTCGGGAGAGGCAAGAGGGCGTGGGCTCTCCACACAGCCCGGACAGGGTGTCCGCTTCCCGGAAGCTGGCCCCATTTTACGTCCTTTCCAGCCTTCAACCCAAGGTCTCCATAAGGAGTGCAAAGCTGCCCCCGGCTCTAGTATCAGCAATGCTACACTGGGGGGGGTGTCTTGCCATCCCCCCAGATTCCACCCTCAGAAGCAAAGAGAATTCTGCCTGCAGGGGGGCTTGAGAGGGCCAGAGCAGCTCCCCCCTGAGCAAAACATCCAGAAAAGACACAAGCCTGCCACTTAGGGTGGTCTCTGGGGAGCATTTCTGCCATCCTACCATCAAGGAAATCCTCTTTGGAAATCCCTCTTAACAGCCCTGCAAGGTAGGCCTGTATTGCAGATGGATGCAAGCTGATGAGGCCAGAAGAGCAATGGTGATGGGCTCCAGCATGATCCCAAAAGCTTGGAAGAATAAACCTTTGGTCCCGGTGACCGACCGACCGGATTTTGCAGCAAGGATCCCCTTGGGGTCCTCAGCTGTGGCACAGGAGGGACTCACCTGGAGCCCTGCCCGACTCGTCTCCTTCCCTGTCCTGCAGGTGAGAGACGTGAGATCTTCCCTACCAGCCGCCCTTCCCGCGACCCACTGGGTGCTCTCCCCGACTCACAGCAACCAGTGTCCCGGACTCCTTGCAGAGGGCAATGCCAGCCCAAAGCGGGATCTGAATGCAGCTCAGCACCCCCATGCAGACACCCAGCGCCTGGCCCCAGCGCGGGAACCGGTACGCTCCGTAGTGCAGTGTGGTGCCTGACAGGTCCAGGAAGATGTAGAGGAGAATGAACTGTGAAGGGAGCAGAGAGGACAAGGATGGCAAAGGGGTGGGGGGACCCCCATTGCTGCCCAGACTCTCCCCATAAGAGCTGTGGGGGCAGGAAGACCGCAAAGCCCACGCCTGGCCTACCAGCAGCATGCCCGGCGTGAAGATCACCCAGCAGGCCTTGAAGTACGGCACCAGCTGCTTGCACCACGGCGGGCACAGCCGGATCATGTCGACAATGTCTTGGCAAAACTGGTTCACGCCTACAGGAAAGGAAATGGGTAGCGGATGGCTGTGGGGAAGCACCCTTGCCGGTCCACCCCCTCCTTGCTTCGGGTTTCTCTTTCACGCACCCCACACCACCCCTCGGCCGGATGACAGCATGTTGCGCACAGCCACTGCCTGGTTTTCTGATTCAGGGCAAAAGAGGAAGCAATTGCCGTCTTTGGTTTTTTTCTGAACCCAAGCTGTCCCAGTCCAGATTAATTCAGGAAACAGCCCAGCACTTTAAGGTGCGTGGACTTCAACTCCCAGAATTCCCCAGCCAGCATGGGTGGCTGAGGAATTCTGGGAGTTGAAGTCCACACATATTAAAGTTGTCAAGGTTGAGAAATACTGGACTAGGCGATCCTTCTGGTCTCCTCCAACTCTTTCATTCACTGGGGAATTCTGGGAGTTGAGGTCCACAGATTAGATGCTATGGTTGGGAAGCCTTGCCGTCAAGGGCAGACGCTTTGCATTTTAGTGAAATAGGAGAGAGGGGGCAAACCCCTCTCCTTCCCAGCACTGATGATGTTACCCAGCTGGATAATGAAATGTCTGCAACCTAGCTGAGAGAGCACCAATGGCCTCCTCCTCCTCCTCCTCCTCCTCCTCCATCACTTCCTTCTAGCACTGATGATGTTCCCTAGTTGGGTCCTCTCACAGAGGGCAATAGACCCCATGATCCTCCTCATCTTCCTCCTCCTCCTCCTCCTCCTCTCTGCAAACCCGCCTCCCTTCTAGCATTGATGATGTTCCCTAGTTGGGTCATGAAACGTCTGCAAGAGACTCACCCAGCTCAGGAAGCACCAAGGACCCCACATTTCAGCAATGCTCGATGGGGTGAATTCCAGCCTGTTCGCTACTTACTTCCACTTTTTACACTGAGGGGAAGCCTGACCTGACAGAGACCAAAGGTCCTTGGCACATGAACAAACCACTTATGCTGGTTAGTGGTGAAGAGTGACGCAGTGCCCCACTCCCAGACCCTCCCTGGGAAGCCACTGGCCGCCTGGCACGGCTTGCTCACCCCACGCGGACTCACCGTAGAAGAAGGCCACCCCGAGGCACATGAAGAGAGCCACAATGATGAGGCCGAAGCTGGTGCTGTAGGCATCGATGAGGGTGAACCAGTAAATGCCGCCCTGGAAGAGGAAAGCCACAAACACCTGGCACCAACCTGGGCAGAGTCCTGGAAAAGTGGGCAGAACCGGCCTGGACCTCCCAAATTGGTCTGCTGCTCTCCTTCCGGGGCCTGCAGGGGGGGCTCCCCCCCCCAATTCAGAGCCTGGACTTCCTCGGAGTGGGTTTGCAAGGATCCCCAAGCCCACCCCTGGGGTCCCCGCAATGGTTGCTTACAGAGCACAGGAGATGGCAGTGCAAACGGTTCGCCAAGGACCCTTTAGCTGCTTTAAAAGGGGGGGGGTGAGGCCTGACCAGAACTACATAATCCCTAATGCTGTGCTTGGTCAGTACAACAAAGGTTACAACACACACAGAGGATCCCAATCGAGTATAATCATTCCTGCTGTGTTCATGTAACAAACCAAGTCCATTCAGGCGGCTCCTGCGAATGGTGGCTTAATGTGCTTGCCCGGTTTAGACCACCCGCTGAGGCATAAAACTGGATTCCCACAACAGAGGCAACCCCCAACCCTCTTTCAAGGCCTCTTTTGCGGCAGGTCCCACCAAGAGACAAGACACTTTGGATTACAGTATAGGACAGGTGGTCCTCGACTTACGACCATAATTGAGTCCAAAGTATCTGTTGCTGAGAAATTTGTTAAGTGAATTTTGCCCCATTTTACGACCTTTCTTGCCACAGTCACTAAGCGAATCACTGCAGTTGTTAAGTTAATAACCCGGTTGTTAAGTGAATCTGGCTTTTCCCCCCCCTCATTGACTTTGCTTGTCGAAAGGTCGCAAAAGGGGATCACATGACCCCCGGGACGCTGCGACCGTCATAAGTAGGAGTCGGCTACCAAGTGGCTGAATTTTGATCCTGGGACCCTGAGGAGGCTGCAACGGTTGTAAGTACGAAAAGGGGTCCTAAGCCACTTTTCTCAATGCCGTTGCAACTTCGAATGTTCGCTGCACGTTGTAAGCCGAGGACTCCTGTAACAAGTCAGTGGATCTTGCCAACACAAAATGGGAAGTATATTGTGATAAGGATGATGGGGAAAAGATGGGGTGCTTAAACACACACACACACACACACACACACACGTTCTTACCTCTGTAATCAAGAGAAGGCCCAGCAGGTAGAAGGCCAAGCAAAGCCCGCCCAGAAATAGGACTTTGCGCCTCCAGCGGCGCAGCGACGGGAACTCGTCCATCACTGCCGTTGTGATGCCCTCCATGTTTCCAAACTGACGGACAGGCAGGTGAGCATTAGTGGCTTTGCCAGGGAAGATAGCGCACCCCCCTCCCCAAGGATCCTGAGCCGCCCTCTCGGAAGCTCAGCACCATCTGACAGTGGACGGACGCGAAGACGGACCAAGAATGGACCAGAAGGTGGAGCCAGGATGTCCCACAAGACTCTGCTTGCTCTCTCAGGGGCCGCGCGTGGGACAGGACAAGGCCGCGCGCATGCTTCAAAAGCAATGCAGATAAGATGCTTCAGAGCAGTCGGGATACAAGCGTCGCCCCTCTTTAGAGCGTCTGCGACTCTGATGGGACTCATGAAAGCAGCAGAGTCTCTTCTCAAGCCCCTTTGGAAGCTGGGAAGAAGATGCAGCTGCCTTAAAGAGCTCCACTCGGATAGCGAAAAACCTGTCATTCGCCTGAGAATTGTTTTTTCAGGCCCATCGGAAGGCAAGAGAACAAGGAAGCAGCATTTTAGTGTTCAAACCGAAACGGTGATCGCTTCGTGATTTAAGTTATGCTGCTTTTTTTTTTTTTTACAGTCAGCAATTTCACTATTGCCAACACTGCAGAGAGTTCTTGATTTGGAAGGAAGGAATGAAATATTAAAGAATAGGGGAAAGAAGGGAGGGAGGGAGGGAGGGAGGGAGGGAGGGAGGAAGGAAAGAAGGAAGGAAGGAAGGAAGGAAGGAAGGAAAGGAAGGAAGGAAGGAAGGAAGGAAGGCAACCAAGAAGCTTCCTTGCCTTAAAAGTCACCTCAATGGCCCAGATGTTTGCTTCAGGACCCCTGGCAATCCTGTGGGAGACCCTCACCCAGATGTGCTCAGTGGGAATTGCAATAGACCTGAAGGGGCCAGTTGAGTCAGGAAGTTGCTGCTGCTCTTGGTGGGGCTCTTACTCCCCCCCCACTTTACACAGCTCCAGTTCTCGCCACAGCCTGGCCGGCTGCCACTTACCAGCGTGTCCACCCCCAGGGTGAAGAGCATCAGGAAGAACAGGATGGACCAGAAGAAGGAGCCGGGCAGCAGAGCCAGGGCCTCGGGGTAGGCCACAAAGGCCAGTCCGGGTCCTGAGGAAAGAGCCAGGGGTCACTCAAAGCCCACCGCCTGCTCCGGCCAAATCTGGGCACACCAGCAGGCAAAACAGAGTTTGGAGATGGAGAGGAGCTGTGGGGTGGTGGTGGTGGGGGCTCCTCTTCACCCAACCCTACGCTGCTCAGCCCCTCTTCTCCAAATGGCCTGCCCCTCCCCCCAGGAAAATAGGGGTGCCAAAACGGCCTTTGCTGTCAGGGCCACCGTCGGGCCAGGCTTGAGGAGCATCGAGGGGTTCCAGGACAGCCCTGGAGATCTCAAACCCTCGGAGAGGCAACCGGGGGTCCACCCAAGGAGGGCTTCCCAACACCCTCCATACCTGAATCTGCCACCCTTCCGACCGACATCTTCTTCCGCCAGGCCATGTGCCCGAGGATGGAGAAAATGGCGAAGCCAGCGAAGAAGCTGGTGCAGCAGTTTCCAATGCCGATCACCAGCGTGTCTCTGTGGGCGGAGAGGGAGAGAGAGAGACTCGTGGGGCTGAACAAGGGGGTGGCCGGCTGTCCTCTGGGCTCCTGCGCTGACACCCCCCCCTTTGCTGGATCCCAGGGCTTTGTCTTCCCCGCCCCCCAAAAGTTTCCCATAGCAAGAACAGGTTGTGACACTGGGCCTGTTTGATGCCAGAGACCCCCCAAAGTTTTTTCCCAGCACGGCAGGTCTGTGCACAGCTGGGATTCGGGCCAGGGAGCCGGTGGGCCCCTCCCGAGGCCTCACCTGATCACGTTATTGTCAAACTTGTTGTAGGAAGCCATGGAGAGCAGCCCCCCGAAGCCAATGCCCAGCGAGTAGAAGATCTGCGAGGCCGCGTCGTTCCAGACCTTCTCCAAAGGGAGGGAAAGAGACAGTCTGGGTTCCTCTCTCTGCTGACCCCTCCACTTGCAACCTCGTTTACTAACATGGACTGAGAAGCCTGGTTACTAGAGGCATCAACCCAGCATGTAAGCCACAGTTGGTGCCTGCAGAAATACGGAAGGCTGAATTCTGGCTCACAGAACGTGTGAGCTCAGTTAGTCATGGATTACTCAAAAAACATTAAGTTTTTAGTGCTCTCTGAGCTGGGTGGTTTTCTTGCAGACGTTTCATGACCCAACTAGGGAACATCATCAGGGCTAGAAGGGAGGAGGAGGAGGAGGAGGAGGAGGAGGAGGACAACGACGATGACGACTGTGGGGTCCTTGGTGCTCTCTGAGCTGGGTGGTTTTCTTGCAGACGTTTCATGACCCAACTAGGGAACATCATCAGGGCTAATGATGATGCTCCCTCTGTTGATGTTCCCTAGCTGGGTCAGGAAACGTCTGCAAGAAAACCAGCAGGCTCAAAGACCGTCAAGGATTCTAATGCTGAGCTACAAATATTCTCTTCTAAACCATTGTTAGTCAAACCATGGCTTAGTGTCATCTGCAAAGCAGGCCAGAGAGGGCAGTCACACCCTTAGGAGGCTCTGATTTGTAAACACACATTGGTGCCTTGCTCTTGGATCTTGTGCGTTTGTTCCATCAGACGCGGTTAAGACACCATGGCTTAGCCGAGGTTGAAATCCAGCCAGTATAAAATGCCGAGGATGGGGCTGGCTGCCAAGGGTTGGGCTTCCTTCCCCATAAGCCTCCCCACGAGAGGGCAGAACAAGGAGCCCCGTGCACACCTGACCCACTCCGTCTGCTCCTGCTGAGGTGCCCCCATCCCGCCTCAGAGACCCCAGTCCATCCAGGACCAGCATCCTGATCGCCCCTTCCCCCCCCCCAATTGGGGAAGGCCATTCTGTCCGTGGGCGCACCTGGGCGCTCTGCAGCCGGCTCCAGTCTGCGGAGAGGTAGAAGCGGATGCCCTCAAGGGAGCCCTCCAGCGTGGCTCCCCGGATGATCAACACAACGAGCACCACGTAGGGGAAGGTGGCAGTGAAGTACACAATCTGGGAGGGGAGGGAGACAGCAGGGTGGCGGCTGAGAGGGAGAAGCCCGGCAGGGGCCCCCCAGGGCAAGGCCAGGGAGGGGCTCCCCTTGTTGCCCCCTTGGCCAGGGCATGGTGGCCCCGAGCCCGGACCCTCCCCCCACTGGCTGGCTCACCTTGCCCGAGCTGCGGATGCCCTTCAGGCTGCAGAGGAAGATGACCGCCCAGGCCAGCAGCAGGCACAGCGCCAGGGACCCCCTCACGGGGCCCGGGTCGCCCAGGCCGGAGCTGTGCACCACGCCCAGCACCCGCTGGCTGGAAGCAGAAGAGAGGGACGGAGGAGGAGACGGATGGCCAGGAGGGACCCTCCCCAGCAGGTGGCCCCATCAGAGGGCGAACAATACGGGGAGTCCTTGACTTAACGATGATTCATTTAGGGACCGTTTGGTTACAAAGGCCGTGAAACAAGTGACCTGCACGTCCTCAGGATCACGTGATCACAATTCAGGCGCTTGGCCACTGACTCATACTTATGACGGTTGCAGTGTCCAGGGGTGGTGGTCACGTGATCCCCCTTTGCAGCCCTCTGAGGAGCCAATGGGGGAAGCCAGATTCACTTAACGTGTTAACAACTGCAGTGTTTCACTTAACAACTGTGGCAAGAAAGGTTGTAAAATGGGACAAAATTCACTTAACTGTCTCACTTAACAATAGAAATGTTGGATTCGGTTATGGTCGTGGGTTTAGGACTGCCTGTAGTTCTCCAAGCCCAAACAAAATGAGCACACACACACACACCACTGCCACCTCCCCCTGGCAGCAGCGAAGAAACGGGGGGGGGAGAGCGGAGTTAGTTGCCCCTCCCTCCATCCCTGGCCGGGTTCCTTTGCTGACAAAGCAGCAGCCAGTGGGCAATTTTGTTTGTGATCAACCTCTTATTTTTGCCATCTTTGCCTGTGTGTGTGTGATTGTGTGTGTCCCATGAGCTGTGCTTGGAGAAGCAGGAACTCCAACAGAAGATTAGCAGAATCACAGAGCTGGGAGGGACCTTGCAGGTCTTCTAGTCCAGGGGTCCCCAACCGTGGCCACTTTAAGACCGGTGGACTTCAACTCCCAGAATTCCCCAGCCAGCATAGACCCCTGTTCTAGTCCAGCCCCCTATTCAAGCAGACCAATGGCTCTCCTTGAAAGCTTCCAGGCTCAGGAAATTCCTCCTCAGTTCTAGACTGGGTCTCTCCTTGACCAGAAGAGGCTTGGTTGAAGCCAGGCCCTCCTCCCCATTCCCGGCTTCCCCCGGCTGACCCCCCCAAAGAGATGGAGGCGTGTCCCGGTCCCTCCCCGAGGTGCCCCCCACTCCCCACGAGGAGACTCACTTCCAGAAGACCTCGCTGGGGCTGGCCGGGGGGCTGCTCGCCAAAGACCCGTTCTGAAAGGCAAGAGACCCTCCTGGTGGGGCAGGCAGCGCAGGGGCAGGGCCTCCCCAGGGCTGCCTCCTCTCCTCTCCTCGGCCAAAGAGGGGGTCCAGCCTGTAGAACCCCAAGAGCTGCCCCTGCTGCTCTTCCACCCCACACTGGACCCCCCCCAGTACCTGAGACCGGCAGAGGGGCCGGTTGTGCGGGGCGTCGCAGGACCAGGGCAGGGGGCTCTGGAAGGACTGGCTGAGGTAGTAGAAGGTCCAGGCAATGATCACGTTGTAGTAGAGGGAGACCAGCGAGGAGACCACCAGCATGCCGACCCCGATCCCTGCGGAGGGTGTGGGGCACGTCGACCAGCCGGGCTCCACGGCTCCCCTTCCCCAGTGGGGGAAGCCCCCCCAGGAGGGCGGAGGGCATTTCTTTGAGCCCCAGCAGCAGAGCACAGGTTGCTGATGGGCAGCGCCCAGCCCCCCTCCCCAGAAGCTGCCCAGGGCCCCCTGAGCTCCCCCACAAGCAGGACAGAGTACCTGGGGGCTGGCGAGCTGAGTTGGGGTCTCCCGCTTGCAAGTCACAGCGCTCCTCAGCAAGAGGGGGCAAAACGAGACCCTTGGGGGCCCTCTCCTTTCCAGCCCCCATCTGGGCCCCTCCCACTCCCTGGAGGCCCCACGTGGACGGAGGGGGGTCCCCTTGGGGGCTGGAGGACCTTCTGGCCCAGCTGCTCTGGGAGGCCAAAGGAGCCCGGGGAACGTACCTTTCAAGAGGGGGCAGCACTTCCAGACACTGATGGGTCCGGTGGCCCCATATTGGCCAAGGCTGAGCTCCATCAGGAAGAGAGGCAGACCCGTGAAGACCAGCATGATGGTGTAGGGAATCAGAAACACCCCTAAGAAGGGAACGCAGCGCAGGTGTGGCCCTTCATATACACTACCAGCAATCCTCCTCCTCCTCCTCCTCCTCCTGGCACAAGTCCACTGGTGCTGGACTAACTCAACTCGGCACCCCCGTGAGAATGGATTCCCACTCACGTTGGAAGGAGCCTCGGGGAAAGTGGCTGAAACTTTGGTGCTTGTGGCAATGAGGGCTTGAGGAAACCCACCTGGACCAGGGATCGACAGGGAAGGCCTGGCCGGGAGGGAAGACCTCCTGACCCATCAGGACCAACATGGATCCTCCAGGGGGTGAGTTCACCCTGACCCTCGTAGCTTAATCTCGACGAGGATGGAATTGTTCCCGCGATTTGGCTTAAGAGCCCCTCTAGGAGGACTTTTTTGGGGGGGGAGAATAATGATAGACGTAAAGGTGTGAGATGGCTGGGTGGGGAATTCTGGGAGCTGAAGTCCACAAGTCTTCAAGTTGCCAACTCTGGAGGTCCCTGGTCTAAAAGGCTTCCGGCCGGTTGGTCCCTGCCTGGATCTCCTCCTTCTCCAAGATGGATTTTGCTCCTGGGCGATTGCTCAGCGCCACAGCGCCCCCTATTGGGGTGCATAGGGAAAGCCCTGTTTTTGACCCCATTCTCAGGGCAACTGTAAAGTTGTAAACGATAAAGAGGGGTTGGGGGGGTGTCCTTAGACAGGGAAAGATGGGTGTGTAGGCCTACGTAGAAAAAGGGACATGCTACGGAATGGGCAAATCGCTGAACCATTGCACTAATTGCTCACACACGCAATTTCGACTTAACAGCCCACGAAGAACAATAGAGCTGTTCACAGGGAGAAAGGAGACAAATCAAGGAAAGGGCAGGAGACCGGATGATTAAGGTCGGGTAGCTCAAGGGGAGGGAGGGAGGGGATGCAAGGAGCGGTTTTACTCCAGCTTTACAATGCCAGCCATGCTTTGACCATGTGGACCTTGCCCCAATGTCGAATGCATTAAGGTGTCCAAACATCCAATCTTCTGAAGAGCAAGAAGCTTCTCTTACTGATGGTGCTCTCTGAGCTTGGTGGTTTTCTTGCAGATGTTTCATTACCCAAACCAGGTGACATCAGCAGCGCTAGTCATAGAACTGATGACGTTCCCTAGTTGGGTCATGAAACGTCTGCAAGAAAACCACCAAGCTCAGAGAGCACCAAGGTCCCCTCATTTCAAGCCCGAGCTACAAATATTCTCCTTTGTTAGCTTCTCTTCAGAAGGGAGTTTGGAGAAACACAGTTGTTGTGAAGGGGCACAATGACACAAGGATGTCGGTGACACCCACACCTGCTCAGGACCTACAGTGATGATAAGAAAGGCAGGAGCAGAGCAATAAGCACCACAATCAAAGTTCAAGGCAAAATACTGATAATTTGAGATGGAGTATGTCTCGCTTTAATGGAAAGTAAGAGAGGCTTTAAGCTCTGTATGGCCACAGGAAGGAAACAGAACAATCTACATTAATATTAATTAAGAGGGAAGAGTTAAGGTCGACATGCTTGCTGGGCAAATTCAGGGCAGGTGGAAAAGAAATGAAAGTTTTGGATGTCTTTGTTTCCTTGTCCACTCACCGCCTCCGTTGCGATAGCAGAGATACGGGAACCGCCACACGTTCCCCAGCCCCACACAGTATCCCAGGCAGGAGAGCAGGAATTCGTACTTCCCTCCCCACGTCTCCCGGGGTTGGGAGGGCTCAGGGGCCGGGGTCGCACCCTGCACCGGGAGAGATGGCTGCGTCTGGGGCAGGACGGTGGCCGGCAGGCGGAACCCCTCCAGGCCAGCCCCATTCAGCTGGGCGACTCCGCCCTGCGACCGAAGGAGAGAGGAGGAGAAAGCCGGTCAGGAGCGCAACTGCCATTTGCCGGCCGGGGAATTCTGGGAGTTGAAAGCCACACATCTCTGCAAGGGGCTGAAGTTGCCAAACCCTGGTTTAGTGGGTCTTTGAGTTAGCGCTGAGCCCTGGAAATTGAGTAGAGGAGTCCCTGCTGGCAGTTGAGAAGGGGCTCGCCCTTGCCTTCTTCCCAGGGCTGAGAGGGAGGGGCCGGCCCAAGGTCACCTTGCTGGCTTGGGGCCCAAGGAGGAACTGGAACCAGACTGGGAACCATCACGAGACGCTCCCCTGGTTTCCAGCCATGGCGCCTTCACCACTGCATCAAGCTGGCTGAGGGCTCGGTGCCTCCAGAATCGGAAGGAGCCCGGCCGTTCCCAAGGTCAGCCACCCACCAGCTCCTCTGGAGCACCTCAGGGCGAGGCTTCCTTCGGTGCCCGACTGCCCTGCATGGCCCAGGTTGGCCCTCCCGCTTTTCTCCCCGCCTGGAGGGCTCAGGGGGCCCCACCTGACCGGCTGGGCCTGTCCAACCAGCAGGACGGATAAACGCCCCAGGCGAGCTCAGGAGTCGTCCTGCGTTTTGGCCCTTTCCTCCTGAAATTCCTGCGCAACCATAATGGACCCCAACATTTCTGTTGCTAAGCGAGACAGTCGTTAACTGAGTTTTGGCCCCATTTTACGACCTTTCTTGCCACAGTTGTTAAGTGAATCACTGCAGTTAAGTTAGTAACACGGTTGTTAAGTGAATCTGGCTTCCCCCGTTGACTTTGCTTGCTGGGAAGGTCGCAAATGGGGATCACGTGACCCGCCCCCCAGGACACTGCAACCGTCATAAATATGAACCAGTTGCCAAGCACCTGAATTTTGATCACGTGACCGTGTGTGTGCGTGTGTGCTGCAACGGTCGTAAGTGTGAGGACCAGTCGTAAATCACTTTTTTGGGTGCCTTTGTAACCTTGACTGGTCACTAAACGAATGTTGTAAGTTGAGGACTGCCTGTCAAGAGAACCGCAAGAACTCTCGCATCCTTTTCCCGCAGGCCTTGCGATGCTTCGATTGGCCCTGATCCCAAACCAAGGGGCTTCACCCCCCCACGCCTGGCCCGAGGCAGGACGGGACCCCCAGGCTGTGGTTGGCGCAGGAGACCCCCGAGGGGCCGCACCTCCATGGCACCTCCGAATGGGCTTGCGGGCAAGAGAAGGATTCCACAAAGATCTGGATCAGTCAGACAAAATGACAATTAAATAATTATATATTATATATATTATGTTGCTCCATATATATATGGAGCAACAGGTAGCAACCATGCACCCAACTATGAGCAAAGGTTTCTCTCTTTTTTTGTACATTTCCCCCCCCAAAACTGAACTTTGCAAGATTTGCAAAAAGAATGAGAAGCAACTAAACTTTGACCATTTTGTCTCCATTCAGTACTGCAACCCTGTCTTGGGACTGTCAATCTAAACACGTCTGCTGGGCACCAATTTGGAGATGGTGCTTTAGAGCAGAAGATTTCAAATTTGGCCACTTTATTAAGATGTGTGGCTACTGACTCACCCTGATGACGGCTGCCGTGTCCCGGGGGGGTCACGTGATCCCCTTTCTGCGACCTTCAAGAAGCAAAGTCAACGAGGGAAGCGGGATTCACTTCATGATCACTTCACTGTCGCTAACTGAACAGCTGGAGTGATTCAAAGGTTGCGAAACGGGGCAAAACTTACTTAACAAGTGTCTTGTTTAGCAACAGAAATTTTGGGCTCCACAGTGGTCGTAAGTGGAGGACTGCCTGTATTTTAAAACCCTGAAGAGCGGAAGCCCCTTCCTCCCGAAGCTCTCAAGCCGTCTAAAGGGGCTGCAACCTGGATGGCTTTGAATGCAGCTGTGGAAACTCCAGGCGGGGGAGGACAAAGCAGCCCCTCGCCCTGCACTTGGTCTCAGCCCCCCCCGGATCCTGGGGAAGTCCTCCCCCCCCCAGTGACCCCTTTCCTTGGCCCATGGGTCCCAGTTTTGATTTGGGGCGGAAGAAAAAAAGTGTGCGTCTCTGGCAGGGATTGAATCTCCCTCTTCTTAAAAGAAAAAAGGCAAAAAGCAAAATTAATAACCAAAGTAAAATACATGCATTACGGCGTCCAACCTTTTGGCTTGCCTGGGACACCTTGAGTGAAGAGGAGCTGTCTTGTCCGCATATTATATAATATAGTAAATGTATATAAATCACACAGTCAGGTTAAAAGTTTGCAGTCTTGCGGGGCCGCCTGACTAGCTGTGCAGGGCGGCATGCAGCCCGCCGGCCCTGGGGCTGGACACGCCTGGACGACGACCTCGGAAAGGTCATTGCCCAGAGCCCTCCCAAGCGGGAGACGCTGTCCTGGCCACCCCGCTGAAAAAGAGCAGTTTCCGTTTTTTAAAAACTCCAGAATTACAGAACAAGAGTCGGAAGGGATCCCCGGAGGTCATCTAGTCCAACCCCCGGCCGATTTCTCCGGCTGGGCAGTCCAGAGAGCGAGTCCTGAAGTTGGACACCCCAGTTTGAATTTGGGGGCCAATCCAGGTTGGGGGGAGGAGCAGGAGGAGGGAAGCGGCAAACGTTCCTCCCTCCCTTCTCGCAGGGGGCCCTTCGGAGCAACCGGCTCAGCCGCGGCTGCCTTCACACAACCAGGCCGGGCGTCTCCTTGCAGCGCGGGGATCCACCTGCCCGCCGCCTCCTCCTCCTGCCAAGCACCCGACCGGGCGGCTCCCCTCCCTGCAGCGCCTCGCCCAGCCCGGCTCTCCTCGGCCAGCCGGCCGGCCCCATCGCCGCCCCGAGGGCCGAGGGCTGCTGGTCTCCGGGCAGGGGGGGGTCCGGGCTCCCCGGCGACCACGTCGCAGGAGGAAGGACCGAGCCGCCGCCGGGCTGCCCCCACAACCTCCCTGCTGGGTAGGCCCAGGGCGGACCCTCCCCCCACTCCCCCCCCCCAGCCTTCTCAGGCTTCCCTGCCGGGCGGCCGGGACTCACCGGGCGGGCGGGCGGAGCAGCAGCAGCCGCAGGAGGAGGCGGCGGAGGAGCCTCCATCGGGCACCGGCGACTCGCTCGAGTTCCGGCCGCTCAGCCAGGCGGGCGAGGCGGGGCCAGGTAGGCCGGCCGGCAACGCACCTGGCCGCGCCCGCCGCTCACCTGGCCCGCCCCGCCAGGCTCTGCCCGCCCCGAGGGAGGCGCCCCCGAAGCCGCCCGCGCCCCTCGCCCCCCCCCGGGAGGTTGCCAGGCGCGCGCCGGATCTTCCCCGCCGATTCCCACGTCGGGAGCGGAGATGCGTGGACGGGCCAAGAGCGGCCGGGATCGGGCCGGAGGAGCGGCTCCCCCGGGGCCAGCAGGGGCCGAGCCCGGGCGGGGGACGAGGGGGAGGTCCGCCCCGGGAGCTTTGGGGGGGATCGCCGCCCGCCCTGAAGCGCCGCTCGGGGCAGGAGAGCCGCCTCTGAGGCGCGCGGGCGCAGGGGGTCTTGGCTGGCCTGGGAGGGGCTTCTGCAGCCCCCAGACCCAGGAAGGAGGGGGTTCTGTTGCACAAGACCGAACAGGAGCTTCAGACATGGTTTACTTCGCGTGTCCCCTCCTAACCCCAGAGCCTCATCCAGGAACCACCGAGGAGAAAACAACCCTCCCACCGACAGACCGGGCAAGTCACCTGTGCATGAACAGAGAGCAAACCCTCCTCCCTTCTAGCACTGATGATGTTACCGAGCTACCTAATGAAACGTCTGGAAGAAAACAAGCTCAGAGAACATCAGGGACTCCCACAGTCTTCCCCCCCACTCTTCCTCCTCCTCCCACCCACTCCTCCTCCTCTCCGCAAACCCCCCTCCCCTCCAGCCATGATAATGTAGAGAAACAGCCAAGCTCAGAGAGCATCAGGGACCCTCCCCCCCACGTCTGGCATGATCCTCAACTTATGCCAGTCTCTGGTGAGTGCCCCCTCGGGGTCTCTTAACTCTCTTGGCCAGAGGGGCACCCCAAACGGTAGGGAAGGGCTGAAGCAGCCCCCCTGGGCTTCTCTTGTTTGGGCTGGGGTAGGGCAGAGACGAGGGGGGGCAAGAAAAAGGTCCGTAGAACATGCAAGAACATGCAAGGGTAGGGAGAGGCAAGAGAACAAAGCTTTACTCCCTCCCAGGCAGTGGAAAAGTTGGGGCGATCCCTTGAAACGGCATGACCCCTACTCAGATTTGGGGAGCAGTCTGGGGGTTCACAGCTCCTGCAGAAGGAGCAGGTGGCAGCTTGGCTTAGCTGCGTCTTGGGCATCAGTGCCCCCTCTTTCTGGCCTGGTGGGACTCTGCCCGTGGCGACTCAGGCCTGCCGCTCAGCGGGTCCATTACCCTGCCCTGCCTGTGGGGCTGCCCCCGAGAGCCACCCAGAATGCAGCCACCAGGGCAGGGGTGGCGGGCACAGCTCATTGGGCCAACACAACCCGCTCGCTGCTCTGCCAGCTGCCTGGCTTCCAAGAGGCCTCCGGGTGGGATTGAAGATGCTGGTCGCTCCTTTCACGCCCTGGATGGCCCAGGACGGGGTTCCCGGGGGGGGGCTCTTCTCCCAAGGACGACCCCCCCCCCGCCTTCCCAGATTCCTTCCCCAGAGTCTTGTCACCTGGTGGGCTTGGGACCCGTCTTGGGACCTCCGAGGTCCCTCCCTGCTCTATCCTGATTGAGGCTGGATCCCCCACCCGACCACAGGCCCCCACTCTCTGTTCTCTCTCGGCTGCCGATAGCCTTTCCTTGTTCTCGGAGGGGGGGCTTCCTCTGTGGCTGCATGGCTGGATGTTGCGCCGGTCCCCCTGTCTGAGCTGCCCTCGGAGACCTTGCACGGGATGCGTCGAGAGGTTAGGATGGTGGGCAGGGCAGCGGAGGGACCGTAAAGAGGCTCTGCCAGCAGCCCTTCGCATCCTGAGGGGGGGGGAGCCGCTTTCAGGGCTGCTCGAACGCAACTGGGGTGCACCGCCCCCCTCCCGCCTCCCCCCCCGCGGGAGCCCGGCTGGGTTTTGGGGCTCCCCCCCTGGCAGCGGCGGGAGAAAGCAGCCCGGCGAAACCGGTCGGGGCGTTGCCGGAGGTGGTCTGCAGGTGGCGCTGTCGCGGACTGTGCGCCGCGCTCTAGGAGAAGCGGCAGGGCGGGGGCGCCTCTTCCCCGCCTTCCCCGCCGGGCTTCGTAGCCCGGCCCTGCGCACGCGCGAGTCCGGAGGGTGGACCCCCCTCCCGGTTAGCCGCCATCTTTGTGCGGGGCAAGCGCGGCTGTTGGGCGGCCGGGCCCGCGGCCAAGATGGCGGCGTCGGCGTCGCTCGGGGCGGGGCTTCGGCGCTGGCGGGAAAGCGGCTGGCGGGCGATCGGCAAAGGCGGCGGCGGCGGAGTTCCTCGTCCGGCCGGGCACCATGCACGTCGTTAAGCGAGGTGGGCAGCCTCCCCGCTCCCCGGCGGACGCCGCCCCACATTCAACGGTCTCGAGCATCGGGGTGGGGCGGGCGCCTTACTCCCTCGCTGGTTGGAGGGCGATGGGCTTTGTAGTCCCCGAGCGGGTCCCTTGGGTTGGGGGTCCCGGCCTCCCAATCCCAAACTTCGGGGGGTAGCGGGGCTCGCTTATTGGTACTCTTAAGGCGGGGGGAGGAAGGGGGTGTGCCCCCCATGCCTGGCAAGGTCTGTGGGGGGTCTTTCTCCCCCCCTTCCCCCCTCCCCCCCAGCCTTCTCCCCCCTTCCGCCCCCAAAGTCAGGCCTGAACTCCCCCCCCAACAGCCCCTCTGGCGCTCCCCCCAGGCCTTGAACCCTTCCCCCGAATTGGGGGGGCTGCCCCTCCCTCCCTCGTGCAACCCTCCCCCCCCCGAAGCTCCCGGGGGAGGGCTCGCCCAGACGGACTCCGGCCTGTCCAGCAGGGTCGAGGTGCTTCAGGTGGGGGGGAGGACTGGAGATGGGAGGGGGCCCATCCAGGGCTGCTGGTCTTGAGGGGGGGCAGCAGCCTGTCTCCAAAGAGCAGGAGGGGGGATAGGAGTGTGGCCCCCTCCCAGCCATTCTTAACCAGGGGTCGGGGGTCCTGCATCCCCCCCCCCGGCTTTTCTGCCTAACCTCTCTTTCTCACCTGTCTCCTTGCCCCACCTTCTCCCCCCCTCCCTCCCCCCTAGATGGCCGCCACGAGCGGGTCATGTTCGACAAGATCACCTCCCGCATCCAGAAGCTCTGCTACGGCCTCAACGTGGATTTTGTGGACCCCGTAAGTTTGCTCCTTGACAGTGGCGTGGGTGGCATAAGAAACAGGAAAAGGGTCCCCCAAAAGGTGTCCCTATCCTAGGTTTATCCTAGATAGAGCCCTGGTATTAATAATGCTGAGACAAGAGGGTTAGTTTGCCACCAGGTCTGTCTGATTATTTCTTATTTAGACAGAAACCTGCTCTTGGGGATGCCTTGGATCAGTGTGTGTGTGTGTGTGTGTGTGTAAGGGGAAGAAGGGTACACTTATGGGTGTGAAACCATCCCCTTCACACAGGATACACCTCATTAGCTCATGGCTTCAATCACTACTCAACCATATAAAGGCTGCCCAACTCAGACACAGGTAGTCTGGGCGGCTCACAACATTAAAATTCCACAACTAAAAACCCATATTTTGATAGATGATAGATAGATAGATAGACAGACAGACAGACAGACAGACAGACAGACAGACAAATTGAGAAATAGAAATAGGTGGATAGAGAAATAGATAAGACAAATAAATGATAGAGAAATGGATGATAGGTAGAGAAGTAGGTAGATAGATGAATGTTGATCATGTGACCCTGGGGATGTGGTAATGGTTGTAAGTTCAATAGTCGGTCGTAAGTCACTTTTTTTAGTGCATTTAGAACGGTCACTAAATAAATAGTTGTAAGTCGATCACTGCACCATGTTTCAGGAGGGCTACAAGAGGAAGATTTTGTAGGCCCTAAAGAGGCTATATGTTAAGAAATCAATTTGCCACGATTAAGAGGTCTTTTCTTTCGGCCAGGCTCAAATCACCATGAAGGTCATCCAGGGCCTCTACAGTGGGGTGACCACGGTCGAACTGGACACGCTGGCAGCTGAGACGGCGGCCACTCTCACCACCAAGTACCCTGAGTACGCCATCCTGGCCGCACGGATCGCTGTCTCCAATCTGCACAAAGAAACGAAGAAAGTCTTCAGCGGTGAGTGTCTGCAGGGAGAGGTGGGGACACCCAGGAGAGGCAGACAGTGGCTGGTGGGTGAATGTTAATATCGCTCATCTGGCTAAAAAATGCTCAAGATCAGAGGGCTGTGGGAAAGCATTGGTCTGGTGGACGGTTCTGAGGTTTGGAGGGGCCGCTGCTGAAGGAAAAGGTCCTGTTATGGTTGCTGTGAGTTCAGGAACCCCAATTCAAGGATTACTTACATGTGAATTCATGGAGAAACTGCCCTGCCTTCTTTTCTGGTTTATTGGATGGCTGTGATGAAGCACTTCGGGTCTTCAGAACACTTGTATTTACTGGGAGCTATGAAATAATCCTCCTGTAAAAATGCAGAATGCAAATTCTGGGAGTTGAAGTCCACAAGTCATAAAAGGTCATAAAAAGTTTGAAGACCCCTGGCTAAAAGTATAAGTATGCAATAAAATAATAACCGATGCAAAGATTAATAGGTCGTTTAAGACAGGGCTCTCCAACCGTGGCAACTTTAAGACTTGTGGACTTCAACTCCCAGAATTCTGGGAGTTGAAGTCCACAAGCCTTAAAGTTGCCACGGTTGGAGAGCCCTGGTTTAAGATGTTCTTAAGAGGCACGGAGCTAATAAGAGGCAGGCTGCAGTGAAACGGTCTGCCCGCCTGCCAGAACCTGGGATCAGGTGGGCTTTTGCAGCCTGACCGGTGCCACCACTGAGAAGGCTTCCTTGTTGGATAAGGAAGCTGGCGGAAAATTGTTCTAGCTCCTTGATGTGATTTTGAATGGTTGCTAAGGAACCAATCGTAACTTGAGGACTACCTGTATTCAGGAAGAAGTGAATTAGTCTGAATGCTGATTGGCTGTGAACAGAAGGATGACTAAGTGGCAAGCCGGTCCTCGGCCTCTGCTGCCCTATAGCTGTGCATTGCTTCTGCCATGGCTAATATGGCCCCGCTGTGATCCGTTGTGCCTTTGTTGCTTTCCAGACGTGATGGAAGACCTCTACAACTACGTGAACCCACACAACGGCAAGCATTCTCCCATGATCTCCAAAGAAACCCTGGACATTGTACAAGCCAACAAAGATGTATGTACTGGTTGAATAAAGCATATTTTGGGCAGATGGAGAAAAAGGGGGGTCCTTGGTGGTCTCTGAGCTGGGTGGTTTTCCTGCAGACGTTTCATGACCCAGCGAGGTAACATCATCAGTGCTAGAAGGGAGGAGGAGGAGGAGGAGAACTATGGGGTCCTTGGTGGTCTCTGAGCTGGGTGGTTTTCCTGCAGACGTTTCATCACCCAACTAGGGAACATCATCAGTGTGAGAAAGGAGGGGGGTTTGCCCTGTCACTGTGGGTAGGAATGTTCTTGGTTCCTTGATTAGGCTGTTGAGAGACCCCCCCCTCTTTCTAGCACTGATGATGTTCCCTAGTTGGGTCCTGAAAATACCTGTAAGAAAACAGCCAAGCTCAGAGAGCCCCCAGGAGCCCCCAGCTGAACAAATATTTGCTTCTATTGGAGAAACAGATTCTGGTGCTGGGGATTCCAGTCTTGAGATGGTGCAGTCTGAATCTTACCACGGTCTTCGGGGTTGGCACAAGCCTGCCTTTGCGGAGAGGCGTGCATGAGTGCCAGTTGGAAGTGTGGCCATTACAAACTGCCTCTTTTTTGTGATTCCCACATTTCCTCTGTCCCCCAGGGTTGTGAGCACAGCGTGGTGCTCTTCTCACAAGGACTTGTGTCCAGGCCTGACAGTGGACAGGCTCTGGGTTCCTTAAGGCAGTGGATCTTCTCATTGGCTGGCATAGACTGGGCAGTAACTCCTGTCCGGCATTCGGTCCCTCAGAGATGATCAAAAGCTCTTGGCCACTCAGAACTCTCCCAGAAGAGTCAGACTAGATTCCCCCGACACGGCTGTTTGAACTTTAGCGTATTTATGAATAAGATGGCTGCATATTTGAGCTCAGGCTGGTTGAGGGCCGAATAGCCTGGATGCTGAATCTGATGTCCTGCTTTTCCCCCCCCCTCCCCCCCAGCGACTGAACTCGGCAATAATCTACGATCGGGATTTTTCCTACAACTACTTTGGCTTTAAGGTAAAGCGGAGGTTTATCTGTTTATTTACTTGTATCCTGCCTTCTGTTACGTTTGCAAATAACTCAGGGGGGTGAGCACACACAATACTCCTTCCTCCTCCACATCTCACCCCCCCAAACAGCAACCCTGTGAGGTAGATGGGACTGAGAGAGAGAAGGACTGGCCTAAATTGACCCAGCTGGCTTTCAGGTGGGACTCAAACTCATGCCTCCCCCCCCCCCTTTCTAGCCTGGAAAGAATCATGGCGTTGTAGAGGGGAACTTGAGGACCACCTAGGCCAGGGGTGGGCAACCTTGGCTCTTTTATGACTTGTGGACTTCAATATCCAGAATTCCTGAAGCAGCCATGCTGACTCAGGAATTCTGGCAGTTGAAGTCCACAAGTCATAAAAGGGCCAAGGTTGCCCACCCCTGGACTGGTCCAACTCTATGTAACATGCAGGAAAACGATTTAAACCCTTCGTAACAAGCAATTAGCCTCTTCTTCACAGCCTCCAAAAGTGGAGACCTTAAAACAGGGGTCTTCAAACCTGGCCCTTTTATGACTTGTGGACTTCAACTCCCAGCATTCTGGGAGTTGAAGTCCACAAGTCATAAAAGGGCCAGGTTTGAAGACCCCTGACTTAAAACATCTCTAGGGAGACTCTTCTTTTCTCTCAGACTTTACTATCAGGAAGCTTTTCCTTGTATTTAAAGCCTCCCTCCCTCCCTCCCTCCCTCCCTTCCTTCCTTCCTTCCTTCCTTCCTTCCTTCCTTCCTTCCTTCCTTCCTTCCTTCCTTCCTACCTACCTACCTACCTACCTACCTACCTACCTACCTACCTTCTCCTTTCTTTTATCTTTCTTCTTTCCACCACCAAAGGGCTTATCATTCTTGACAGAATTGAGGCTGATGGTCCCAGTTACTCACTTGTCACAACTGTTGGTGTAGCAGCAAACAGGGCAATTCACATAACCACGTGTGCAGCAGTCCATCCTTGCCAGAAAACAAGGATTTATAAGCCTGGTTTCACTTCTGGGATGGTTTTGGGGGGACAGTTGAGGAAACGCACCTGGAAAGGGCTTTTCTAGGCTGAGGAGGAGGAGGCCGGGGGGGCTGCCAGGTGCCCAAGCAAAGCTTTGGAGCCTCGTCCTGCTGGGCTCTGCTGGTTCCAGGCCACGTGGGGAGGGGGGCTGGGGGGGATGATGTGGGGCAGTTATTGCAAGCACATTTGGGGGCTGACAATGGATTTAAAGCAAGTTGTTGGTGATAAAAGATTGTAATATTTTATTGTCCCTCGCTGGCACTGATTGTTTTTTTTTTTTAAATCTTCCAGACTCTGGAGCGCTCCTATCTTCTGAAAATCAATTCTAAAGGTTCGTGCTGTGGGCTCAATTCTTTGTACAATGGTACTTTTTTTGAATTTTTGATAAAACTTGGCAAAAAAAACCAGGAGGGGGGGGGCGCACCTTTGGGACTGCCTGACATCAAAGTGACTCTTCCGGAAAACCATCAGGCGAGAAATGGTTGATCTCGCGTTCCTCACAAGGTTTCTGGCCATTCCAGGAGGTCTCAGCAAACAGGGTGGGCTTTCAACACACCAGGAATTGTTGGATCAGGTCGTGGGGAGCGACCTGCGTGGGACCCTCGTGGGCAGCCTGCCTTCTTCCCCACTTACTCCCCCCAGTTTAAATCCTGCACGAGTTAAGCGCTTTACGCCTCTGCTGAACTGCGATTCACGAAACTTCCTGCCTTTGAATAACATTTGAAAAAGGGGCTCTCGAGAGTCTGAGGTTTTCTGAAAAAGGGGAGTAACCCAGCTCTCCTGCCCACCTGGTGGATGAATCCCTCACGAAGGTAGTCCTTGACTTAGGACAACCGGGGCCAGGATTTCTGTGGCTAAGCAAGGCCTCGTTAAGTGAGCCCCACACGAGTTCAGGGCTTTTTTTTGCCCACGGTCGTTAGAATCAATACAGCTGTTAAGTGAATCACGTAGTTGTTAAGTGGATCTGACTTCCCCCGTTGACTTTGCATGTCAGAGGCCGGCTGGGAAGGTCACACGTGGGGACCACGTGACACCTCTCTCCCCCCCCTCCCCCCCCCGGGGATGCTGCAATTGTCAATGCATACCGGTAGCCAAGGTCCCAAATTTCAATCACGTAACTGGGGGGGATGCTACAGTGGTCATAAGGGTGAGGACCGGTCGTAAGTTTTGTCAGTGCTGTTGTAACTTTGAACAGTCAGTAAACAAATCAAGGACTACAAATATGGATAATGCCAGAGGCAGGGGCCACTTAAGGGCCCCCCCACAAGCAGACTTGCCTGGACGTTTTGTCCTTATTCCCTGGGTGAGTCTCGGCGTCTTCCAAGGGGGCAGCCTCTTCTGCAACTCCTCTGAGCAGCTCAAGAGTGCCCTTGAACTCCCGGCTGCACCAGAGGCTCAGGTGACACCCCTTACTGATTGGGGGGGGGGAGGGGTGCGGTGTTGTGTCCTTGTAGCAGTTTCGCCATCGGTTTTCTTCTCTGTGGCCTCCAAGGCACCCAAATCAGGAGAAATGCAGCTAGTCCTCACCTTCCTGCCGTAATGGGGCCTGCCCATTCGGGTCGTAAAGCGGGTCGGCAGGTGACCAACCCGATTTCACGATCCTTTTGTGCGCAGCGGTTGTTAAACAACTCACCACGGTCATTAAGCGAACGCCGCGGTCATTAAGTGAACCCATCGTTCCCTACAGGGCATTTTTGCCCCAATCCAGAAGGGAGCTGAATGGCTGGCAGCAAAAACATCATAAATGGCGGTCGGCGGATTCCGCAAAGAGCTGTCAATCGGGCCTGGCTGCACAAGGGCCCCAAAGCTGGCAGTGATTTGGGGGGAGGGTCCGTGGAGCTTCGGAACCGGATCCTAAGTACCTTTTGGGGGCTCCACTGTAACTTTGGACAGTCACTAAACAAGCAGTTGTAAGCCGAGGACTACCTGTAAGCGTGGGGAGGGGTCACCCGGCCGCAGCCTCTCTCTGCTCCCCCCGGTAAGTGGCGCCTGTCCCTGCCTTCTCTGCCTCCAGTGGCTGAGCGCCCCCAGCACATGCTGATGAGGGTCTCGGTGGGCATCCACAAGGGCGACATCGAGGCCGCCATCGAGACCTACAACCTCCTGTCCGAGAAGTGGTTCACCCACGCCTCCCCCACCCTCTTCAACGCCGGCACCAACCGCCCTCAGCTCTCCAGGTAAAGGGGGGGGGGCTGAGCATTGGGGGAGGAACTGCCAAAGCCAAGCAGCCTGGAAGGTCTAAGGCGGAGGCCCCCAACCTTTGGGGCACCGGGGACCACCGGTTCCGTGGGGAGAGGTTTTTCCACGGACTGGAGGGTGTGTGTTTTTGTGTGCTGCCTGCATCCCACGGAGGGGGCTTTGCTTGTTTGTGTGGACCGGTTGCTGGCATGCCGCGGCCCGGTACCGGTCCACAGACCGGGGGTTGGGGACCCCTGGTATAAGAAAGTGGGGGCTGCTTCCGGCATAGAGTCTTCCCCCCCCCAGCTGCTCTTCAGGTGGGTGCGGCAGTAGCGCCCTTCATTCTGCAGCTCAGGGGGCCGTAGCCGGGTTTGGGGATCCGTGTTCGATTCCGGCATCTTGAGGGCAGCAGCAAAGAAAGATTGAAGGACTTTTCCAGCGATTGCCTTGGGTCCTGCTGCAGTCGCCCTTAGACTCATATCCCGCTTCACGGTGCTTTACAGCCCTCTCTGGGCGGTTTGCAGAGTCGGCCTCTTGCCCCCCAACAATCTGGGTCCTCGTTTCACTGAGGGATGGAAGGCTGAGTCAGGATCGAACTGCTGGCAGTGGGAACGCAGAGTTAAGCTTGCAATTCTGTATTTTAACCCCTGTGCCACACCAGGGCTCTTGTAATCTGCAGTGCCTTGTAAAGGGCAAGATAACTTGTCATGGTGGCCTTGGGGAATTTATCAAAGTTAGTTTGATTAGGAAAGGCCTTAATTGCGAAAACTGTGGTTAGATATGCAAGGAATTTGTGGTAGAGAAGCTCTCGGTGTACTTGAAAACAACAGAATACGATGATGATAATAATAGTAAAGTGTACAGCCAATAAAGGGGGGGAAGCAAAAATAATAATAAAAGGGATAAAAATGCTGCAGCCGTGCCCAATGGATTAATATACATATTAAAGCAAAAACATAGAAGTATCCGTATTTTATCAGCTGTGAGATAAGGGGGTTCGGCAGAGGGGTGGCCCGAGGGAATGTCCCTGTGTCTGGCCGTCGTATTGGCATAGAAACAAGCCAACAAACTCTGCCTAGATGACCTAAGCAGTCAGATTTGGGTTTGGCAGCCCAGCCGTCTTGCTGGAAGGAAGGAAAAAAAAAAAGATCCAGGCTTGGGGCTGACCTCCACAGGGGTCTGGAGGTGACCTCGCTGTACCGGAGGCTGCCATTCTGGCTTTTCTTCCCCTCCAGCTGCTTCCTCCTCTGCATGAAGGACGACAGCATCGAGGGCATCTACGACACGCTGAAGCACTGCGCCCTCATCTCCAAGTCTGCGGGGGGGATCGGGGTGGCCGTGAGCTGCATCCGGGCCACCGGCAGCTACATCGCCGGGGTGCGTCTGCCGTGGGCAGCCCACGTGAATCCCTGCAGGCCGCCAGTGGATTCTTGGAACTGCCGCTGGCTCTTCCTCTGAGAGGTCCCCCTCGCTAAGCAGCAGCGAAGGTCTCTGCCTCGATGGGTCCAGCTCACCGTCTCCAATCTTTTAATTTTTCAGACCAACGGCAACTCCAACGGGCTGGTCCCCATGTTGAGGGTCTACAACAACACGGCTCGCTACGTGGACCAAGGGGGAAATAAGGTAGGCGGTCTTCTCCCAAGGTTGCTGCTGGAGGCTTGTGTGGTCAAGGACAAGCCCAGGGTTGATTCACCATCTCAAGCATAGTTTAAAGCAGGGCTCTCCGGCCTCGGCCGCTACAAGACTTGTGGACTTCAACTCCCAGAATCCCTCAGCCGGCCATGGTAGTTATCCATGACTAGCTGAGGAATTCTGGGAGTTGAAGTCCACAAGTCTTAAAGTGGCCACGGTTGGAGACCCCTCCTGTAAAGGGAGGGCTTGTCTCCGGCCAGGGATGAAGGCATCTCCCAGCAAAGTGGAGAGAAGAGCAACTAAGATGATTAAAGGCCTGGAGGCTAAAACATATGAAGAACGGTTGCAGGAATTGGGTATGGCCAGTCTGGAGAAAAGAAGGAGTGACATGATAGCAGTATTCCAGTATTTGAGGGGCTGCCACAAAGAGGAGGGGGTCACCTTATTTTCCAAGGCCCCTGAAGGCAGGACGAGAAGCAACGGATGGAAACTCATCAAGGAGAGAAGCAGTAAAGAGAAACTTCCTGGCAGTGAGGACAGTCAATCAGTGGAACGGCTTGCCTTTAGAAGTGGGTGCTCCATCCCTGGAGGTTTTTAAGTGGAGACTGGACAGCCATTTGTCTCGAAGGGTAGAGGGTCTCCTGCTTGAGCAGGGGGTTGGACTAGAAGACCTCCAAGGTCCCTTCCAGCTCCGTGCTGAACTGAGGAGGGTCAGGAGGCTGCCAGACTGGAGGGTTTGGAAAGGGCCCCCAGGGGCGCAGCCAGGGCAGAGATGGGCCGAAGGGGTTTTTGGTGCTGGTCTCCACCGCGGTGGTGTCTTTCCGGCAGAGACCCGGGGCCTTCGCCATCTACCTGGAGCCCTGGCACTTCGACATCTTTGAGTTCCTCGACCTGAAGAAGAACACCGGGAAGGAAGAGCAGAGGGCCCGGGACCTCTTCTACGCGCTCTGGATCCCGGACCTCTTCATGAAGCGGGTGGAGAGCAACCAGGTACAGGGGTGGCGGCCGAGTCGCCCCTACACTCGGTGGGAGCAGGCTGGGAGGACGGGGGGGGGGGCTGGGCGAAGGGTGGCCCCTCCGTGGCCACAGAGCAAAACTGAATCCCGGTGTTTGAGGCCTGGAACGGCTCACGCTTGTTCTTCTGGGCTCATCCTGACTTGTTCAGACGCTCTGCCTCTCCCGAACTTCTATTTAAGGTGGTTATTAACACATGAAGGTTAACTTGCAGAAGGAGAGCGTACAGGCAGTCCTCGACCTACGACCGGTTGGTTAGCGACCGTCCGAAGTCGGTCCCGCCCCAAAGTGCTCCCAGTCCAGTTCTGAGGTCCTGACGGCTCCTCCCTCGTGACCACATGGCTGCATGTCAGGTGCTGGGCAGCTGCCCACATTTGCAGTGTCCTGCGGTCGCCAGACTTCATTTTGCACACTTTCAGCAAAAACATCCCATAGTGAACAGTGGGTTCGCTTTATGACCTTGGTGTTAACAACTGCAGGACAAAAGGTGGTCAAACTGGGTGAGTGCAGTCCTGCCTGGGGCGTGAAAGGCCTCTGGGTGACCCTGGGCTGGTCGTTCGCTCTCATCCCAGAGAGAGAGAGAGAGAGAGAGAGAGAGACAGACAGACAGACAGACAGACACACACACACACACACACACACACACACACGGCAGGAGCAGTGGGTGGAAGCTGGCCAGAGGGAGGCCCAACCTGGAAATGAGGAGGAGACCAGCCAGTCAGTGGAATGGAAGTTGCCTCCTGGAGTTGTGGGTGCTCCATCCCTGGAGGTTTTCAAGAAGAGACCGGACAGCCATTTGTCTCAAATTGTATAGGGTCTCCCACTTGTGCAGAGGGTTGGACTAGAAGACCTCCAAGGTCCCTTCCAGCTCTGTGATTCTGTACCCTTTACGGGGGAAAGTCAGGCCGGAGGCTCTGGCTGTTCCTCTGAGCTTCCCATCCGGTGATGCTTCTGAAGACCCAAAGCCGGATGTGGGCCCTTCACTCTTCTGCCTTCCTCGTGGCTGCAGCAGGAAGCCCCCGTAGAGCGAGCCTCTTTCTCCCGGGTGGGGGTCTCGTGACCCCCCCTTGGAACCGACCTTCCCCCCCCCCTCCTTCAACAGGACTGGTCCCTGATGTGTCCCAACGAATGTCCGGGTCTGGATGAGGTCTGGGGGGAAGAGTTTGAGCGTCTCTACGAAAGGTAGGAATGACCGGCTGGGCCGGGGGGTGCAAGGTGGAAGCGGCAGAATTTCTGCAGGACGTTTCGGGGTGCGTCTGCGGCAGAAAACTGACAGGTTCATCCACCACAGCACCGGGGATTTCCTGAGGAAGCCGTGACGGTGTTTTGATGAAACTAAACGTAATAATATTTGCAAAGTCCTCTGCGCTCAGAAGCCACCCAGGGGCGGTTCAGCATTTCAACAAATGCAGCAGTCACTTAACTCAAACTGGAGAGGGCGGGAGGTCTGAAGAAGACCGCCAGTTCTGGAGGACATGAATGGTGCTTCCTCCCTTGTGCCTGGTGGATGAGGCCCCCTCTCCCAGGGGGTCTCCCAGGGGGTCTCCATCCAGCAGGTTGGGAGGGGGCGCAGAGGGGACCCCGGGCTGCAGGACCACCAGTAGCGAGAAGGGCTGAGGGTTTCCTCTCTGTTGAGTTGGGAGGCCTTGAGAGTTGTCCACATGCCGAAGGGGCTTGGGTGGCAGGTGGGTGCTTTGTGTTGGGAGCTGCTGCCCCCCCCCCCGCTGGAGGAGGGTGGGGCAGGTGTAACCCCAGTTTAGCTATCCTGTGTTGTGAACGAGCAGGTGAGAGTTACCTGGCTGTGATGGAGCAGAAGTTGGATAATAAGAACATAAAGCCAGCTAAGTCCATCAGTAGCCAGAGACCTGATCAGGCTGCTCTAGGCTTTCAGCTGTTCCTGCTTGAGCAGGGGGTTGGACTAGAAGACCTCCAAGGTCCCTCCCAGCTGTGTTATCCTGTATTTCTGCTTGGATTGGGCCTGGAAGAGAGGGGTGGAAGTGACTCCCCTGACTCACCCCATCTGGCCTGGAGGGGGTCAGTGTGCCCTTTCCAGTGTCCCCCCCCCGGTGACCCATCGTGCGCCTGGGCTGAGGGGGGGAGGAAGGTACTCTGGAAGCCCCCTGCTGTTCCCCTCCAGCTACGAGAAGCAGGGCCGGGTGCGCAAAGTGGTGAAGGCCCAGCAGCTCTGGTACGCCGTCATCGAGTCTCAGACGGAGACCGGGACGCCCTACATGCTCTACAAGGACGCCTGCAACCGGAAGAGCAACCAGCAGAACCTGGGCACCATCAGGTGCAGCAACCTCTGCACCGAGATCGTGGAGTACACCAGCCAGGACGAGGTGGGCCCCCTCCCCCCTCCTCTTCCCTCCCCTCCCCTCTCCTCTTCCTTCCCTCCCCTCACCTCCAATTCCATGCCTTTCCTTTCCTTTCCTTTCCTTTCCTTTCCTTTCCTTTCCTTTCCTTTCCTTTCCTTTCCTTTCCTTTCCTTTCCTTTCCTTTCCTTTCCTTTCCTTTCCTTTCCTTTCCTTTCCTTCCTTCCTTTCCTTTCCCTTTCTTCCTCCTCCTTCCTTCCTTATTCCTTCCTTCCTTCCTTCCTTCCCTCCCCCCTCCCCCACCCACCCCCTTCCTTCCTTCCTTCCTTCCTTCCTTCCTTCCTTCCTTCTTCCTTCCTTCCTTCCTTCCTTCCTTCCTTCCTTCCTTCCTTCTTCCCTCCCCCCACCCACCCACCCACCCTTCCTCCTTCCATTTCCTTCTTCCTTCCTCCCTCCCTCCCTCCCTCCCTCCCTCCCTCCCCGTCCCCTGTCCCTTTCAGCCAGGGACCGGAGGGCCCTCTAAGCCTTCCCTAGCTCATTACCTGATCAAGAACTTTCCTTGGGGGCCGGGAGCCGTGAGTGGGGCAAGCCTGGCTTTGAGAAACGGAGAAGCCACGATAGGGAGGCCAGGTGGAACCCCCCCCCCTTCTCTCCCCACAGCCCTTTGAATTCCTGGCATTGCTGGGTGTTGACCAGGAGAGTTTGAGGGGAATTGGGGGCGATGGACTCCCCTTACGGGGGAAAGGGACGGTGGGACCCCCTGCCCGGGCCAAAGCTCGGAATCAGGACGCCGGGCGGTCCAAGGGCTCCCATTGGGGTGGGGGTCTCCAGGGGGGGAGAGGGGCCTTCCAGAGGAGACCCACGGGAGCACCTCCCTCCGCTTGCACCTTCCAGGTGGCCGTCTGCAACCTGGCCTCCATAGCCCTGAACATGTACGTGACGCCGGAGCACACCTACGACTTCCAGCGGCTGGCCGAGGTCACCAAGGTCATCGTCCGGAACCTGAACAAGATCATCGACATCAACCACTACCCGGTGGCGGAGGTACCTGGGGGCGAGGAGAAGGGAAGGGTGGCAGGAGGGCAGCTGGGGGGGAAGGGCACGGAGGGAGGCCGCACAGCAGCCCCCCCCCCCAGGGATGCCGCTCACGAGGTTCCGACTGAGCAGGCAAAACACCTTCGAGACGGTCCGGTCTCTTCATCCAAACTTCACTGAGGACGGCACTTAAGGAAAGCAGAACCAGCCCCAGCCGGACCCCCCCGAGCCCCTCTAGCAAAGGCCTTGCCTTCCCCCCCCTCCCTGCACGTCAGGTCAGTTGCCCACTCAAGGGGAGAAAGGTCGTTGTGGGAAAGCCTGTCTAGGCCCAGCCGGACCCCGGGTGGAGTGACCTCGAGTCTCACCGTCCGGCTCCTGCATCTCCGGGGTCTGCGTTCAGGACCTCTCCCCCCCCTCCCCCCGGAAGGTGGTGGGCAAGCTGAGAAGCCACAGTTGTCCCGCCAACCAAGCCGGCCTTGAAACTTGACCGCTGCATTCAGAGCCCGGCAATGCTCTGTAAGCTGCCCAGAGTTGCCCAGAGTCATGGGTGGCCAATAAGTTTGATAAAATATAAAATAATAAAAAAATAAAATATGAAATGAAATAATAGCGAAATGAAGCGTAATGAAACAAAACGAAATTAAATGGAACAAAACAAAAATAAAATGTGGAACGAGATAATGGAATGAAATAATGAAAGGAAACATAAGAGCGAGCTGAAACAACAAAAATAAAATAAAATATGAAGTGAAATAATGGAATGAAATAATGAAATGAAACGTAACAACAAAATGAAACAAAACGAAAATAAAATATGAAATAAAATGAAACGTAACAATGAAACGAAACAAAATGAAAATAAAATAAAATAGGAAATGAAATGATGGAATGAAATAATAATGAAACAAAGGTAAAAAGCCTGCACCTCCCCTGAGGGCGTCTACAGGCAGTCCTCGGCTTACGACCACAGCCGAGCCCAACATTTCCACTGCTAAGGAAGGCGGTTGTTAAGTGAGGTTTGCCCTTCCTTCCCACGGTTGTTAAGTGAGTCACACATGGTTGTTAAGTGAACCCGGCTTCCCCATTGACTTTGTCAGGAGGGGGGTCCAAAAGGGGGATGGCGGGACGCAGCCCCCGCCAGGAACACACGCCAATTGCCAAGCACCCAGATTTGGATCACGTGACCCTGGGAATGCTACGACGGTCGTAAGGGCGAAACACGGCCCTGCTCCTTTTTTCCAGTGCTGTTGCGATCTTGACCTGCTGGAGCCCGCCCATCATGATTGCAAGTCGTGACGGTTGTTAAGCGAGGTGCTCTGGGTCTAGGAGCGGGGAAGGCGGGGGCCGGTCCCCTCTCAGTTGGGGGGACCCTCCCCCCGCAGGCTTATTTGTCGGAAGCCTTTAGACGGCCGCCTCTCTTACTTGCCTAGGCGGGTCTCGACTTACGTCCATTCAAAATTGCAACGGCACTGAAAAAAGGACACGGCCGTGTTTCGCCCTTACGACCGTCATAGCGTTCCCACGGTCACGTGATCAAAAATAATATTGAATCGTTTTAAAGCTGTAAAAACCAGCCCCACGAAGAGAGTAAAGCCCGGGCGGCCAATCTGGAGTAGCCCCCCTCCCCTGATCCTCTCCCAGCGCTTGGGGGGGGGAGAGGGAAGGGCTGGCCTTCCAGGCCTTACGGAAGGCCCCAGAGATGCCAGGTCTCTGGGGGGGGGCAGAGGGGTCCCTGGGGTGAGGGTGGCCCCGGAGAGGACCGTCTTCCTGGCCCCCCTCAGGGGAAGGGGCTGGGGGGACTTGAACTGGAGATCCGCCCCAGCTCTCGGAGGTGAGGCTGGCTGAGCCCCTTCCCTCCCTCCCCCCGTCTCCCCAGGCCGAGACCTCCAACCGGCGCCATCGCCCCATCGGCATCGGGGTGCAGGGCCTGGCCGACGCCTTCATCCTCATGCGCTTCCCCTTCGAGAGCCCCCAGGCCCAGCGGCTCAACCAGCAGATCTTCGAGACCATCTACTACTGGGCGCTGGAGGCCAGCTGCGAGCTGGCCAGGGAGCAGGGGCCCTACCAGACCTACCAGGGCAGCCCCGTCAGCAGAGGGGTGAGTGGGGGGGGGGGGTTAGGGTTAGGGGGGGAGGTCTGGATCGGCCCCGGGAGGCTGCTCGGGGCCGGCGGGCTTCACCCTGGAAAGAGCCGCCCCTTCCTTGAGCCGTGAGCTTTGGACGCAGAATCCAGGTTTCCGATTTATTATTATTATTCAGTGGGGTCCTCGGTGCCGAGTTCGGGAGTTTCCTTGCAGACATTTCATCACCTGACTAGGGAACGTTCTCAGGGCTGCCGCGTTTCCCGAAAATAAGCCCTAGCTTGATATTTACTTGCCTAAGTTCTGTGGCCGCTCACGGCTAGATGCCACGTGGTGCGTTGCTCTGGTGCCGCCACTCGTGGCTGGATGTGGCATGTGCCGTGGCGCATGTGTGCGGCGGCACCGGTGCGACGCGCCACGTGGCCTGCCGCAAGTGGCAGCACCAGAGCAATGAGCCGTGTGGCTTGCTGCAAGTGGCAGTACTGGTGCGATGTGCCCCGTGGCTGCAAGCGGCCACGGAACAACTCAGCCAGTGGCGTGGGAGGCCTGGCTGCAGCGGTCCTAAGGTAAGTGGGTAAGACATCCCCCTTTAAAAATAAAACCTGGTGCCTCTTTTGGAGGCAAAATATATATAAGGTCGGCTCTTGTTTTCTGGGAAACGCAGCGCTGATGGTGTTCCCTAGTTGGGTCGTGAGACGTCTGCCAGAAGACGGCCAAGCTCAGGGAGAGCGCGGTGCTTGCCTTCCTTTTCAAGCCCAAAGAATCTCTGCAGGGTCCAGCTGGACAGGCAGCCCCCTCCTCCCCCCTTACCTCCCCCTGGCGAGGACACTTGGCAGGCCCTGCTCTGTGTCGGTGTTGGGGGCTTTCCTGTGGGGCGGGTGGGTGAGCTGCCTCCCCTCCCTCCCGCAGGTCCTGCAGTACGACATGTGGAACGTGACCCCCACCGACCTCTGGGACTGGAGCACCCTGAAGGCAAAAATCGCTCAGTGAGTAGGAGACCCTCATTCTGCCCCCCACTCCCTCACCCCCTGCTGCGGGGGGGGGAAGATGCCCCTGCCCTCTTCCTGGGGTGCCACTGGAGCCTCCTGGACCCCTGCCAGCCCCCCCCGTTTCTCCTTCCCACGTGTGTGTGTGTGTGTTCCAGGCACGGGGTCAGGAACAGCCTCCTGGTGGCCCCCATGCCCACGGCCTCCACGGCTCAGATTCTGGGGAACAACGAATCGGTGGAGCCCTACACCAGCAACATCTACACCCGCCGGGTGCTCTCGGGGGAGTTCCAGGTGAGGGGGGCCGTCCCTGGGGGCCCTGGGAGGAAGGGGGCAGCGCGGAGGGGGGGTAAGGGCAGGGCCGCCCCCCCTGGATCATGCAGTGGGGGCCACCCCTGAGTTTCAGGGCTCCGGGCTTTTCTCCACTGCTAAGCAGGGGGGTTGATAAGTGGGCCGCACCTGATTTCCCAACCTTTTTTGCCACGGTTGTTAAACGAATCGCTGCAGTCATTAAGTGAGTCGGATGGTTGTTAAGCGAATCCGGCTTCCCCCTCTGACTTTGTCGGCTGGGAAGGCGGCAAAGGGGGATCGCGTGACCCCGGCCACCATCATAAATACAGCTAGTCCTCGGCCTGTGACCACAGTTGAGCCCGTTTCCGTTGCTAAGCGAGACAGAGGTTGAGTGAGCATTGTCTCATTTTACGACCTTTCTTGCCACAGTTGCTAAGTGAATAGCTACAATTATTGTTGTTAAGTGAATCTGGCTTCCCCATTGACTTTGCTTGCCCAGAAGGTCACAAAAGGGGGTTGCGTGACCCCCGGGACACTGCGACCGTCGTAAATATGAAACCAGTTGTCGACTGGCTAAATTTTGATCACGTGACTCCGGGGGGGGGGGAATGCCGCAATAATTGTGCAATAAGTGGGAGGACCCGTCCTAAGTCAGTTTGGCGCTGTTGTAACTTTGGCCGCTAAACGAATGACTGTATCCCGAGTACTAGTCTGTGGGGGAAGCCCACCGTCTCCGCCGCGTTTGGAGGTGGGCAGGGGAAGGGAGGTGGGCCACAGATGGGCTGAAAGGGGGTGATTTTGAGGGGGGGGTGAAGGCCTGGGGCCTGACGTGGCTGCTGGTGTTTTGGGGTCGCAGATAGTGAACCCCCACTTGCTGAAGGACCTGACCGAGAGGGGCCTGTGGAACGAGGAGATGAAGAACCAGATCATTGCCTTCAGCGGCTCCATCCAGGTACGTCCGGCCCATGGTGCTGGGCCCGGCCAGAGGCCCCCGCCCGGTTCTCTGCCCTGCCCCAGAGGCTCCGTGTGGGGCGCCGCTCAGCTCAGCCCGACTTGCGCCACGGAAAACACACACGGCTGTGTAAGGCAACGGACCCTTTGTACCTCAGACCTAATCTAGCGCTCCTTCGTTGTGGAACTGCCTTTCTCTTATCCAGGGCTGTTGTGTAGGTCGCACAACGCAGGGCTGCTGCGCAATAGACAAAACATGCAGACTGCCCAAGGAGTTTGTTTCCGTTGCCTGGGAGAAGAATGCTGCTTCCTCTTTTTGGAAAAACCACCCGGGAGGGTAGGAAGCTTTGAGGAAAGCAGGAGAAGTTGCCGAAAGGGCAGCCGTAGACCAGTCGCCGGGTAGATAAGCCAGCAAAAAAGATCTTTTGTTGGCCGCTTCAGCTTGGAAGGAGGCAGGAGAAGCGGGGAGAGGAGAGAAGGGAGCGCCATGAAAACACGCAGGATAAGATCTGTTCTGTGAGGTTTCCTTTCCCTCCGACGAGAACTCAGCCTCATCATCCCTTGAAACAATGCAGATTCAGGAGCCACGCAAGGCAGCCTGCGCACACGCCAGTTAATGGGAGAATTCCCCACCGGTGGTTCTGATGACGGCCGATTGGGAGGTCTTATGGGGGGGGTGGTGTCTGGAGGGCTTCTTGGGGGGTCTGCCAATGTTTAGGGCTGTTTTCCAGCTCCTGAATCCCAGCAGTAGCTCTCAATCACGGTTGCTCCTATCTAGGTTGGTGAGTTTCCTAAACAGCTGGGTAAAGTCCGGCCTAAGTGTGCTAAAGACCTGCTCTGGCCTCAGGGCTCATCTGAGCTTCTTTGCAGTGACCCTTCGATGCAGGGCTTGTATTTTTAATTTATTTCTACGTATGCTTGCAGGTTTTGACCTGTTCCGTTTTTAATCTGTGTTTTATTCACGTACTTATATAGAGTGTTATTATAGGATACTATAAACTGCCCAGAGTCACTTAGCCGAGACGGGTGGTGTAGAAATTTAATCAATAAATAAAATTTTAAAAAGAAGATAGTTCTTCCTTGAAAAGGCCTTTTGCACCTGGATCCCTGCAGAGAGGCTGCTGGGATTTCTCGCGCTCTTTCGGCTTGGAGCCGAGCTTTCCGCCAGCTCTTAACCGCCCAGGGATCCACCCGGCTGCTCTTTTGCCTCCCAGAACATCCCGGAGATTCCCGAGGACCTGAAGCAGCTCTACAAGACGGTGTGGGAGATCTCGCAGAAGACCGTCCTGAAGATGGCCGCTGACCGGGGGGCCTTCATCGACCAGAGCCAGTCTCTGAACATCCATATCGCGGAGCCCAACTACGGGAAGCTGACCAGCATGCACTTCTACGGCTGGAAACAGGTGAGCGGGGAGGGTGGGGGTGGGAGCAGAGGAAGCGGGCAGCCTTTTAGGGCACCTCCTGTAGTGGGCTGGGGAGGCCCAGAAAGCTGATTGGCTCACCCTGAACAGACATCTCCACCAACTGCAAAACAGCACTGATGATGTTGCCTAGTTGGGTTATGAAACATCTGGAAGAAAACAACCAAGCTCAGAGGGCAGTCTCTCCTGGCGATTGGCCCAGAGTCACCCAGCCGGCTTCCATGCCTAAGGCGGGACTAGAACTCCCCATCTCCTGGCGATCGGCCCAGAGTCACCCAGCCAACTTTTGTGCCTAAGGTGGGACTAGAACTCACCGTCTCCTGGCGATTGACTCAAAATCACGCAGCCGGCTTCCATGCCTAAGGCGGGACTAGAACTCCCCGTCTCCTGGCAATTGGCCAGAGTCACCCGGCCCGCTTCCATGCCTAAGGCGGGACTAGAACTCCCCGTCTCCTGGCGATCGGCCCAAAGTCACCCAGCCAACTTTTGTGCCTAAGGTGGGACTAGAACTCCCCGTCTCCTGGCGATTGGCCAGAGTCACGCAGCCGGCTTCCATGCCTAAGGCGGGACTAGAACTCCCCGTCTCCTGGCGATTGGCCAGAGTCACCCGGCCCGCTTCCATGCCTAAGGCGGGTCTAGAACTCCCCGTCTCCTGGCGATCTGCCCAAAGTCACCCAGCCAACTTTTGTGCCTAAGGTGGGACTAGAACTCCCCGTCTCCTGGCGATTGGCCAGAGTCACGCAGCCGGCTTCCATGCCTAAGGCGGGACTAGAACTCCCCGTCTCCTGGCGATTGGCCAGAGTCACCCGGCCCGCTTCCATGCCTAAGGCGGGTCTAGAACTCCCCGTCTCCTGGCGATCTGCCCAAAGTCACCCAGCCAACTTTTGTGCCTAAGGTGGGACTAGAACTCCCCGTCTCCTGGCGATTGGCCAGAGTCACGCAGCCGGCTTCCATGCCTAAGGCGGGACTAGAACTCCCCGTCTCCTGGCGATTGGCCAGAGTCACCCGGCCCGCTTCCATGCCTAAGGCGGGACTAGAACTCCCCGTCTCCTGGCGATTGGCCAGAGTCACCCGGCCCGCTTCCATGCCTAAGGCGGGACTAGAACTCCCCTTCTCCTGGCGATTGGCCAGAATCACCCGGCCCGCTTCCATGCCTAAGGCGGGACTAGAACTCCCGTCTCCTGGCAATTGGCCAGAGTCACCCAGCCGGCTTCCATTCCTAAAGCGGGACTAGAACTCCCGTCTCCTGGCGATTGGCCCAGAGTCACCCAGCCGGCTTCCATGACTAAGGCGGGAGTAGAACTCAGGGTCTCCTGCTTTCTAGCCTCGATGCCTGCCCCACTGGAGCAGACCGGCAGTGGTTGCCTTTGGGGCTTCTGGGCTGATGTGAACTCGCCTCCTGCAGGGCCTGAAGACGGGGATGTACTACCTGCGGACCAAGCCGGCGGCCAACCCCATCCAGTTCACCCTCAACAAGGAGAAGCTGAAGGAGAAGAGCTCCAGGGAGGAGGAGAAGGAGAAGGAGCGGAACACGGCGGCCATGGTGTGCTCCCTGGAGAACCGGGACGAGTGCCTGATGTGCGGGTCCTAAGGAGCCCCCGGCCTCCTCGGCGTCCTTCCGCCTCCCCCAGCCCCCCCCCCCAGCCAGGCTAGGTAGCTCTAGGTCCCTGTGCAGCGCGGCCAGGCCCACCCATGGGGCTCTGCTTGCAGGGGAGGAGGTGGAGTCTACCTGCAGGCCATTGGGCAACCCTCCTGCACTTACTTGTCTTCCCTTGAAAACAGCCAAGCCAGGATTGGGGGATTGGGTCAAGGGGGGGGGGAAAGCAGACAGAAATGGGGGGTCCAGCGGCTGTAGCCAGAATCCGTAAGTGCCCTTGAACAGCTGTGAGCGAGTCTGCTCCTGAGTGACCCCCAGGGAGACAGGCTGAGCTTCTCTGACGGACACCTCTTGTGCCTGACCACCTTCCTTTCCGGAACCCCTTCCGATGTTCTGCCCCCCCTTCCAGTCTGCCCTTTCCCGTGTCTCCCTGGTCCCTCTCTGGGAAGAGGATTCTTAGAACAACTTCTGCCTCTCTCCCTCGTCACAAACCCTCGAAAAACCTTGTTAAGGTCCCGACTGTACGTGGTTGCCCAGGGCTGCCGGGCGGGGTTGTTTGGACTGAACCCAATGATGTTCCTTGACTCCACTGTGTAGTTTTCTAACAAACGTCCGTGGCTTCCGTTTCAACTATTTATTGTCTTCGGCTACTCTGCACGTAGACCTGAACCCTTGAGGTCTGTCTAACACATCAATAAAAGACGGAGGATACAGTTGGACGGTTAAAGGAACTTTGCGTACATTTGTTAGTGGATCACTTTGAGTTCACTTCTGGGGGAAGTCCTAAGCGAGCTAGCTGCCTTTCAGTGTCTGAGGGGCTGCCCCAAAGAAGAGGGGGTCAACCTATTCTCCCAAGTAGGCAGGACAAGAAGCAACCGATGGAAACTTACCAAGGAGAGAAACAACCTAGAATTAAGGAGGAATTTCCTGATAGGGAGAACAATTGGTGGAATGGCTTGCCTTGTCCAGGGGCGTATAGGATACGGGCGTCCGACCTTGGCCATTTTAAAACTTGTGGACTTCAACTCCCAGAATTCCCCAGCCAGCCATGCTGAAATCCACAAGTCTTAAAAGTTCCCAAGGATGAACAGTCTAGGGACTCCTACTTGGGCAGGGGGTTGGACTAGATGACTCCAAGGTCCCTCCCAATTCTGGTATTCTGTACTTCTGTAAGTGGTGCACGGGATTCAGTGGCGCTTAAGAGTCCAATCTTGAGTTTGCTTTCAGCTTTGTTTAGGAGTCGAGGGGCTCAAATTGTCCGTATGACAAGCAGCGGGTTTTAGGGCCAGACGGTGGAAGATTCACCCTGGAAAGCAAAGAACGGGCCGTCCCTTGGACTGGCCAGCCCTGGGGGAAGAGCGAAGCGTCTGGGGAAGGACCTGCCATCTTACACATCCCTGGAATCCTATTTGTCAGATATGAGAGGAAACGTTCCTGAAATAATATTCTTCAGCAGGAGAGCAGAGAAAGCAAAAAGCAGGACACTACAGAACAGGAAAGGGCATTTGGCCAGCCAGTACAAAAGGCAGGCAAAGATGTGTCCACAATGGGTTCTAACCACCTTCCAAAGCCTGAGTGACAAACTGATCCGCTTTTTCACCTAGATTTTCTCCTTTGCTCATATCTTGACAATGGAATGCAGTTGTCATGGTTCCGATAGATGAAACTCTTCAAAAGAACTTTGTGGCATTGTTTACCTTAAAGAATCTTTATTTTGAGTAGCATAACATCGGCACTGCATAATCGAAGCCAAAAACTGAATTCCCCTCCCCTGAACACATAGTATCAAAGCACAATTCCCTCCTCCAATTGACAGTCATCAATCACATTCCCCAATTGTCTTGAAGCGCGGGCTTCCTCTCCAGTTCTCCAGCCCGCCAATTCCTTATCAGCTCTGGTTACAATAACCTTGATTCTCATGCTAAGTTTAGTGTTATGTCTAGCTGGACTCTCGTTCACATCCCCCCCTCCCAGCATCATCTTAACTAAAAGCAAAAGGTAAAAAATGGCCACATTTCCCTCTGTTGTCAAAGCAAAAAGGACCGATGTTAGCAGCGTTGACAACAAAGGTGTGTATGTGTGGGGGGGAGTGATGTCTAGGCAACCAAGAGCCAAGGCCACGGATGAAGGAGAAGTGGACTGTTTCCATAACAAGAAGAAATATTACTATTGGGCAATGTCAACACCTGATGGGTGGGGGTGAGGGAGTCTGTCGTTCAACTAAGCAAGCCTCCGAGCAGCGAAAACAGCTGGCTTCGCTTTCTTCTGTGCCAATGTAAATTTTCAGTAAAGTATTAAATTGTCCTAGGACGGGTGGGGAACCTTGGCCCTTTTATGACTCATGGACTTCAACTCCCAGAATTCCTCAGCCAGCATGGGGGAACTATGGCCCCTTCATGACTCCTGGACTTCAACTCCCAGAATTCCTGAGCCAGCATGGCTCAGCTTGGAAACCTCTCCCTTTCCCCTCAGCATGGCTGGCTCAGGAATTCTGGGAGTTGAAGTCCACGAGTCATAAAAGAGCCGAGGTTGCCTAGCCCTGGCCTAGGAGTTTCTTTTTCTGGAAATGCCAACTGGACAGTTGACACTGGGGAGAGAATCGGATCTTGAAGGCTTGTCAGCAGGCCACCAATATGGAGCCATCTCAGGGAGCACCTAAGAAGAGAGGGAAGGTGCCGTGGCATGGTTTGCTTCCAATATTTGGCATTGTTTCTTTTGAGGGAAGTGCACCAACCTGCTCAATCAGCCAAGTAAGAACCATGGATGGTCCCTCAAAGGACCTGGGCCTTGAGTGCCCCCAGCACAGCTCCTGGCGTAGAGGGCTCCAATGGGCATTAAGAGATGCCCGTAGCTGTTCATGCTGCTGCTTTGTGGACCGGTTGAACTTTCCGAATTGGTCTTCAAGGGCAGCCTCATATAGATTGCATGGCAGTAGTGGGCCCTGAGGTGATCTTGTGGGGCTGAGGGATCGTGTGGAAGTTCTGATCCAGGAAGGGGCACAACTGGAGCACCAGATGGAGCTGTGCAAATACTCTCCTGGCCACAGCTGCCATTTGCTTTTTGAGTGGGACCCGGGAGTCCAAGAAGATCACCAGATTTTGCCCCACTCCTGACCGGGGAATTGCAACCCCACCCAGAAGTAAAAGATGGAAGACCCTCTCCAGCCTCCAGACACGGGGAAACAACCTCAATAGTTGGGGATTTAAAGATAGTATGATGTATCGTCAGCACATTGATGATAGCAGATCCTAAATCTAACACAAAAGGTCTCCAGATGTCACACAAGCGGAGAGGGTGTCAAACTCTGTGTCCCTCTGCAAAGGAAGGGCCTCTGGAGGGACTATCTAGATTCTAGAGGCAACCTTGGCCCCTTCATGACTGGTGGACTTCAACTCCCAGAATTCCTCAGCCAGCATGGCTCAGCTTGGAAACCTCTCCCTTTCCCCTCAGCATGGCTGGCTCAGGAATTCTGGGAGTTGAAGTCCACGAGTCATAAAAGAGCCAAGGTTGCCTACCCCGGTCTAGACCATCTAAAACTGGTGTGGGAGGAAAATGGTGCCTTCTATTCGTGACTCCTGAGCCACGGCTGATGCCATCAGAGTTTGTGCACTTACAGCAGACGTCATCAGCTTTATGTTTAATCATGTCTTTATGGGCTTCCTTTTTGTTTGGAAAGTAAAATGGACGAGATTGATTGATTTCATTGATTGATGATGGGCCATCAAGTTGTTCTCAACGCTCAGCAATCACATAGATTGTCTCCAGCAGTATCGCCAGGTTTCAGCTCCTGGGACCCTTCCTGAAGGCAGTGAAGGGAAAAGGAAGGTGCTCAAAGTTTGGACTTCTACCTGAATACCTGCATTTCCGTTCCTGGAGAGAAGTGGACCTGCTCATGACCTGTGTGGGTAGACATCTTCTGATAGAGGACAATATTTGTAGCTCTGGGTTGACATGAGGGGTCCTTGGTGCACTCTGAGCTTGGCGGTTTTCTTGCAGACGTTGCACGACCCAGCTAGGGTGGTGATGGAACATCTGCAAGAACACAACAATGACCCCACAGTTCTCCTCCTCCTCGCACTGGGCATTGAATGACCTTTTATTATGCTTTAAGGAGCTCACAGTCCTTTGAAATAAGAGGGACGGCAAATAAATTTAATAAATAAATGTCATTTCAGCAAATTACCATTGTTGACTATTGATTTTCATCTTAATAGAAATACTTTGAGATATTTTTGGAGATACTTTAGACATTGATCAAAGTCCATTGTCCCCATTGGGAAGGGTCATGGGTTGTTTGTCACTACACCAAAGAAAAATCACTTTTAGGCAATTCTGGGTAACTTACCCTGATTTGGGAAGCCCAGACAGTTTCTTTTTCTGGAAAAATTTCAGAAGGCTCCCTCTGATCTCTTTGGTTCTCACGCCGTAGATCACAGGGTGGACAGTCCAGGGGAAGAGCAAGTAGGTTGCGCTGATGAGGTTGTGGACATCTTGGGAGGACGATTTGACAAGTCGGAAGATGACAGACGAAGAAAGGCGAGAGGAGTAGCTGATGACAATCACAATCCAGTGGGTGCCACAAGTGTGGAAGACTTTCTGACGGACGTTGCCAGAGCGGATCTTCAGAGCAGTGTGGACAATCCGGCTGTAGGAAGCCAGGAGGAGTATGAGGTCAAGGATGAATTCAAAGGACCTGAAGGCCATACCTGCCCTCTTGTTCACGGAGATATCGCTGCAGGACAACCTCATGAGGGCCATGTGTTCACAGGCAAAATGGCTGATGACGTTCGAACGGCAGAACCGCACCCGGGAGGCCAAGGCCACCACCGGTCCAACAGTCCCAAGACCTCTCAGCAAGGAGAGGAGCACCAGGACGCCAAGGAGCTTGGTGGTCATGAGCTCTGCGTAGCGCAGTGGGTGGCAAATGGCCAGGAAGCGGTCTAGCGCCATCATCAGCAGAACGTTGCAGTCCAGGAATATCGTGACGTAAAGGAAGAACATTTGCACCAGACATTCGGTCAGGGAGATGTGGCTGGCGGGGAGCAGCAGGCTGAGGAGCATTCTGGGAAGGATGGCAAAGGTCCCAAAGAGGTTGACCATCAAGAGCAGGGCGATGAGCAGGCACATGGGGGAATGGAGGCTCTCCTCTGTCTTCACCGTGTAGATCAGGACGGAGTTGGTGGTCACAATGAGGAGAAACAGGCAGAAGAAAGGAACGGCGAGGAAGGACCTGAACTGCTGGAGACCTGGGAATGGAATGAGGGCGAATTCCACGTAGGACACATTGGCTGTGAGGTTCTGGATCTCTGCTCCCATAGCCGGCAGGTGGACTTCAGACCGCTGATGTGTCTTGACTCTGAAAAGAACAGTTGCCTTTTGGTCAACCCCAAGTTGGGTAAAGCCTTGCAGAACAAAGAGCTGACTTGATTCAGAAGAGACAACCAGTTTTAGGCTTCAACAACCTGAGTGCAATTTCCAGATGTCCAGAATCGGGCAATCCTCGCTATTCTGCCTGGACCAGACTCCAGAAACAGGACCACTGTGTCCAGTTCTGGGCACCAGATCCGCTTCTTCAAGGACGAAGCTGAGAGGGTCTGTTGGGAGACGGGCAGGGAGGAGACCCAAGGACCGGAAATTGACTCCTATGAGGAGTGCTTGGATGAATTGGAGAAGCTTTGAGAAGCCTCAAGAGGACCTGGGAAGTGTTCTTCCATGGGGTGGAGCCCTGTTCCCTTCATTTCAAAGGGAAACAGTGGAGTTAACTTACAGGAGGAGACATTCCTGTGGATTGTTTGGAAAAACTTCCTAACAAGGATTTCGAAAGAAGAGAATAGTTATAATAATAATAATAATAATAATAATAATAATAATAATAATAATAATAATAATAATAATAATAATAATAATAATAATAATAATAATAATAATAATAATAATAATAAAGTTGGAAGGGACCTTGGAGGTCATCGAGTCCAACCCCCTGCTCAGGCAGGAAACCCTATACCATTTTGGACATGTGGCTGTCCAGTCTCTTCTTAAAAACGTCCAGTGTTGGAGCATTCACCGCTTCTGGAGGCAGGTTGTTCCACTGGTTAATTGTTCTAACTGTCAGGAAGTTTCTCCTCAGTTCCAGGTTGCTTCTCTCCTTGTGGAACAGGGTTGGACTGTGGGGTCCTGGGTGCTCTCTGAGCTGGGTGGTTTCCTTGCAGACGTTTCATGACCCAACTAGGGAACATCGTCAGTGCTAGAAGGGAGTGGAGGTTGCTTTTTCCCTTCTAGCACTGATGATGTTCCCTACTTGGGTCATGAAACATCTGCAAGAAAACCATCATGCTCAGAGAGCGCAAAGAACCTCAAGAATATATCTTGGGAAATATTTCTTGGAATATGAGGGCAGACTGCCACTTTTCTTGAATGATTCTATATGGATTCCAATTCTGAGCAGAAATTCGGACTTGGTCTACATGATTTCAACAAACTCTTAAGGTCCAAACTCGAAGTTTAATGTCTAGATTGTTAACTGAGAAAGTCATTACCTCCTAAGAAATCAAGGGATATCTGAGAAAGTGTAATGGAAGTGAAAGCAGAATAATATATGAATGAATGCATGAGTCAAACTAGGTCAGTGTGTACTTCAACTCCCAGAAATCCTGTCTGGGGAATCCTGGGAGTTGAAGTCCACCTATCTTAAAGTTGCAAGATTGAGAAATGTTACCTAAGCCTGATTCATCTAGGGCGGCTTTCCCCAAACCAATAAGCTCCATAAGCTCTGTACCTCCATGCAAGCTGGGAATTCTGGGATCTGGAGTCCCCGCACGTCAGCAGGTGGGTATTTGGTTGAGAGAAGTCACTCTTGAAAGGTCCATCTCACCAGCCTTTTCTCCTTCCTATTCTCCGTTCTCGGCTGCTGGTGGCAGCTCCGATAGAGAAAGGGGGCTGGGAAGATCTGCACATGATGTATTAATTCACGGTGAGATGGGTGCCTATACCAACCTAATTAATGATAAATAAATAATTGTGGGCAGATGAATTCTTCACAGGGGGTTTTGTGCCAGGTATCTGAAGGCTTCAGGTCATCCAGGTCTTCTCCCAGGACTAAGCAGTTCTCCCAGAGCCTGTGACACCTGTAGGATCTTGGCCAAGGGCAGGTGATGCCAGGGGCACCCCTGGGTGAAGGAGAACAGCCTGAGAAAAGGGACCCCCCCATCTGAGCTACTTGGGGACCTGATCTGAATGTTCTGGACCAAGGAAGGCACGAGGTTGTTATTCGTCTCTTTAGTCATTGCATCCCAGACTTCTTAAAAATAAAAGGCTTGGTCTGTGTGGGGAGGGGTTCATTTTAGTCTCCTGGAACTGCAGATATTCAGCATTTGTTTGTGGCGGTGCCAGTTCAAGATTCTGGCTCCGTGGCCGTCCGGTCTCTTCTTGAAAGCCTCCAGTGAGGGAGCACCCACCACGTCTGGAGGGAAGCCGTTCCACTAGTTAACTGTTCCCACTGTCAGGATCTGGATCCAGGGAAGGCAGCTAGATGGAGAGGAACTGCTGCTCAAAGAATAAACCTTAGAGAACCGGATGCCTACCAGAACGATTCTTCAGCAGCCAGCCTCCCCCCCATTGCCAGTTTCCCCCATTAAAAGTCCTGGAATCTCCCAGTGAACACTCGGCATTTGGTCACAGTGGCCTAGGGTCTCCTGCTTAAACAGGGGGTTGGACTAGGAGACTTCAAAGGTCCCTTCCAACTCTGCTATTCTGTTATCTCTTTAGTCACTGCCTTCCAGATTTCTTAAAAATAAAAGGCTTGGTCTGCGTGGGGAGAGGTTCGTTTTAGTCTCCTGGAATTGCAGCATTCAGCATTTGCTCAGGTAACCCCGGGTCAGTGCTGGTTCAAGAAATGGACCCAGGGAAGGCAGCTAGATAGAGAGGAACTGCTCCTCAAAGAATAAACCTTAGAGAACCAGATGCCTACCAGAATGATTCTTCAGCAGCCAGCCTCCCCCCCTTGCCAGTTTCCCCCATTAAAAGTCCTGGAATCTCCCAGTGAACACTCGGCGTCTACTCACCAAGCTCCGAGGAAGGGCATCCACATCAGCTGCCCACCTTCTGCCTGAGCCCCAATGGCTGAAATCTTCTCTGAGGGATCCTTTTGGAGGACCAGCCCAAAGGCTTCCTCTGTGGGTTGCAAGTCAGATCTCCTCCCCCCCCAGGATCATGTCAGCCCTGGGGGGGGGACTCTTCCTCCAGCAGAGGGTGGCTGGGCAGAAGCCGAGATGGCCCCAGGTGGCGGACCTGGCGCAGTGTGCAGCAGGGAGTTGCCCCCTGGTCCTGGGGGGTGCTGGGCCTGGGGAGGCCACCGTTCCAGCCCACCCGTTGCTCCTAGGCCAGGTTCTCCCCCCCCCTTGCCCAGCTCTGCACTTTCCTCTGTGGCCATCTATAAGCTGGATAGAAAAAACATAAAACATAAAATTATAGGGTTGGAAGGGACCTTGGAGGTCATCTAGTCCAACCCCCTGCTCAGGAAGGAGACCCTGTACCATTTCAGACAAACGGCTGTCCAATCTCTTCTTGAAAACCTCCAGTGATGGAGCACCCACCACCTCTGAAGGCGAGCTGTTCCACCAGTTAGTTGTAGTAACGAAGAGTCAGCCCCACTGCCGCCCCACGGAGGGGTCGGAAGGCTGCCAAATCAGTTCCAGTTTGCAGATAAAGCCATTTTTCTTGCTGTGCTTCCTGTGAAATTTTGCATTGTTCCACCACCGGCCCCTTTGTGAGCTATGAAGAGTCTCAAGACCTCCCAGGGCTCTTCTCCTGAGTGAGGGCTGGACAAGGAACCACGGGTGGAGGCTGATCAGAAGGAGATCCACCCTGGAACTAAGGAGGGATTTCCAGATAGTAACAACTATCCATCAGTGGAACAGCTGGCCTCCTGGCTTTCAAAAATAGACAGCCATTTGACTGGAATGGCACAAGGTCTCCTGTCTCGGGCAGGAGGATCTACTAGAGGACCTCCAAGGTCCTTTCCAGCCCTAAGATTCTATAAGAGAGATAAGATACATATGATAGATAAGATTGATGATAGATAGATAGTATATATATGGTAGACAGACAGCTAAGACCCACAAACAACTAGATAGATGATAGATAGATAGATAGATAGATAGATAGATAGATAGATAGATAGATAGATAGATAGATAGATAGATAGATAGATAGATAGATAGATAGATAGATAGATAGATAGATAGATAGATAAACAGACGGATGGATGGATGGATGGATGGATGGATGGATGGATGGATGGAAGGATGGATGGATGGATAGATAGATAGATAGATAGATAGATGGAGAGATCAATAGATAGATAGATAGATAGATAGATAGATAGATGGATGGATAGATGGATAGATGGATAGATGGATAGATGGATAGATGGATGGATGGATGGATGGATGGATGGATGGATGGATAGATGGAGAGATCAATAGACAGATGATCGATCAATCGATAGATAGATGGACAGACGGACGGACAGACAGACAGACAGACAGACAGATAGACAGATATGGATGATAGACAGATAGCTAGAGCAACTTGCGCCCCAGAGTTCTGGGTTCTCCATTGCTGGATGTTTTTAAGAAAAATGGGGCCAACCCCTTGTAGAGGAGGGCAGAAGGTCTCCTGCTTAAGGTGGGGCTTGGACCAGGAGCCCTTTGGAGGATCAGCCCAAAGGTTTCCTCCATGGGTTGCAGGTCAAACCTCCTCCCCATCCTCAAGCCACCCCCTGGGGGGCTTCCTCCAACAGAGAGTGGCAGGAAGGGACCCGGAAGTGGCAGGGAGGGAGGGGCAGGCTGGCTGGCTGGGGAATTCTGGGAGTTGAAGTCCACAAGTCGTAAAGCTGCCAAGGTTGGACACCCTAGTGCAACATCAGCGAGTCAATATCAACCAGATCGCCTCAAGGACTTTCGCAGGAGGCGGACACAGAAAGCGCGTTCAGTTGTGGGTCTTGCTGAAGAGCCACTCAGCCCTCTGGATTCACAGATGCTGCTTAGATGTGTCCACCTCTTTGGTTTCCAAGCCCTTTTTCTTCTTTGACCAAAATCACTTATCAGAAAATCATGTCAAGTTTCGGGGACCGATCGTAAGTCCCTCCCTTCAGCACCATTGCAGCTTTGAACAGCCACTGAATGGATGATTATAAGTCAAAGACCGAAAGAAATTTTTAAATTTATTTTCCACTTTCATTTGGGGTGGTGGTGGAGGGGAAATGGACATGTTATTATAGTTTTAAACTAAGAGTTGAAAGTAAGCATTCATTATATCCTTGGAAAAAGACGTCAAAAGTTATTTTTTGTAAAATGTAAAATTATTTGAGAAGGATAAGTTGAGGACTACGTATGCTATGAAAACAATGTCATTAAATGATCTTTATATCATTTCAGAAAATTACCATTCATAACTTTATTGATTTTTATTTTAATACAAATACTTTGGGAGATTTTTGAATATATTTTATATTTTATACATGGGTCAATCATAAAGTTTACTGTCCTTCTTGTGATGGGTCATCACAAATAGATTTATTTTTATTTTTTAAACTATTTTTATTTTATTCAAAAAAAGTTAAAATACAAAACTCCAAATTTAAAAAAAAAATCCAAAGAAAAAACACAAAGCAAACAAGACATTGAAAAAAGTGCATTAAAAATACCAACACATATACCGTATTTTTCCCTCTAGTTGAATACTGATCAATACATTACTACAATATTAGTTTCCCATCCCTTGCGAAAGAGGCCCAATTTTTTTTAAACTACTAAATCTATTTTCCAAATTATTGACCTCTCATCTATACACTATATAAATGACAAAACAATTACAGGAAGAACAATAATAATAAGAAAGGCAAGGCTAAAGTTTCAAAACTCTCTGTTCACAAACTATTACTGAAATCAACTCATAGAATAGAATTAGAATATATTCTATTCTATTCTATTCTATTCTGTTCTATTCTGTTCTGTTCTGTTCTATTCCGTTTTGTTCTGTTCTATTCTATTCTATTCTATTCTATTCTATTCTATTCTATTCTATTCTATTCTATTTTATTCTATTCTATTCTATTCTATTCTATTCCTATTCCTATTCCTATTCCTATTCCTATTCCTATTCCTATTCTATTCTATTCTATTCTATTCTATTCTATTCTATTCTATTCTATTCTATTCTATTCTATTCTATTCTATTCTATTCTATTCTATTCTATTCTATTCTATCCTATTCTATCATGGTTCCGACAAATGAATCTTTTCAAAAAAACTTCGAGGCATTGTTTTCCTTAAAGAATCTTTTATTCGAGAAACAAAGTATCGGCACTACATAGTTAAAGCCAAAAACTGAATCCCCCCCCCCACAAAGTAGCAAAGCACAATTCCCTCCTCCAATTAATAGTCATAAATCACATTTCCCCAATTAGCTTGAAGTGGGGGCTTCCTCTCCAGTTCTCCAGCCCGCCAAAACACTATCAGCTCTGGGCCCAATGACCTTCGGTTCCCACGGCTGAGTTATTAATTATTGTTATGACTAGCTGGACTCTCATCCACATCGCCCCTCCCAGCATCAACGAACTCTAAAAGCGATAGAGAAAAAATGGCTACATTTCCATCTGTTGTCAAGGCAAGAACATCCCATGTTTGCAGCGTTGACAATTCTATTCTATTCAAAATGGTTTCCAATTAAGTGTGATGAATCCATTCCCCAATTTCCTTCAATCCTCCTAGGGCAGGGGTGTCAAACTCGCCGCATCACGTGTCGTGTTGCAATGTATCGCGGCTTTTCCCCCCTTGCCGGAGCTGGGGTGGGCGTGGCTTCCACGTGACGCATCCGGCCCACGGGCCAGCAGTTTGACACCCCTGTCCTAGAGAAAACCAGATTAGCACTTCTCCCTTCAGTAAGGCTTCTGCTGTTAAAGAATGCAGGCTTCAACTCCAGAGAGGTGTATGCAATCAACTCAGTTCTAACTCGGTACAATCCATAGCTCTTTCCAACAGGTCTGCAACCTTCAAATCACAATCCTCTTGTGAATATCATTTATCCAGAGCTCCATGCATCTGAGTATTTTTCACAGCCATTATCATTTCACCAAATTGTTTAAAAAAGTTTTCAACAAAAGAATTCATGCTACCAAACAGTCTCTTTCCAGATACCAGCCACTTGTCTGACTACAGATCAGCTTGTCTGTAATCTGATGCATTATTGCTTTGTGTAACTTAACCAGGAAATAAAGAATGCTGAGGCAAAGTGAAGAAATAAATAAAACAAACCAGTGAAGATAGTTTTTGAATATTTCGATCCAAAATTAACAGAAAAATTAAAAAATAAGCTCCAAATATTTTGCAAATTAATAAACTGGAAGAACCCTGTGATGAGAGTCCAATATTAATATAAATCAAATGAAATTGTCACCGTCCAAGGACACACTGTGTTCCCTTATATAAAAGTGAAAGTTATTCAAAACAACAACATAAATCAATAGGAAAAGAAAAATTAAAGAACCGCTAGAGTTTAGCAGGGGATTAAAATAAATGAGCATTCAACCTACCGGTCAACTTTTAAAAATAAAAAGCAGAGTAAAACAAAAGATTCAAAAAGTGAAGTTAAATCCCAGGCATGCTTAAGAAAACGAACTGCCAAGAGAAAGATGGATGACCAGTGACTTTCCAATCTTTCTCACAGGGACCTGGAATATTGAAGACTGCCTTTCCCAGATGGCTCCATGGCCTTCCAAAAGTTGTCTTGGGTCATTCCTAAATGGTCCCATTTAAATCCAGGCAGCATCACTGCCAGAGAGCCAGCTTTGGCAGTGAAAACAGCAACCGTTATCGTTCAGCAGCCATCTTGGGGAGGAATCCCAAAGAAAAACCAGTTTTACCCAATTTTGGGCAACTCACCAAGGTTTGGGAAGCTCAGGGAAAAATAGAAAATATACCCGCTCACTGGCATTGCCCCATCTAATATCAGGAGAGAAGTAACAGCAGATGCTGAGAGAATTAAGCCAGAGAAATGACCCTCAACATCCTCTAAATGGACATTTGCCCCAGGCATGCTGACTCAGATCTAGAAACAGCTTTATGGCAAACGTTGTTGAGGGCACACCAGAACAGAATCAAACTAAAAGATGGAGGAAGGAGACTATCGAGCAAGGATTAACAATAAAGGAGGATCTGGCTTAAGGATCTGATGTTCCTTATACTACTTGGAGGACCTGAAGAGTTGAGAGTTGGAGTGGCTACTATAAAACCAATATGCTCAAGCGGAGGCCTCTAGCAGATAATAACAAGCGGTGTGAATGTGGACAAACGCAGAGTCTGGCCCATCTGCTGGCGTGTTGGCCACTACCAGAAACGTGTATCAATAATGACTTATTTTTGGCCAACGATAAAGCCAAGAAGGTGGCTTCTAGACACGGAAGAAGAAGGAAGATCAGAAGGTCTTTTTTTCTGGAAAGAGTTTCAGAAGGCTCCCTCTGATCTCTTTGGTTCTCACGCCGTAGATCAAAGGGTGGACAGTCCAGGGGAAGAGCAAGTAGGTTGCGCTGATGAGGTTGTGGACGTCTTGGGAGGACGATTTGACGAGTCGGAAGACGACAGACGAAGAAAGGCGAGAGGAGTAGCTGATGACAATCACAATCCAGTGGGTGCCACAAGTGTGGAAGACTTTCCGACGGACGTTGCCAGAGCGGATCTTCAGAGCAGTGTGGACAATCCGGCTGTAGGAAGCCAGGAGGAGTATGAGGTCAAGGATGAATTCAAAGGACCTCAAGGCCATACCTGCCCTCTTGTTCACGGAGATATCGCTGCAGGACAACCTCATGAGGGCCATGTGTTCACAGGCAAAATGGCTGATGACGTTCGAACGGCAGAACCGCACCCGGGAGGCCAAAGCCACCACCGGTCCAACCATGCAAAGACCTCTCAGCAAGGAGAGGAGCACCAGGACGCCAAGGAGCTTGGTGGTCATGAGATCTGCATAGCGCAGTGGGTGGCAAATGGCCAGGAAGCGGTCTAGAGCCATCATCAGCAGAACGTTGCAGTCCAGGAATATCGTGAAGTAAAGGAAGAACATTTGCACCAGACATTCGGTCAGGGAGATGTGGCTGGCGGGGAGCAGCAGGCTGAGGAGCATTCTGGGAAGGATGGCAAAGGTCCCAAAGAGGTTGACCGTCAAGAGCAGGGCGATGAGCAGGCACATGGGGGAATGGAGGCTCTCCTCTGTCTTCACCGTGTAGATCAGGACGGAGTTGGTGGTCACAATGAGGAGAAACAGGCAGAAGAAAGGAACGGCGAGGAAGGACCTGAACTGCTGGAGACCTGGGAATGGAATGAGGGCGAATTCCACGTAGGACACATTGGCCGTGAGGTTCTGGATCTCTGCTCCCATAGCCGGCAGGTTGACTTCAGACCGCTGATGTGTCTTGACTCTGAAAAGAACAGTTGCCTTTTGGTCAATCCCAAGTTGGGTAAAGCCTTGCAGAAGAAGTTGAGGTGATTCCACACTCCTTCTCCTCCTCTCATTATTCCCCCCCTCCTCCTCTTCCTCCTCTCCACAAACCTAACTTTCTTCTACCATTGATGATGTTTCCTAGTTGGGTCTTGACCAAGGACCCTAATCAGGATTTGATTAGTATTCCCAGATTGAATATATCTTGGAAAATGTCTCCTTGATTGTGAGGGCTGACTACCACTTTTCTCAAAGCTTCTATATGGATTCCTGCGCTGAGCAGAAATTTGGACTTGGCCCGAATGACCTCATCAAACCGTTTAATATCTGGATTGGCAAGTGAGGAAGTCCATTATCTGCTAAGAAAAAAAAGGAGAGCTGTGAAAGTATAATGGAAATGGAAGCAGGTGAATATATGAATGAATGCATGATGGAACCTGCATTGAGTCAAACTAGGTTAGGGCTTCAGATGAAGAAAGAGAAAAGTTGCTGAGCTCCCAGAAAGAGTGCAGAGACGAGCTACAGAGATGATCAGGGATCTGGAGACTAAACCGTACAATAAACCATTGAGGAAACGGGGAATGTCTGTTCTAATGAAGAGAAGGACAGGACAGCGGCCTTTTAGTACTTGAGGGGCTGTCGCAGAGAAGAGGGGGGCAACCTATCCTCCAAAGCACCTGAAGGCAGGACAAAAAGCAACGGGTGGAAGCTTGTCAAGGGGAGATCCAGCCTGGAGCTAAGGAGAAATTTCCTGACAGTTAGAACAATTAACCAGTGGAACGGCTTGCCTCCAGAGGTTGAGGGTGCTCCATTAATGGAGATTCTTAAGAAGAGACGGGGCAGCCATTTGTCCGCAGTGGCCTGGGTCTCCTGCTTAAACAGGGGGTTGGACTAGGAGACTTCAAAGGTCCCTTCCAACTCTGCTATTCTGATCTCTTTAGTCACTGCCTTCCAGATTTCTTAAAAATAAAAGGCTTGGTCTGCATGGGGAGAGGTTCGTTTTAGTCTCCTGGAATTGCAGCGTTCAGCATTTGCTCAGGTAACCCTGTGTCAGTGCTGGTTCAAGAAATGGACCCAGGGAAGGCAGTTAGATAGAGAGGAACTGCTCCTCAAAGAATAAGTCTTAGAGAACCAGATGCCTACCAGAATGATTCTTCAGCAGCCAGCCTCCCCCCCTTGCCAGTTTCCCCCATTAAAAGTCCTGGAATCTCCCAGTGAACACTCGGCGTCTACTCACCAAGCTCCGAGGAAGGGCATCCACACCAGCTGCCCACCTTCTGCCTGAGCCCCAATGGCTGAAATCTTCTCTGAGGGATCCTTTTGGAGGACCAGCCCAAAGACTTCCTCTGTGGGTTGCAAGTCAAATCTCCTCCCCCCCCAGGATCAAGGCAGCCCCGGGGGGGGGGACTCTTCCTCCAGCAGAGGGTGGCTGGGCAGAAGCCGAGATGGCCCCAGGTGGCAGACCTGGAGCAGCGTGCAGCAGGGAGTTGCCCCCTGGTCCTGGGGGGTGCTGGGCCTGGGGTCTGGGCCTGGGGAGGCCACCACTCCAGCCCACCCATTGCTCCTAGCCCAGGTTCATGAACTAAGGAGGAATTGCCTGAGAGCGTGAAGCACCAGTCAGTGGGACAGCTTGCTTCCAGAAGTTGTGAGTGCTCCATCACTGGCGCCTTTCAAAAATGGAGTGAACATCCATTTTATTGGGATTATATAGAGACTTCTGCCTTGAGCAGGGGGTTGGACTAGAAGACCTCCAAGGTCCCTTTCAGTTTTAGGATTGTACGAAATAGATAAAGATACATATGATAGAGAGATAAGAGAGATGATAGATAATATAGCTATGGTAGACAGATAAGATAGAGATAGATAAATGATAGAGATAGATGATAGATAAGAGAGAGAGATGATGGATAAAGATGATAGATAGATAGATAGATAGATAGATAGATAGATAGATAGATAGATAGATAGATAGATAGATAGATAGATAGATAGATAGATAGATAGATAGATAGATAGATAATTAGATAGATAGATAGATAGATATTTCATAGATAAAGATAGACAAGCAGATGGATGGATGGATGGATGGATGGAGGGATGGATGGAGGGATGGATGGAGGGAGGGACGGATGGAGGGATAGATAGATAGATAGATAGATAGGTAGATAGATAGATAGATAGATAGATAGATAGATAGATGGATAATAGATAATAAGATTAGATATATAGATAGATAGATAGGTAGATAGGTATTATAGATAGATAAGATAGCTAGATAGATGGATGAGGGAGGAGGGAGGGAGGGAGGGAGTGGAGGGAGGGAGGGAGGATATGGATGGATGGATGATGGATTGATGATAGATAGATAGATAGATAGATAAGATGGATAGATAGATAGATAATAGATAATTAATAGATATAGATAGGATAGATAGATAGATAGATGATAGATAGATAGATAGATAGATAGATAGTAGATGATAGATAGATGGATAGCTAGTAGATAGTAGATAGATAGATAATAAGATAGATAGATAGATAGATAGATGGATGGATGCTGAAGAGGGAGGAGGGAGGAGGAGGGAGGGAGGGAGGGAGGATAGGGATGGATGTATGGATGGATGGATAGATAGAATAGATAGATCGCTAGATAGATAATGGGATAATAGATAGATCGATATTAATGATAGACAGACAGATAGAATAGATAATAGATGATAGATAGATATAGATAGTTAAAATTGATGATACCTGATAGATGAGAGATAGATAAAATAGACAGATAATTGAAGTAGATAAAATAGATATGATAGTTGATACAGATAGATAGATAGATAGATATAGATAAATTATAGATAGATAGATAGATAGATAGATAGATAGATAGATAGATAGATAGATAGATAGATAGATAGATAGATAGATAGATAGATAGATAGATAGATAGATAGATGGATGGAATAGCTTGCCTCAAGAAATTATGGGTGCTCCATTACTGGAGGTTTTCAAGAAGAGACTGGACAGTCATTTGTCCAGAATTGTATAAGGACTCTGCTTTGAGCAGAGGGTTGGCCTAGGCCAGGGGTAGGCAACCTTGGCTCTTTTATGACTCGTGGACTTCAAATCCCAGAATTCCTGAGCCAGCGTGGCTGGCTCAGGAATTCTGGGAGTTGAAGTCCACGAGTCATAAAAGAGCCAAGGTTGCCTACCCCTGGCCTAGGCATAGGGTAACTCTGGGTGGCTTACAAAATTAAAATAATAAAACTACATAAATAAAATACTACAAAAGTATAAAAATACCTTTTTTTTTTATAATACTAGAAGGATTTCTACAAAAACTACTTGTAGAAATCCTTCTTACACGGTGGGATTCCAATTTCCAGAAGCTTTCCACTCCTGCCCTTGTGTCAGATAAAGGAATCCACACAAACGTTGCTAGGTCCACTCCTGGGGCTGGTCCAAAATGTCCTCTAGCCGGACAGTTCCCCACAGTAGGGCAACCTCGGTTCTTAGTGGGCTTCCAGGCCCTCTTGGAAGGGCTGATTATCACCTAGAAAGCCCAAAGTGGCCCCAGGATAGACCAGGAGCGGCCTTGTCAAGCGTGAGGGCCTGTCCAGTCTGGACATCCAGACCTTCGGGGGCTTCCCCCTCGATGACAGGTCCATGGGATGGGATGGCCAGGAGGAAGATGGTAGCCCCCATGTTTCAGAGCACCCTTCCCCTAAATGTACACGTGGATCTGACCCCTCTTTGCCTCTTGCAATGGTCAAAAGACCCCCCTCTTCAAAGAGGCCTTTCGTCTGAGGTAACTGTGTGTGAATAACATGAGTTGCACGTAGAGCCATTCAAGGGAATTGCTGCCCTGTGGGCTTCCCTCTTGCTGTGGACATGATTTCCTTGCTGAGACGAGCAGCTCTGCTACAAGCAGAGTTTCCTTAAGGGCCAAAGGATGCCCTCCCTGCCTGCTCAGCCCCTGGCACCCAGGATCTGGCGCGCCTTCCTTGGACCTCCCTCCCTCCCGCAGGCAAAGTTTCTGGGCAGGCAACTAACTTTGTTTCCCCTCCCCCGTGGCTTTCCTTCTTTAAACTCCGATCACTGGACAAACAGTCTTCCTCCCACCGGGCTGCCTTCCCAGGAGAGCCGCACTGAGCCCAGAGGCCAATTAGCTGTAATGAGCTGGACAATCCCGCAGAGTCGCCCAGGACTGGCTGGCACCAGGACACCAGGGCTGGCGCAACAGTTGCCACCATCACCCCTGCGGCCGGCAGGTCCAGCCTCTCCATTGGGCTCTAATTTGGTGGAGAAAACTTTTCTGATGTTCTTCAGACAACTTGACTGTCTCCCTGGTGCCGGCCCTGTCTGCCTCCCAGAGGTGGCCGTTCCCCCCTCGGACCTTTGCCCGGAGTCTGCGGTAATGAGGGCTCCCTTGGCAGGGCCAGTGTGGAAAACAGGCCTTTGGAGCAGGGAGGCCTATCTTTTCTGTGTGGGCGTGGGCATGTGTGGAAAACAGAGTAACCGAGAGTTGGAAGGGACCTTGGAGGTCTTCTAGTCTGACCCCCTGCTCAAGCAGGAGTCCCTACACCATTTCTGACAGATGGCAGTCCAGTCTCTTCTTGAAAACCTCCAGTGATGGAGGCACCCACAACTTCTGAAGGAAACTTCTGTTCCACGGGTTTCATTGTTCTCCCTGTCAGGAATTTTTTCCTTAATTCCAAGTTGCTTCTCTCCTTGATTGGTTTCCATCTGTTGTTTCTTCTCCTGCCTTCTTCAGGTGCTTTGGAGAATAGGTTGACCCCCTCCCCCACTCTTCTTTGGGGCGGCCCCTTCAAAAAGCAAACACAAAAGCAAACACAACCTAGAATTAAGCAGAAATTTCCTGACAGTGAGAAGAATTCATCCGTGGAACGGAAGCCGCCTTCAGATGTTGTGGGTGCTCCATCGCTGGAGGTTAACAACCGTGGGAAAAATATGTTGTAAGGTCAGGTTTGGTTACACGGGGACCTGCTTGATGACCACAATGACTTAGAGCTGTAATTCTGGGCTCAGTCAGGTCATAGGATCCTTGGCAAATCTTGTCTGCTAACAACCGCTGATGTGGTTGGCTTTCCTGCACTTAATCCAGTTACTCATTCAATTTCTGGGCTGTTGTTCCACATAAAATTAATCTAGGTTAAGAGTGAGACAAGTGCAACACATTGTATTGGAGGGACACAGCCAATGCATCTGTTTGAAAATGCTCCTGTATAAATATTCTACAGGTAGTCCTCAACTTATGACCACATTTGAGCTCAAAATGTGTGTTGCTAAGTGAAACATTTGTTAAGTGAGTTTTGCCCCATTTAACGACCTTTCTTGCTGCAGTTGTTAAGTAAATCACTGCAGTTGTTAAGTTAGTAACACAATTGTTAAGTGAATCTGGCTTCCCCCATTGACTTTGCTTGCCAGAAGGTCGTAAAAGGGGACCACGTGACCCCGGGGGACTCTGCGACCGTCATAAATGTGAACCAGTTGCCAAGTGTCTGAATGTAAATCACGTGACCGTGGGGTTGCTGCAACAGTTGTGTGAAAAATGGTCATAAGTCCCTTTTTTCCAGCGCTGTTGTAACTTTGAATGGTCACTAAGCGAACTGTTGTAAGTCGAGGACTACCTGTACACGCAGGTAAATCACACAGGTGTAAAATGAAAACCTCATCTGGCAAGATTTTATCCGTGGTTAAGAAACGATTTAAACAAAATCCACTAGGGGGCAGTGTGGCTTCACTTATTGAGCTTCCAGGGCAAAATGCAGAAGCTGCAAAGCCTTTTTCCGATTTTAAACAATTGCAGGTTACGCGCTTAATGTGCGCGGCTTTAATGCCGCCGTTTCCCACCAGATATTTACTTCCTCCCGCATTTTTTCATTGCGGCTCGCAAGTCTTCATAATACATCTTAGGGCCAATACCTTCATTTAATAGTTTGTTTAAAAGGAAATCTAAAAAATTCTGATTGTTATCCTTGCCTTTGAATTCCCTCCCTCCCTCCCACCCTCACACGTGTATGTGTGCGTGCGTGTGTGAGTGTGTAAATGTACAGCTTATTCCTGGCTGAATCTATGACAATCTTGGTCAAGTCAGGATTAGAATAAAATTCTCTCTTTCTGGAGTTAAAGATGGGTAGGAAATCACTCGAAGGCAGGCAGGTATATTATTATTATTATCACCAGAACTTATTTTCTCTGGTTTTTCAGCAATACAAAATGCTGGACCTTTCCCACAAGACCTGTGACACGTGTCCCAGAACTGAAGGGTGGGGTGGGGTTGGAGGATGTGGGGTGCTCCTCCCCTGAGGCAACTGCCCAATCTCTTGGCTGCACCTGCGCCCTCACCTGGCCCCCTGCCTGCTCCTCTGCCGCCTCCTCTGCCAGCTGAACCCGGCGCATGATTGATGCCTTCCTGGCAGGCTGCCAAGGGAGTCACAGACCTGGAGTTGCCCCCAGGTTGAAGCTGGGCAGCCCAGGGGGGTGGAGAAATAGATGGGATGCTCATTGAGCGGAATAATAGAGTTGGAAGGGACCTTGCAGGTCTTCTAGTCCAGCCCCCTGCAATAGTAGTAGTAGTAGTAGTAGTAGTAGTAGTAGTAGTAGTAGTAGTAGTAGTAGTAGTAGTAGTAATAGTAAAACAGTTGAAAGGGACCTTGGAGGTCTTCTAGTCCAACCCCCTGCAATAATAATAATAGTAAAATAATAATAATAATAGTAGTAGTAGTAGCAGCAGTAGTAGTAGTAATAGTAATAGTAATAGTAATAGAGCTGGAAGGGACCTTGGAGGTCTTCTAGTCCAACCCCCTGCTCAGGCAGGAGACCCTAGACTATTTCAAACAGGTGGCTGTCCAGTCTCTTCTTAAAAGCCTCCAGTGATGGGGCGCCCACAACTCCTGAAGGCAAGTCCTTCCTTCCACTGGTTAATTGTCCTCACTGTCAGGAAGTTTCTCCTTGATTCCAGGCTGGGCCTCTCTTTGATAAACTTCCATCTTTACTTCTTCTTTTTCCTCTTTTTGAGGCCTTGCAAGATGCAGCTCCTGTGCACAAGCCAGAGGGACAAGGCTTGCATTATTAGTTGATTGAGTTCATATATCCTGATGTTCATACATCTGGAATGGTCTAGGGTCTCCTGCTTGACCAGGAGGAGGTTGGACTAGAAGATCTCCAAGGTCCCTTCCAGCTCTGGTATTCTGTATTCTGAGCCGTAGGGGCACAGGGGTTAGAATGCAGCATTGCAGGCTAATTCTGCCCACTGCCAGGAGTTTGATCCTGACCGACTCAGGGTTGACTCTGCCGTCCATCCTTCGGATGGTGGGGGGGCAACATGCTGATTCTGTAACCATTTAGAGAGGGCTGAAAAGCACTGTGAAGCGGTATATAAGTCTAAGCGCTAGTGCTATTCTATATTCTGTATTCTGCTAAACCATCGTTATTTTAGTTATCGCTCACTGAACAAACCACAGCGGTAGAATGCACACAACACGCTATGCTCAAGCCTGAGAGGTCACAATGTGGCTTGATGAGATAATCTTTCAGCCATTCCCGGCAACTTCATTTCCATTGAAATATAAAAAACAAACAAACAAATGAAATTCCCTATCAAGGCAGCAGTGGTGCCAGCCCCTCATTCAGCTCTACTCTTTCGCTACCCGAATGGGCGGGGCCTGGAGAGGTCAAAGGTGGGACTGAGGATCCACAGTTGTGGGAATGGCAGCCAAGTGGGGATGGGTGGTGGGCTGGGGTGGTGGATGGAGGATCAGGCCCTCAACAGTGCTATACTGAGGCTTTCCCCCAGCTGCAGCTCCACATGGCAGCTGCTGGGAAGAGATGGGCGGGGGGGCTCTCCACATTGTGTCAGACCTGCCCCAGTCCGATCCCTTAGGAAAGAAAGACCCCCGACTCCATTTGGCTGAAGTGGTGGGTTCTTTGACGCAAAGGTGTTGGTTGCAGTAGAGTCAGGCTAGAACTGAATCTCCTGCGCTCAGAAGTTCCTCCACCTCCCAGCCCTCCCTCCATGATCGGTCCATCTTCCGCCAATGAGCCCCCCCCCGGGTGCTTTGAGAAGGCTGAGATGTTTAGGGTAATCCCCCTTCTTTCTCGGGGTGCCTGGCCTTCGGTGCTGGCACAAACCGGTTCCAAGCTCTCCTGCTCTTCATCAAGCTGTCATTCCCCCCTCCCAATTTCCCATCAGGTGCGCAAGCAGGTTGATTGCCCATTTGTTCCCCACCTGTGCCTCCCCCTCCTCCCTCTTAGCCTTGGATGGCAGGATGGCAGCAAGGCGCCAGGCCGAAGATGGCAGACCTGACACATTGATCCGGTGGGCTTGGGGGACGCATAAGGCTGAACCAGATGATGGGCTGAGGGCCTGATCCAGCCTCATGGCTGTCCTAGAAGTAAACTGGTAAGGAGAGCGGTTCTTCCTTCCAGGAAAATGTTGCATTTCTTTATTCACAAACCACGAATTTATTCACAAATCCGGCATCCTGTCTTTGGATGGACTCTGGTTAAGCTCAGACAAGGCCAGGTGGAGCCTTTGGGGATGTGAAAACAGTAACACTAGCAAAGTCCAGGTGATGTGTTGGCATTTGCAGTTGCCTCTGTGTCCCCCCCCTTTCAAACTGGCAGAAGGGGGTGGGGGAGGGAATGACCCCTTTGGGGGCCAATTACTCATCTCTCCTTTGGACTTGGAGAAGTTCTTCCATCATCAGGCTAAGCCACACCGGCTGTTTTCGCACTGTGAGCCCAGGAGGCCCATTTAAAGTGTCCAAAGCTTCTTTGATGTCTAATGAGAGGAACTGTCCGGGGCTTCATTACGGGGCTCTCTTGCGCGACTGTCTGGCGGTGGCCCCCTCGGTCCAGCAGGCGCTCAGGAGGGACGGGCCATTAACTGTTGCAGGAAAGCAACAAGCCCACCGCCTCTCCTGGGGGGGGGGTGTCCCACTTCGGGGGGGGGGCAGGAGAACTTGCTGGCCTCAAGGGGGTCCCTCTGCCGCCAAGACAGGTCCCTGGACATGGCCGTTCAGAGGACCAGAAGGAGAACATAGGAAATGACCTCGTTTTCTGCACTCGTCCAAATGAGATGAACAACAACTCAATTAAAGCAGGCTCTCTCTTAGGGAGAGGGGCTTCTGTCTCCCACTCCCCACCTCAGCTCTTTGCAGCCCTTTGGCGCCTCTGGACAGGTTCTCTCCAGCCAGGTCCACCCCCACCCCCCCACCCCCGGGACAGGGCTGCCCTCCAGGCTCTGCCAGGAGGACGGCAGCTCTTCTGGGCAGTCGCCAGCTGGGAGGTGCCAGCCGGGCTCCCCGCCTGAGGGAGCCATTTCCACCGACAAAGCCGGCTCGGCTCGGCTTTCCTTTCCTGCTGCTGCCAGGCTGAAAGCAGGGATTCTGCCAAGGCCCCCAGTGGCTGTGCCCGGCTCCAAAGCTGTCAGTCAAGTGGGAATGTGCAAAGACACAGCAACAGATTGTGTTACGGATTTAGAGAATAGCAGATTTAGAGAATCGCATTTGGATAGGTGTGCATTTGTCTGTTTGTGTGGGCAGTGCAGAGCATTTGTATACCCTTCCACACCCTATTTTATCTATGAGTCCATCTATCTCTCCATCTCCTTCCTTCCTTCCTTCCTTCCTTCCTTCCTTCCTTCCTTCCTTCCTTCCTTCCTTCCTTCCTTCCTTCCTTCCTTCCTTCCTTCCTTCCTTCCTTCCTTCCTTCCTTCCTTCCTTCCTTCCCTCCCTCCCTCCCTCCCTCCCTCTGTGGTTATCAGCACATTGGGTGCCATACCAAAAGCTCTTGGGTGGCACTTAGAAAACTGTCAAAAATTTCCACCTGTCACCAGCAAAAGAATCCCCCATGCTTGGATCTGCACATAGATTATGCCGCTGCCTTATAACATCCCAGATTTTTGGAAAAAAAACTCCGTGCTAATGAAGGCCAACACAAGCTAAAGAACAGACAGCTGTGATTTATTTAAATAACACCCACACCAGTAAAAATAATAACCCAGGAAAAGAAAAATATATCAAAACCTGCAAAAAATATACAGCTATTTATATTTTAACAAGAAACAAAACATAACAGCAGAAAAATGGAAATGGAAAAATGGAAAACATGTCACAAATTACTCAAAAAGGCAAATTTACATAAATAAAAGAATCAGACATTTATCTTTCTGTAGCATCACAATGTATAAACTCTACGGCATAAAAACAGTGCTGGACTTAGATATAAACTAAACAAGCTAGAGCTTAAGGCTTTACAGAATTTCAGATTTTCTTTTTTCAGTTTTTAGAATTTTACATGGCTTTTTATATGTAATCCGAGAGAGATCCAGCAGCAAAAGGATAAATATGCAACCAGGAAATCATTTGAAAATAATGTGTAATTCCACTTTGAATACCTTGTTCTTAAATTATTAAAATATGTGCATGAATGTACATTTTGGGCGGGGGGGGGGCAACCCCGGGTCCTGTTTTCCGAAATGTCTCTGGGGTAACTTTTGAACAAGGGACCGGCTGTGGCTGCCCACCTCGCTCCCTGCTCTGGGTTCCTGGCCCGGAAGGCGGCTGTTTTGGGGGGTGGGCTGGGGAGGACAAGCTGCCCCAGGGTCTCCGGGGGAGAAGGTGGTCAGGCTGGCTCCCCTCCGCAGAAGCCGCTGCCCTGGAGCCTGAGAGCCAGTGTGCTGAAGAGGCAGGGGCTCCTCAAGGTTTCAAAGCCAGGGACTTGTACCAAGACCTCGTTCACATGGTCTTCTAGTTGCGGGTTAGGGCTACGAAGGCAGGCATTGAAAAGCAGGATCTCAGTTTTGGTACGAAGGCATCTGAGTTTCTTATCCAGCGTTGCCCCTAGAAAGTCCATGTTTTAGTATGAAAGGTCCTTCCTCAAGAAGAAGTGGGTTAAAGTTGGCCCCTCAATGGCTTCCAGGATTGGCCACCCAGAAGTTTCCCCCTCCCAGAAAACCATGGACTGAACTCAGCCTTCTTTCCAAAGGGTTAGTTAGGAGAAGCCCCCCCCCATTCCTTATCTAATTGGGGTGGGGTCTGGGGCGTGCTGTGCAGATTATTTAGCCTCATGCTCCTTGGGTCCCTTTCTGCCACCCCTCGTTTGGGTCTCCAGGTCTGTCTGGCAGCCGGAAAATGTGGCACAAGAGGGCATAACGTGTCTCAAGACTGTCTCTGTGGGGAAGCTGGGTGGACGGCCGGGGGCACGAGGGCTCCTCATGCCAGGCTCTGCCCTGTTGCGGTGATGGATGCAAAGTGACGGGCAGCTCAGCAGAAAATCAGGCCAGGAGCTGGAAGTGGATGCTGGACAGAGACGGGATGAGTTGAGGCTGACTCCCTTCCTGTTAACGCCTGGGAATGTGTAGGAGCATCCCTGCCCTCGGGACGCCTGGAAGACTCTGCTGACCGCTCTCCTCTGAGGGGCCCCCAAAGAGACCCCCGGGCTCTCTTCGCCTGCCCTCAGCTTTAGGGCAGGACCTGGGTGGGTGCAGGGCCGAGAGGAGCCCCCTGACTCAGCAGGCGCCTTATCGCAGGGGAAGGGGAGGGCTGGCGCTGGGAAGCCATCTTCCTCCGCCTCCCCTTTCCTCCCAAAAGACAGGTGGAACAGGCGGTGGGCAGGAGCGATGTGCCAGGTGAGTCAGCTGAACCCCACTTCTTTGTTGGTGAGACCGGAGGCTGAGACGGAAGCCCCGCAGCCCCAGAGCATCAGGGACAAAGCGCTGAGTGAGGCTGAGGAGCAGAGAAGGCCCAGGGCTCCCAGCCGAGGCCCAGGGTGGCGGCAATGACCGCAAAGGTGGCGAGGCTGGTGGCGGTGAGACCGGAGGCTGTGCTCAAAGCTTCGGAGTGCCAGGGTGAGGCCGAGGGGCAGCGGCAGTGAGGTGGAGGGCCCGTCCCTGGTGAGGGCAGAGAGTCCGGCCGGAACAGGAGCCGAGAGCCGGAACTGGGCAGCCGAAGGAGCCGAGCACCCTGCGGGAGAGCAGGAGAGAGGAGAGCAGCCCGAAGCCAAAGGGGGAGCCGAAGGGAGACCAGCAGGGGCCTCAGGGCAGCGGAGTTGGGCCCAGGACTTGCTCCACAGAGGGAGCAGGTGGTCTTAGGTTCCCTAAGATGACGATGGGGGTGATGGGGATGAAGATGACAGCATCCATTCTCTCGGCCTCTCCGCCCCTCCCGTGTCTTGCGCTGCCTCTTTGAGTTGCTCTATTCAGGAAGGGTCAGAGCACCCATCAGAGCTGAGAAGGGATTTTCTCCAGGAACTAAACAAGGTCTAATGTATCCCCGTCCTTGTCTAGAAGAGCAACAAAGATGATCGGGGGACTGGAGGCTAAAACATAAGAAGAACATTGCAGGAATTGGGTATGCCTAAGAAAACCAAGATCATGGCATCCGGCCCTCTCAATCCCTGGCAAATAGATGGGGAAGAAATGGAGGTAGTGACAGATGTTATCTTCCTGGGCTCCAAGATCACCGCAGATGGGGACCGCAGCCAAGAAATTAAAGGACGCTTGCTCCTGGGGAGGAAAGCTATGGCGAATCTAGACAGCATCCCAAAAAGCAGAGACGTCACCCTGCCAACAAAAGTGCGTATAGTCGTTGCCCTAAAAATTCAAGTCTCAATATTTGGTTAAACTGAATAGCACAGTCAATTATGTCCAATGTTGTAGTTGAATTTTTAGGGCAACAACGAAATAACTACAGAGGAACCAACTCTTTAAAACTGATAATTGGATGCTCTCCCTTGATTCAAATGATATGTCGAGGAATGAAGGGAGACCTATCTGCTGAGATAGAGGCTCTGTTGTGGAAACCTGCCTGGCACAAAAAGAAAGCCAGAGTAAGATTTAAAAATGGGATTTAAAAGTTTACTTAATGGATTAAAAAGGTTTTTTTAGAGATATGGACTGATTTAATGTTTAGGATTTTGACTTATAATTGAGATGGAAATTATTGGCCAGATAACAGTTTGGAATGGTAATATGGAAAAGGTTTTAAATGAGGAGTTATTAGGATAAGAAGTAGAATATATATGCGAAATAGAATAAGAATGTATTTTTTTTGGAACAATGTATTTATTTTAGATTTGATAATCACTTTGTAAGGGAATGAGATTAAGATAATGGATTGTGATAACTGAAGATATGGTATTAGTAAATGAGGAGTTATTAGAATAAGAAATAGAATATATTTGGGAAATGTAAGAATGTAGTTTTCGGAATAATATGTTTATTTTAGACATTATAAGTATTATGTTATGAAATGAGGGAAATTAGGGATACCCGAAGTATAAACAATATGTTTATTTAAGGCTAAACTGGAATATGAAAATTGGAATTTAGTGAAGCTTAAAACAGGATCTGGACTTGTATAGGTAAAATGTTATTGATAATTTTATTGACTGATTGAACTTTATTTAGAAATGTATTAATTTGAATATGTAATATTAATTGAGGGAAATAGAGAGGGAATGTTTAAAGAGCTAATTTGCGCTATGCATATATGACATTGTGTTTGGATAATTGACTACCCTATCTCCACGTTGTTTCCAAAATACTTTGTTGTTAAAATTGAAAAATCAATAAAACTTGTTTAAAAAAAAAAGTACATATAGTCAAGGCCATGGTTTTCCCAGTTGCAATGTATGGCTGTGAAAGTTGGACCATAAGGAAGGCCGAGCGCCAAAGAATGGAGGCCTTTGAACTCTGGTGCTGGAGAAGACTCCTGTGAGTCCCCTGGACTGCAAGGCGATCAAACCGGTCAGTCCTAGAGGAGATCAACCCTGACTGCTCTTTAGAAGGCCAGATCCTGAAGTTGAAACTCAAGTACTTTGGCCATCTAATGAGAAGGAAGGACTCACTGGAGAAGAGCCTAATGCTGGGAAAGATGGAGGGCAAGAGAAGAAGGGGACGACAGAGAAGGAGGTGGCTGGATGGAGTCACTGAAGCAGGAGGCGGGAGCTTCAATGGACTCCAGAAGATGGTAGAGGACAGGAAGGCCTGGAGGAACGTTGTCCATGGGGTCACGATGGGTCAGACATGACTTCGCAACTAACAACAACAACAATTTAACGAAATGAAGGATGAGGGGTGACATGATAGCAGTCTTCCAGTATCTCAGGGGCTGCCCCAAAGAAGAGGGGTGTGTGTGTCAAGCTTTTCTCCAAAGCACCTGAAGGCAGGACAAGAAGCAACAGATGGCAACTCATTGAGAAAAACAACCTGGAACTGAGGAGAAATTTCCTGACAGTGAGAACAATTAATCAGTGGAACGGAAGTTGCCTCCAGAAGTTGTGGGTGCTCCAACACTGGAAGTGACAGTCTGCAGCTCCAGTGGGGCTCTCCGGGCCCCAGCCTCACCCTCCAGTTGCTGCCCCCACCAGGCTCTGGAGGAGCAGGAGCTTTGCCCTGCCTCCAAGACCCTCGGCCCAGCCCTGCCCTCCAGCCCTGCCCTCCACCTCCACCAGCCTCGCTGCCTCCGGGGGTCTCCGCTGCCCCCTGCTGGGCTCCGTTCGGCTCCCCTTTGGCTTCGAGCTGCTCTCCTCTCCCCTCCTCTCCCGCAGGATGCTCGGCTCCTTCGGCTGCTCGCCACCCTTGCGGTCGTTGCCGCCACCCTGGGTCTCGGCTGGGAGCCCTGGGGCTTCCCTGCTCTTCAGCTTCTCTCCGGGGCTTCTCAGCGCTCTGGGGCCGTCGGACCCCCAGCTCAGCCTCCAGTCTTACCACCGATGGTCCTGTGGTGGTCCCTAAAGTGGGGGCAAGGCTGGTGGTTCACCTGGTGAGGGTAGGGTTCACCTGTCACCAGGCATACTGGGTAGCTGGTCGAAGGAAGGAAGGGAGGGATGAATTTTGTTTCTCAAAAGGGTAGGAGGCCATCACTTCTGAACTCCAGATACGGGGAGAAAGTGCAGGTAAATTCCTCCAGGTGCTGGTGGCTGAGGGCTGCCAGAAGTGTTTCGGCAATGAAGTACGGATTGCAGAAACGGGTGTAGGCCAAGACCAGTCCAAGGAAGAGAAAGCAGCCAAAGAGCAGCCGGAAGAGGATTTTGACTGCCACCCACCACCAGTCCAGAACCTTCCTGGTCTCTGAGCTGCTCCTGGCCACCCCCCTCAGCTTGGCCTCCGCTATTTCCGGGAGCAGCCAGCCCTTCGGCACCTGGTCTTCCTGGGCCACCTTCAAGAACACGGCCTGCTGCAGACAGCGCTCTTGCTCCTCCCGCAGAGCTTTGACCCGGTTCCTCCTGGTTTCTCTGAGCCTCTGAAGACCGATGACTTTTCCCTTCAGCTGGCCGGAGTGGCTTTTCTCCAGGAGGAAGTCGTGCTCCCTCTCAGCCAGGTCATCCTCCATACTCCGGATGGCCTTTTCAGCTGCTGATACCAGGCCGTGCATCTCTTCGAGGTCCTTCTCGGAGGCGGCCTCGCCGTCCTTGAAGGAGGCCGCTTGGCTGGTGACCTCGTGCATCTCCTCACCAAGCTCTTCACTGTGCTTCATCAGATACTTCTTCTGCCGTTCTGACTGATGGATCTCCGTGCTGGTGTGGTCCAACCTTCTGGTGATGTCCTCCAGAGATTTGTGCAGGCGTTCCATGGTGTTCTTGTGGCGATCCACTGTCTCTTGGAGAACTTTCTGCTGCTCTTTCATGAGTTGCTTCGCTTTGAGCAACTGCTGGTTCTGAGATTCAGAACCGGCTAAGGTCTCTCGCAGCTCCTCCACCTGCAGGCGGAGAGCCTTGGTGGTGGCTGAGAGTTCGTCCAGGGACATCATCCGCATTTCTCCCGCCATGCTGTCCTGCTTGAAAAATGGAGAGACACAGTCACATCCCCTGCTCAGTTCAGGGGGGGATTTTGCTGCCCTTCTCCAGTCTGGCTCTTCCCTAAAGTTTTGGAATCCATCGTCTTCGGCTAGCATGAGAGAAGGCGGGAGTTAGGAACCCACCGACACATCTGCAGAGTGGTGTCCTGCCGGAGGATTCTTTAGATGTAATCTACACTGACCACTTGATGCCCCAAAGATTATTTTTCAAAAAGGCAATTGGACTTTCTTGTTTTTTTTCCTTTGAAAACATCTTGCTTCTCATCCCAGGAGCTTCTTCAGTTCTGGCTGAATGGTGACGAAAGGAAGTCGGCTAGAACTGAAGAAGCTTCTTGGATGAGAAGTGAAATGTTTTCAAAGAAAAACACCAAGAAAGTCCAGTTGCCTCTTGGAAAAGGACCTTTAGGACAACCGTGACCCGGATGATTGAAAATCTCTGTAGACCAGGGCTTCTCAACCTTAGCAACGTTAAGATATGGCTGGCTGGGGAATTCTGGGAGTTAAAGTCCACATATCTTGAAATTCCCAAGGTTGCAAAACACCGCCACAGGCAATTACTTTACGCATCACATGCATAGTGTAAAGAGCCAAAAGCAAACACAACTAGTAGATTCACCAAGTGGGCCTGATTTTACTCAGATGTGATAACCTCTCAAGCCACAAAGGACCAGGCTCAAATGATCATTCTTTGGGGCTCTCTGAAGAAGTTGATAATGCTGGGAAAGGGGAGGAGGAGGAGGAGGAGGAGGAGGAGGAGGAGGAGACGACCATCTCTGGCCAGTTGGGTGGATGTGATTACAGTGGCGATGGGAGCATTGTTGGAAGACCCGAAGGACCAGACTGGGGACAGATCATCCAGGAGAAAATCTACCCCAATGGTCACTAAGACTCCACATGCATTTGATGGTGCATAATCAGTCAATCAATGCAGACCAAACTCCCTGGAGAAGTCAGTAATCTTGCAAAGGTGGAAAGAAAGAGAAGAGGAGGAGACCCTCTCAAGCAGAATAACAGAATTACGGAGTTGGAAGGGACCTTGGAGGTCTTCTAGTCCTACCCCCTGCTCAGCTAGGAAACCCTACACCATTTCAGACAAATGGTTGCCCAATCTCTTCTTAAAAACTTCCAGTGTTGGAGCACCCACAACTTCTGGAGGCAGCTTGTTCCACTGGCTGATTGTTCTGTCAGGAAATTTCTCCTTAGTTCCAGGTTGCTTCTCTCCTTGATGAGTTTCCACCCAGGTTGACCCCCCCCTTCTCTCTGTGGCAGCCCCTCAAATATTGGAATGCTGCTATCATGTCACACCTGGTCCTCCTTTTCACCAGACTTGAGATACCCAATTCCTGCAACTGTTCTTCATATGCTTTAGCCTCCAGCCCCCTAAGCAATTGAAGGGGTGAGAGGTGCAGTTTGGGAGACTGAAGGACCAGGTCGGAGACACATCTGGAAAGGTCACAATTGGTGGTCACGTGACCCCTGTATCATGGTAAATACACATAGCTGCCAAGGGGAGGCTGCAACGGTCAAAAGTGAGAGAATTTTCTTCCAAGCTACTTTCTTCAGTAACTGAGCAAATGGTTGTAAGTCAAGGATTACCTATAATTAAGTGGTTAGTGTTCCAATATCTGAGGGGCTGCCGCAAAGAAGAAGAGGGGGGGGGGTCCACCTACTCTCCAAAGCCCCTGAAGGCAGAACAAGAAACAACGGATGGAAACTCATCAAGGAGAGAAGCAACCTGGAACTAAGGAGGGATTTCCTGACAGTGAGGACAGTTAATCAGTGGAACGACTTGCCTCCAGAAGTTGTAACTTTGGAAATTTTAAAGAAGAGACTGGACAGCCACTTATCTGAAGTGGTACAGGGTCTCCTGCTTGAATAGGGGTTGGACTAGAAGACCTCCAAGGTCCCTTCCAACTCTGCTATTCTTTCTTTAGCCCGCATCCCCACCAGCCGGAGACATGTACCTTTGACCTGGAGGACGGGGAGATTCGGTGACAGGTGTGGAGGCTGCGATCGGAACAGGTAGGAGCACTTCTCTGCTCTGGTGCTGGCCCCACTTTTCCAATCTCGCCCCCTAATTCTGCCTCAGTGGGAACTGTCCGTTCCTCCTGAGAAGCACCTCTTTGCTCCCAATCTTTGGACTGCTGGCCCTGCGGCAGCAGCTTTAACCCGGATGCCCAAATGGGGGAGATCCTGGCGCTGCCCTCAGTGCCGGCCGTCCAGTCCGGTCTCTCTCTCCAGGGACTTTGAGCAGAGCCTCCCAGCACTGCGGTCCAGAAAAGCGACCGACGCTGGAATGTTTGACATTTGCCGTGGCAACCTCCAGCCAATGAGGTTAGGAGGAGCCCGTGACGTCACAAACCAGGGCTTTGATTCTGTTTGGAGTTGAGATTTGAAAAACAACCATCAACCGGCCACCTTCACACCTGGCGGCCTGGTCTGCGAGCTGATTGGTCAGCTTTTAAGGGGCTTTGGCAGGAGCCTCAAGCAGGGCTGGTCTGCCTGGATCGCCTGGTTGATGCTTTGGCTTGATGGAGCCATGGTTAGGACCAGCCGGTTGTGGCCAAGACCCACCTGGACACCGAAAGAGGCGGGGTGCAAACGCTTTGCTCATAGGGAGTGTGAGTCCGGCTGGCCCGTTGTGGCTTTGCGACTCTGCTGAAGAACTGTGCCCGTGGGGCCATTCCTGGAAGAAGGGAAGGTGGCCTTTGGCTTAAGCCCTGGTCAAGAATGTCCAGGCAAAGGTCCGGAGACACAGAGCCCAACACGAGCAGGTTAAAAAAGCGCCCCCAGAGGTGGAGAAATTAGCTAATTACAGGCAGTTCTCAACTTACAACAGTTCATTTAGCGTCCATTCAAAGTTACAATGGCAAGGGAAAAAGTGAATTATGACCGCTTTTCACACTTATGACCACTACTGTGTTACCTTAGTCACATGATCAAAATTCAGACGCTTGGCAGCTGACTCCTACTTACGACGGTCGCAGCGTCCCTGGGGGGTCACGTGATCCCCTTTTGTGACCTTCTGACAAGCAAAGTCAGTGGGGGAAAAGCCGGATTCACTTAACCACGTTGCTAACTTAATAGCTGTTGTGATTCACTTAACATCAGTGTTTTGCTTAGCAACAGAAATTTTGGGCTCAGTTGTGGTTCTAAGCTGAGGACCCCCTGTAGTTGTAGCTTCTGGGTGGTCTTCAAGGGCGGTCCTATGCTCAGCACAATACAGCAATGTGGGATCCTCTGAGCTGGGTGTTTTTTCTTGCAGATGTTTCATTACCCAACTAGGGGAAACGTCTGCAAGAAACCCACTCAGCTCAGAGAGCACCAAAGACCCCACATTTCACTCCTGAGGACAAAGATTCCCTTCTGTCCCATGCATTACAATAGTCCAGTCATGGAAAATAAGTTTTGTTCCATACAGTATTAACCTTGTGAAGTCTAAAGCTTCCTCCTTCCGTTATGTATTCAAGATGGACAGTGATTAATATTTATATGTTACTTATATGTAAGGGTGTAGGTCTATACATATGTACATAGTATGTTTAAATGTGTGTTATGCATGTGTACACTTTGAGAGCAAGCAACTAAATTTCAGTTTTAATGTGTGCTGTTGTGCCCACAGTAAAAAATGACAATAAAGGTTATCTATCTATCTATCTATCTATCTATCTATCTATCTATCTATCTATCTATCTATCTATCTATCTATCTATCTATCTATCTATCTATCTATCTATCTATCTATCTATCTATCTATCTATCTATCTATCTATCTATCTATCTATCTATCTATCTATCTATCTATCTATCTATCTATCTATCTATCTATCTATCTATCTATCTATCTATCTATCTATCTATCTATCTATCTATCGTGGGAAGTATGTTTTTGCAAGGAACTGGCATAAGACGTTCATAATTCTCTTTACCCTTAAACGTTGCAGGAGTCCCTGTAGTTTTCCTATCTTCACAGCCTGGAGATACTGAGCTTTGATGCTACGGAGTCTGTCCATGACCAGGGACAAAATTAGAAGCTTGGGGAGACTTTTTTCCGGTCTGGGAACAGTACACAACCCTCAGATATGGGCCCGCTTTGCAGCATCTCCTGATCAACGCCGCATGCTCCTGTTGGGCAGATGTCATTTCCTCTGGAGGAGCCAGGGGTGGGGAGAGGAAGGGGCAGGAGACCCCAGGGAGACCGGCTGGCAATCCCGGGTTCCCTTGGTGGCTCCAGGGGAGCAAATGGAGCCCCATTGTGGCAGGAGATGGTGTGTCTCCCCGTTCTGCTGGAGTCTGGTGGAGCTCCATGGGGGAAAAGGCTTTTGTCTAAACAGACTTCTACAGTTCCTGACCGGCCTCAGCCAAGCCCACCTCTGCCTGAGCGATGAGGCTGCGAGTGGCGCTTTCCTTCCAGACTTAGTTTGGGTTCAGTTAAGGAGAGCAGTTGAGCATTATCTGCAGGTACGTGATCTGGGAGGGCTGCATCTGCATCATAGGGAGGATTTTTTTGACACAGTAAAAGGGGCAGTTTTAAAATTTGCTTTATAACCTATCTTTCACCTCCACCTTAAGGCAGGCAGTCTCTCCTCGCTTTCCCCACAGCAAGCCCCCTGTGAAGGAGGTCGGGGTGGGAGGCATTGACTGGCCCCACATCATCCAGGGAACCCCCATCACTGGGGAGGTGGGGGAAACCAACCCCGGTCTCCTACCTTGCCCGTGAAACCAGACCAGCTCTCACTTTGTTCTTGTTATTTTAAAGAAAAATCAATAATTAAAAAGGGGACAGAAGATCGTCTAGAAATGGGACGGCTTAAGCATCCAGGTGCAGTAGGCAGAGGAAAGGAGGGCCAGGACGGCTCAAGACACCGAGGCCTTGGCTGAAGCTGCTCCACACATTTTCCAGGTGTTTTGAGTTGGTGGACAGCCTGAATTTTATGAGTCAAGCTGAGCCAAATTGTCAGAGGAAGCCCAGAGAAGACGCAGTGAAATGCAACCAAGCCCAATCTTTTATTTGCTTACGCCTAGTAGACAGATCACTGGAGAAAGCAATCACGTTGGGAAGAGTTTATGGTAAAAGGAAACCAGCCCGCCAAAGAACAGGGTGGCTGGACACCCTCAAAGCTGACCCCAGCCAGAGCATAGGCAAACTCTTCGTTTGTTTGAGACACACTTTCCTTTTTGGATTACAATATTATAATGACAACCAACAAAAAGTTGAGAACGGAGAGGAGGAAAAGATGACTAGAGGCAACGCAATTGCACTGGATTTATTTCAGAAAATGTTTGAGGAAATGGCTAATAAATTAGGAGAACCACTTGATACTAAACTGGTTCAATCACTTGAAACCAGAGTGACAGCTTTTGAAAAGAGAAGAAGAAGAAAGAGTGAAGACCTGGAAGCTCTTCACAATCTAGCAAGATTAGCACCCAAAGATGAGCTGTTGAGGCAGCAGCAGAAGACATGGGAGGAAGATCAAAGAGGGGAAGGGCGCACGGCAAGGCAAGACCCTGCGTGGGGTCTCCCATCGACAGATAGCTGAGGTGGCAGACATTGGGAAATCTTACTTGGAATTTTAATGATATAATATATTATTAAAATATATTTGTCAGTTGTGGAATAGAATCCATGTTTTCTATTGTTCAAATCCCACATATAATCAATGCCTTTTATTGTTTGATCACTTGCTTTCTGATACATCACCTATGCCAAGGATACGCATAATTTGTTTCTGTACCCTATAAAAAGACACGACACCCCCCCTCCTTAATAAATGCATTTTGCTTTGCCTGAATTACTGGTTGATTCATATTTTCAAACGGGCAGAGAAGCTGCTTTGTAAAGGTAAAAAGTCTTTCAAATTCGGCGATCAAGTTCTTATCAGTTCCGCAACCAACGGGCCAAATGGCTGGGTCAGAAAAGAATAAGAGATCCGGAACTGAAGAAAGTTGCAGGAGAGTTTTGTTTGTTTGTCTGAGATTTTTGGGGGATTTGTGTGTGTGTGTGTGTGTGTGTGTGTATGGGGGGTTTTAACCTTCTACGTGGAGAATACTTTGCTACCTGACAGGATGCAAGAACAGGATGCTTGAAATCCCAAATTCTTCTAATTTCTGCTTGGTGGATCAAACTTACAAACAAATTCACGAAGGATGCTGGTGAGTTAGAGACAGAATGCCAGAGAAGATGAATGTTGGGCTAACCTTCTGTTTTGCTGGCAGCATTTCTGCTTCTGAGGCCAGGAGGGAAGGAAGAACCGGTTCCACCCTCAGCTAGGTGGAGTTTGCGCAAGAAAAGCCCGCCGAGAAAAATCTCGAAATGAGGCAACTCTTCAGTGGATCTTACGATAGATCGGCATGCAACCACACCCGCCTGGAGCCCCGTGTTTTCTTCCTGTCTGGGATTCCTGGGCTGGAACACGCTCACCGCTGGATCTCCATCCCCTTCTGCTCCGTGTTTGTCATCTCCCTTCTGGGCAACTGCACCCTCCTCTATGTGATCAAGATGCACGCGAGTCTCCACAAGCCCATGTTCTTCTTTCTCTCCATGCTGTCCTCCATCGACCTGGTGTTGTCCCTCACCACCACGCCCAAAACCCTGGGCATCTTCTGGTTCGGGGCCGGGGAGATCGGGTTGGCTGGCTGCCTGGTGCAGATGTTTTTCCTGCACTCGTTTTCCATCATGGAGTCTGCAGTGCTCTTGGCCATGTCCTTCGACCGATACGTGGCCATTTGCCACCCTCTGAGGTACCACAGCATCCTGACCCATTCCATGGTGGCCAAAGCCGGGCTGGTGGCCTTGATGAGAGCAGTCGCCCTGATGCTGCCCCTCCCTTTCCTGCTCAGGAGACTGTCCTACTGCCACTCCTTCACTATTGCCCACTGCTACTGCGAGCACATGGCCCTGGTGCGGCTGGCTTGCTCCGACACCCGCTTCAATAACCTCTACGGGATCTTCGTGGCTCTCCTGATTGTTGGCCTCGACTTGGGCTTCATCCTACTGTCCTACGCCAAGATCCTCAGAGCCGTCTTGAGCTTGGCCACCAAGGAGGAACAGCACAAAGCCTTCAGCACCTGCCTCTCCCACGTGTGCGCCATCTTGGTCTTCTACGTCCCTGTGGTTCTCTCCTCCGTCATACACCGGTTTGGCCACCATGTTCCCGCCTACATCCACATCCTCTTGGCTAACTTCTACCTGCTCTTCCCACCAATGATGAACCCCATTATTTATGGGGTGCAGACAAAGCAGATCCGAGAGAGAGCTCTCCATCTCTTCCATCACCAGCAGCTCTTATGAAAGGCAACCTCGTAAAGGAACTGCCTGTTCACAAGCTGCATATATATGCAACTTATAAATTAGGATACTTTCTTCTCCACATCTTCATATTCGTGAGGAAGAGCCCCTGGCAGGCAGCCTCCACCTTCCCTCCCTGGCAGGAGCTATGAGAACCTCAGTCCTCGCTCCGGCCACCATCACAACTGGCCAAAGTCAGAAAAAAGTCTCCTCTACTGAGGCATTTTTGTTCGGTTATTTTTGGAGATGCCCCATCGATGTCCCCTCTGAGCTTGACCCCAGGGCCAATAGGAGGCAGAAAGAAAGTGAAGGGGAAAGGGGACTTCACACAGTCCCTGGATCTGTTGCTCACCGGACCTGGGATTATTAGATGGGTCTTCTTAAGCAGGAGTCCCGGGTCTGGCCCAACACGAACAGAGAGGCAGTGTCCAATTCTCTCTGAGTCCCATGTTTAGTCAGATCTGGTCAAAGGTGGCTCCTCCCGGTAAAGCTGGAAGGATATTTATTCAGCATCCTTGATACTATATTTGGTTACGTAAGCAGGAAATACAGCCATTTTTACAGCCGAAAGTAGATAAGAAGCAGAAGTTGTTACAATGTCGTTGCTCATTAAGTACATTTAGAAGCATATTTGGGAAGAAGCCTATTTAGCAAACCCATTGCGCCCTATCTCTGGTTTCCCGTGATGCCTCCCCTGAGCTGTGGACAGTGGCATTACAACTCGTTCTCTTTCATTCAGCCATTTCAGTGCCGGAATCTTGACCAGGGGTCTTCCAACTTGGCCCTTTTATGACTTGTGGACTTCAACTCCCAGAATTCCTCAGCCAGGCACATGTGCCTGGCTGAGGAATTCTGGGAGTTGAAGTCCACAAGTCATCAAAGGGCCAAGTTGGAAGACCCCTGATCTTGACCATCCTAATCCTGATCAACAGTCTCTGTGACCTGTGTAAATGGAAGGGAAACTTTTCTATCTCTGTATAATTCCAACATAAATTTGATTTTCACTTCCAATAATGTCTGCTAACATTCCTTGATCGCTATTCAATTCCACCCCGTTTTATCTATTTAGTGGGATAAATGGATACTTAACTAAGGGCTGGAAGGCGGTGACCTCCCTGGGCATGGAAGGGATTTGATTTTGGGTTAGCTTGATCCATGTTCCCCATTCCGGATGGAGGGTAAAAATTGTTTCCCTTTTTACTGGATTGCTTTTAATCTGTTTTAAAGTTTAACAAGATGCCTGGAGGATGATTCAAAGCGAGTCTGACTGGGCATAAATAAGACCTTGTGGCGTCTTGTGATGATGAAACACGAATGCTTCTCTGCCCTTATTGTGTCTGCTGATAGCAACTTCTGAACAACACAACTCAGCAACTTTGATGCCTGTATTACAACGATCTACACAGACTGCTTGCCTTCTGCTGGGAATGACCAGATCCATAATTCATGGATCTTGGGGGAAGTCAAGCTTCTGCCTCTTGTGGCTGTGCAAGGACTCCAGGCTAGGCCCTCACTTGACCCCTCCTTCCAGCCTAGCTGGTGGTTTCCTGACATCCTGTTTAGGGTGACCTGTCCCTTATTGTAGAGGTCCCCAAACGTTTGGGCACTAGGGACCAGTTTCGTGGAGAAAGGTTTTTCCACGGACCAGAGAATGCGTGGTGTTGTGTGCTGCCTGGATCCTACTGATGGGGCTTTGCTTGTTTGTGTGGACCGGTTGCTGGCGTGCTGTGGCCCGGTACTGGTCCACAGACTGGGGGTTGGGGACCCCTGCCTTATTGGGTAGGAAGGTCTCGGAATATCTGCTGGGGTATTGTGAAGATTATCTGGTGGATAACTTTGCTCGGATCCACTCTACCTCGGAGTCCGATACAACAGAGCAGGCTGAGGTTCTTGGGGCTACAGTCTGGTGGTGTGATCTGGGATGAGTTGTCCAGTCTTGTTATGCAGGATCTGAGGTGTGGCTTGGTAAAGAAATGCAAGAAAATCGAAGTTGCCTTTTAGCTTTATGTGTTTATTCAGCTGAACAAAAATGGGCCCCTCTAAAAAAGAGGAATCCCCAAATGACAAGAAACCCTTGTATTTATACTTTTTGATTACATAAGCAATCCACCCAGCAAAGCTGGCACACATAAGGTGAAGAATTTACCCAGAAAGGCTGGCACACTACAGATAAGACAAGAGGAAACAGAAATAGCCAAAGATGTTCTTTTTGGGTGTTTTCCTAAGGACACTGGGTGTTCCCGGGTATCTTGGGAGATTGGGTGTGTCCCTGGGTGACCTTCCACGACTCTGCATCCATGACTCTGCAAGTACCCAGAGATAGTGGGGCCATCCGCACGTATTCACAATCTACGCTTTCTCCTGATTCCTGGTCAAAATCTCCAGTGATGGAGCACCCATAACTTCTGGAGGCAACCTGTTCCACTGATTAATTGTCCTACCCTGTCAGCTCTGCCTTGGCCTACAATTTGTTATTTCTCAGGCCCATAGCCATCAGCACCATCAGCACCATGGATCTCTCAGGCCTTGGCACCATAAAGCATGGGGTTGAGCCTGGGAGGGACCAGCAAGTAAACGTTGGCTAGGAAGACATGGACACACCAACGGGAAGGGGCAGCCCACTTCCCTTCTGCTTTAGGGCAGCAGGACAGGCTGAGTTGGACCAACTTGAGAGGGGATGGAGGCCTGGCCTGGGAGGGGAGATTGGAGCAAGTCAGAGGGAGGGTCTTCCCAGCCTACAGGAGAAATGGTGACCCCTTGTTTACCCCTTGTCAAGCTATCACTGTTGCCAGGGAAGCAGCTGTTTGGTGGCTTCAGAGGGAAAAAGAGAGACCTGTCAACAGGGAGACTTCTTGAGGGAGGTCAAGGAGAACATCCAAGCAAACCCTACATCACAACATTTGGTTTCACATGGAAATGGTTCATGTGGTGAAGGGGAATCTGGTGAGACCTCAAGGCATTTCTGGACCCCAGGAAGTGCTGCTGACAGAACAGGAAGTGAAGTAGCTATTTTGCTCTCTGGTAAAGTGTTTGTACGAGGAACAGAGGCTCCAGGGATGAGTTCGTGACTGTCTGGCGCAAGAAATCAGGAACCAGGGTTGTTCAAATGAGGACAAGTGGGGTTTTTTGGGATAGATTTTATTAGTTTTTATAGGGTTAGGGATAAGGTGGGGTCGGGATTAGGGTTGGGATTTGGGTTAGGGTAAGGGTTGGGGTTGGGGTTTTTACAAATAACATTTTCAATATTTAGCAAACAGCATAATGTCTGGGTACATGTATTTAACTAACAATAATAGATATAGTTAATTATCATAAACAATATGTTAATTCATCACTCAATAGCCTTCTTCTTACTAATATATATTCAAAATTACATATCACATTCCTTTCTCTCTGACTCGTTTTTCTAGCCATTGATAAAAATTATCCCATGTTCTAAAATACACTGAGTCTTCTAAATGAAGACAAGTTTAATCCATGCTGTCTCACTACAGGAATCTGAACTACTGGTGGTCAAAGCAAATAGGCAGTAGACAAGAATCAACAGAATTCAAGGTGGGCTGGAGTTAGACTTCTTGCGGGTGCGAAGGGATTCATGACCGATGACATGTCTGACCCCTCCGTCCCTCAGGCTCATCCTGGTCATCTCCTATAATGGCCTAATTAAACTACTATCCATTAAGGGATGTTCTGAATGTAGAACAATAGAACATTCCACCCACAACAATTCCTTCAAAACATTTTGGGAGAAAAGAATTTATTTGTATTCACATTGAACAGAAAGATCAAAATACACAATATTTGTTAATTTCACACAGCACTATTATGAGTTGGCCAGTCTGCCTTGGACCTACAGTTTCCTGCTTTGCATGCCCATAGCCATCAGCACACGCACACGGATTTCCTTGGTCTTGGCCCCATAAACCATGGGGTTGAGCATGGAAGGGACCAGCAAGTAGAAGTTGGCCAGGAAGATGTGGACACTGTGGGGGATGCTGTGCCCAAAGCGGTGAGAAAGGAAGGAGAAAAGTCCAGGGGTGTACTGAATGAAGATGACTCCCACGTGGGCCCCACAAGTGCCCAGGGCTTTGTGACGAGCCTCCAGTGAGGGCAGGTGGAACACGGTCCACAGGATCCGTCCATAGGAGGCGAAGATGAAGGTCAGGTCTCCACCGACAACGAGGAGGGACGCAACCAGCCCATAGAGATTGTTGGGAGTGGTGTTCCCACAAGCTAGTTTTACTAGAGCCATATGCTCACAATAAGTATGAGAGATATTTCGGGAGTGGCAGAATCTCAGCCTCAGCAAAAGTAAAGGAACGGGTAAGACGATTACAAAAGCCCGGATAGCAATGGCTGCTCCAAATTTGACCACCGTCCTTGGGGTCAACAGGGTTGTGTAGCTGAATGGGTAGCAGATGGCCACATATCGGTCATAGGCCATGGCGGTGAGTGTCCCAGATTCCACAGCGGTGATGGCGTGGACCACGAACATCTGCACCAGGCAGGCAGCGAAGGTGATCTCTTGGGCCTTGATCCAGAAGATGCCCAGCATCTTGGGCAGGACACAGGTGGGCATGGCCATGTCGGTGAGGGCCAGGATGGAGAGGAAGAGGTACATGGGCTGGTGCAGGCTGGATTCTGCCCAGATGACCCAGAGCAGGGTGGCGTTGCCCAAGAGGCACAAGGCGTAGATGAAGCAGAAGGGGATGGAGAGCCAGGCCTGGGCACTCTCCAGTCCCAGAAGACCCAGGAGGAAGAAGGAGGTGGAAGGAGCGTGGCCACTGAGGTTGGTGGCTCCTGGCATAGCATTAAATGAACCAGATGCCTATCTCTCCAAGCTGGCTGGTCTTCTTACTTCTTAAATGTTTTGATACAATCTGCTGAATCTAAAAGTCGGCTTGCTTCCCCTCCCGTCAACTGATCTGCAATTTCTTTGGCTAATGCCCTCTCCTCTAGGCCATGGGACCTTCTGGGGCTGCCTCCAGTTGGAGAGTCAGTTTCCTGCCTCTGGATGATGCAGTGGGTGTTCCTCTCAGAGAAATGAAGAACGTGAGAAACCCCACTCCAGGCTTTGTGCGCAGAACCTAAGAATAGCCCCCAACACAATTTCCACAGCTCAGTTCCTCCCCAGGAACAATGAGGGGATTTCCTTGCTGCGTCCAGCTGAGGCTCCAATTTTAGAACGTGGGCTTTCCCTCGCCCCCAGGCCTCCTCGCTATTCCCTTCTCACAATGAAGGATTCGGGAGGAGGGAAAGAGTCACCCTGGCCTTGCCGCGTTCTCGGGGTGCGAGAGAAGAGCTGCAGAGAGACGGAAACAGGAATGGGGCAGAGCTCAGCTGCTGTAGTTGGGGTCAAGTGTCACAAGCTATCGGTGGTCCCACCACCCCTCGCACCATGGGATGCTCCTGTCTGGGGTCCCAGTCAGCCAGTTTACAATTTCTATTCCAGAGCCTTCCGTATTTTTTAAGGCTTTTAGGAAGAGATTGGGCAGCCATTTGTCTGAAATTGTACATGGTCTCTTCCTTGGGGGGGGGGGTTGGACTTGAGAACCTCCGAGGTCCCTTCCAACTCTATTATTCTGCAGTGTTATTCAGTTATTTTTTCTATGATCACATGTATCCATCCCATCAAGCCCAAAGAAAGTCTGGAATGATATAGGATCTCCTGTCACAGGCAGGGGGTTGGACTAGAAGACCTCCAAGATCCCTTCCAACTCTGTTATTCTATGTTGTATATTAGGTCTCTCCCCTCATTTCATCCCTTTTCATCCTGCTGGTTTGTAAAAATCAGAAGCCTGCACATTATGGAGTTACTCCAAGGTTAACTATGAGGGGTCCTTTGTGCCCTTTGTGTTTTCTTGCAGACATTTAATCACCCAAACTAGGTAACATCGCCAGTGCTAGTCAAGCTATGGTTAACTATGGTTTCCCAGCCAGGTGTGCACTCACCGGATTCATCTGGCATCCTTTACTAAAGAGCTACACACCAGGCATTTCAAGGTGGTGATTTGCACGCCTTCGCTAAGCAAGCGGTTTAGCTTATAATCATAGACAAACAGGGTCTCAAACTTAAAGTTACTTACCCCCACCCTGTGCATGCATTGGTTCCTTTTATCCATTTCAATATTGATTTTAATCTTAATTTTTTAATGTTTGATGCTTTAATGTTCTAATCTGCAATTGTTCTGTTCTGTTATGTATAGTGTTGCAAGACAGCCAGAGACACTGAGTAGAGAGATGGGCAGCATGCAAATTTAAAAAATAAATTACCTTCATCCACATACTTTTTGCCGTGCTTAAAGAGGCAACACAGACTTCACATTCATGCACACATAGGCACAGTCACACTGAACCATTCCAAGCCGCAACACGGACCCACCTGTGAGGCTGCTAAGGTCTGGGTGACTGGGCCAGCAATGGGCCCCTCCACCTCCACCTCCAAAGAAGCACCACGCCTGGCGCAGAGTCTCCCAGGGATATATAGCTCAGGTGCTGCCAGGTAGCAAAGGGACTGAATGAAGATGCTGGCCAGGCAAGGGCCCTCCGGGGGATTCTGGCTGCACATGATGCCCGGGGGTACAACAGCGTCACTGAAGCACCACTGCTACTTGTGCCCCCCCCGGAATGTCTGCCCCCCCCCGGAGTGAGGTCAGCTCTCATCCTCCTTTCCTTCTGCAAGAGGTGAAAGACCTGGTTCTGCAAGTTGGCTTGGGGGGGGGGTCTCAACCGAGGGCTTTCCCATTGCGGGTGGCTGATAGATTAACAACAGATCCCATCTCCCCCCTTCTCACCATACTCCCCCCTCCCCATCTTTTTAGCTAGCTCGATATTTTTATAGTATTCTGTTTATATTACTAGGTTTGGGGCAATTTTATCTTTGATACTGTAAGTTGCCCAGAGTTACCGCGTGGTAAGGTGGGTGGCGAATACATTTTACAAATAAATAAAATAAATAAAACGGGGGTGGTGGAAGAACTGCTCCAGGGTTTGGTGCCTCTGGGACAGATTCGGTCTTTGGGGTTACTCTTTCCTTTGTTTTGCTGCTGTTGTTGCAAAACGCAGGGTCAGCAAACAGAGAAACAAACCAAGATGGCGGCCTGGATGCTTTTTTGCACCATCGGAGGGTTATTCTCGGCCCTGGTATGCAATTCCCATGCGGGAGGTAAAGGGAGCTGAAGCATCTTTTGACCCCAAAGAGACAACGTCTGGAAGTAGTTCAGACCGACACCTCCCTGATTCACGCAATGACGAGGGTGGTAGGAGGAGAGCAGCAGAACTGGCCTCACGAGGTCCCGTTCCTGCAGCCCGGCTCAATAAAAGCAACTTTAGCCTTGCTGTGCAGTTGATTCCCTGGCTCGATCTGCCTCGTGGGGCAGACAGCAGGGGACCGGAGAGGAAAGGGGGTGTCCCACCCTAAAGTGTCCAGTAAGAGCTGGAAGACCCCTGTCCCTTCCTTGGCTTGGCTGCTGCCAGCTGAAGTTGGGCAACTAGTGAGGTTCATGTTGAGGAAAGACAGATGACACCAGTTTCCTGCAGGAGCAGTGAACCTGCAGGCAATTGCTTTCCCCTCCGAGCAACAGGTGAGGACCGTGGCCTGGACTGAGATGAAGGTTGATCCTTCAAGGACAGTTGGCAATCCAGGCTTGGTCTGAAGGCAGGAGACCCATGTGTGCTTGAGACCTCTTCGTGGGAGTCACGTGCTCATGGACCCCCTAATTCTTCCCCTGGAAAGAGTCAAGAGCCCTGGTGGTGCAGGGGTTAGAAGGTAGCATTGCAGGCTGACTCTGCCCACTGCCAGCAGTTCAGTCCTGACCAGCTCAAGGTGGACTCAGCCTTCCATCCTTCCCAGGTTGGTAAAATGAGGACCCAGATAGTTGGGGGTTAATATGCTGATTCTGTAAACCACTTAGAGAGGGCTGAAGCGGTATATAAGTCTAAGTGTTATTGCTATTGCTTGCATTTCCCGCTTATGACCATGATTCTCTTGGATCATCTGAACCTACTTCCCCCTTGGAGAGAAGGCCAAGGCAAGTAGGACTTGAGCAGTGCTGCCTTCTCCCCAGCCACCCAGCAGTGGACGTCCACTTCCTTTCTCTACTGATGGAGTAGCATCACATTAAAGATGTAATTTTGCATAATCCGCACAGTTGGTACATTGTGAAGAAGCAACAGATGGAAGCTAACCAAGGAGAGATCCAATCTAGAATTAAGGAGGGATTTTCTGACAATGAGCACAATTAACCAGTGGAACGGCTTGCCTCCAGAAGTTGCGGGTGCTCCATCACTGGAGGTCTTCAGGAAGAGATTGGATAGTCGTTGGTCCAGAATGGTGTAGGATTTCCTGCTCGAGCAAGGGGTTGGACTAGAAGACCTCCAAGGTCTCTTCGAACTCGGTTATCCTGTTATTATCTTGAGTTGCTTTTCCCTTTAGGATTTCCATCCATGGAATCCTTCCTAAACTCTTCCTTAGTCTTTCTACGTCTCCCTCACAAAACAGTAATGCTGGCTGAGGAAGCCACCTGGGAGGTGGGAGGGTTGGGGTCCCACAGTGGAAACAGCCTCCTCTTAGAAGTCCCATTCTCTGTCCTGGAAAGTCTTCTGGAGGACTGGAGGGTTACTACTACTACTACTACTAATAAAGTTGGAAGGGACCTTGGAGGTCATCTAGTCCAACCCCCTGCTCAGGCAGGAAACCCTATACCATTTCAGACAAACGGCTGTCCAGCTTCTTCTTAAAAACTTCCAGTGTTGGAGCATTCACAACTTCTGGAGGCAGGTTGTTCCACAGGTTAATTGTTCTTCAGGTGACCCAGATCGATTGTGCAACAGTGCAGAGTTGCAGGCCTGTGGAATCCATCATTTATAACCACACAACCCTCTCTATTGTTTAAATCTCACTTTCATAACCTGAAACAAACCCTTCCCAGGGGGAAGAGTTCCTGGTGTGTCTCTTCACAATGAAGGGCAGAAACCTTGTTTTATAAGTTTCAGACTCAAAAGAGTGAAAACACCTGATCTAATTGGCCATTCAGATCTGAACTGTCCACACAGGTAATAATAATAGAATCTTAGGGCTGGAAGGGACCTCTTCTGGTCCAGTCCCTGCCCAAGGCAGGAGACCTTATACCAGGGGTCTTCAAACTTGGCAACTTTAAGACTTGTGGACTTCAACTCCCAGAATTCATGACCCTTGGGACATAATAGGATTAACCAACCACCATCAGAATATCAGAAAGGCACACTCAGACTCAGGTCAAAGTTCATGCCACAGGAACAACAACAAAAGGCTCAAGAGGGTATAAAAACCCACTCCCTACATGTGCTCTCTCTCTTTTCTTCCAGAGCCTCTTTCTGTCTGGCTCTCCTCTCCAATAAACTGCAACCGTCTTTCTAAAGCAGTCACCATGTTGTTTATTCCCGGCTTGGACTGAACCATGATGAAGACTTTTCCTTCAACACAGCCCACGATGGAGGCCTACAAGCTCAGCTAGGGTTGAACACTCAGCCTTTAAAGATCTTCTGTAAACCATGATTAAAGTTTGGGGTTGTAATTTTTTGTTATATCTTCCCTGACTATATTCTACATTCTTTCTGACTTTCCGCATTCTTTGTTGGGGAATAGATAAACCCGACAGGACGACTCGAGGTTTCTTCATTCTTCCACTTTCGGGCTTTCAAGAGCTGGAAGTTTCCAACCTAAATCTTGTTCTCCGTGAACATCATATGCAGATGAGTTCTTATGGAATCAGCACCCTCTTCCCTCTCAGTGATTCTAGCAGGGGAACGTCCTGCGTGGCTCAGCTCCAAAAGAGGAAGGGAAGGGAAGGGAGGAGGCCATCAACTCAACAACCCCTTAGGGATCTGGCATAATGGAAGCAGCCTCAGGGTTGGGGTTAGCCCTAGGACATCCTTCCCCAAACCATCAAGTTTACTTTTGAGAGCAGATCTAGCTCCCATTCTTACATCTGGAGGGTCTTTTTCCAAGATGCAAAAGTCCACTGCAGCCGGTCACGGATCTCCTTGGTCTTGGCCCCATAAACCATGGGGTTGAGCATGGAAGGTGCTGTGTTTCGGGATCGGTGAGGCATTGACGAGGCAGCAGGTGCAAACAACAACTCATTTATTAGGTTAACACAGAAGCAACCTAACTGCCGCTTAATCTCTATTTATACAATCACTGCTAGGCGGCGGCCAATAGAATTAAAGCAGTATTTCCCGCTTAAACACAAGTTAACAAGCATGTAGACAGACAGTCTGGAGTTTAAACAATTGCAGCCGTTTGACCGTTTCCAACAGTTTCCAAGTAATTCACATCAATACATAACAGAAGGGACCAGCAAGTAGATGTTGGCCAGGAAGATGGAAGAATTTATTTGTATTCACATTGAACAGAAAGATCAAAATACACAATATTTGTTAATTTCACACAGCAGTATAATGAGTTGGCCAGTCTGCCTTGGACCTACAGTTTCCTGCTTTGCATGCCCATAGCCATCAGCACCCGCACACGGATCTCCTTGGTCTTGGCCCCATAAACCATGGGGTTGAGCATGGAAGGGACCAGCAAGTAGAAGTTGGCCAGGAAGATGTGGACACTGTGGGGGATGCTGTGCCCAAAGCGGTGAGAAAGGAAGGAGAAAAGTCCAGGGGTGTACAGAATGAAGATGACTGGGCAAACGCTGGGAGAGGGGGAGGCCAGGGGGAGATGAAAACGGGGGTTGTCTTGGGAAGCGTGGGGGGGTAATGGGGGGGGAAGAGAAGGAGGCCTCTTTGAGCAATTATTCTCAATAACAAGGAGCACCTTTGATCAATGCTTTTTATTTATTTTTATTCATTTTCTATGCTATAATGTTACTTATGCATAAATAAAAACGAATTATTCTATCTTTCCGGCTCAGATCCCAGTTTGACTGAAGGCAGACCAGGCTAAGAACCCTGCATGGAATTTTAGGCCCCGTTATTTTTTTTAAAAAAGGTGATATATGAACACTTCTAACCTGTCCGTCTCAGCCTCTTTTCTAACTTCAGGAGAACGCGTTGTTTTCCTTCTTCTTGGCCAAGCCAATTTCTTTTGGGGGGTGAGAACTTGACTCTGCCTCCTGAATAAATGCTTTTTGCGTTGCCTGAATTACTTGTTGATTCATATTTTTGTATGGGGAGAGAATCCCCTTTGCAAAGGTAAAATTATCTGTCTCAGGTTCCTATCGGCTCCACGCCAAACACGGGGTGCCTGAGTGGGGGGCCAAAGGCTTTCTCCGGCTTTGAGATGTATCATTATTTTTGTTTTATGATTGCATAGATTGCTATACATTAAACAAATAGCGCTGTTCCAATATTCGAGGGGCACCTACGTGAGGGGGTCAAACTACTTTGCAAACTACCACAAGGCAAGGCAGGAAACAATGGATGGAAACTAACTAACCTAGAACTAAGGAGAAATTAACCAGGGGAACTACTTGCCTCCAGAAGTTGTGGGTGCTCCAACGCCAGAGGCTTTTAAGAAGAGATTGGACAGCCTTTGTCTGAGATGGTACAGGGTCTCCTGCTTGAAAAGGGGGTTGGACTAGAAGACCTCCAAGGTCCCTCCAAACTCTATTATTCTATGTTTTATGCTTTATTGGATGCAAGCCGCCCAGAGTTGGTTTTAAAATAGCCAGTTATACTCTTGCCATAAACTAGAGGTCTCCAAGCTTGGCAACTTTTAAGACTTGTGGACTTCAACTTCTAGCATTCTCCAGTCCACATGATCCCCTTTAAGGAGACCCCTTTAAGTCCACAAGTCTTAAAAGTTGCCAAGGTTGGAGACCCCTGCTCTACGCAGGCAGGCAGGCAGACAAGTCTGTAAGGAAAACATGGAGACTTTTCCTCTGGAGGTCTCCCCAGTCCTTTCCTTTCCACCACCCCTGGGAACCCCACTCTGAAAGGATTGGGACAGAAAACCAGAGTTGGAAGGGACATTGGAGGTCTTCTAGTCCAGCCCCCTGCTCAAGCAGGACCCTATACCACTTCAGACAAATGGTTGTCAAATCTCTTCTTAAAAGCCTCCAGTGATGGAGCACCCACAACTTCTGGAGGCAAGCTGTTCCACCGGTTGATTGTTCTAACCATAGACACACGTGTGTGATCTTCCTGGGAGCTGTGAGGTACCTCCATCCTCAACTGTGCTGGACAGGATAGACAAACTTCTAAGCAGAGCCAAACAGAGGCCAGCTGCAAGGAGCAGGTTTATTCTCAGGTGGACATAAAACATTTCTGTATGGCCTTCACTTTGTTAAATGTCATCCCAAAAAGGAGCCCTCAGTTTAGGAAGTTCTGGAATTAAGTTCTGGAGTTCCTGCAGCCTTCGAGGTAGTTTCCAGTCCAGGAGGAAGCGGTCCTTAGAAAAGAGGCAGAGGACCACTCTTCCAAGCTGCTCCCTGCCAGCCCCTCAAGGAGGTCCCTTTTTGACCAACATCTTTCCCTGACCACCATATCTCAGTCCTTCATGGTGCATGGACCTCAAGCAAGAGACAGAAGCTTCAGTAGAGGCCAATGGATCTCTCAGGTGTCATAACTTCTGAAGCCCTCCTCCTCCTCCTCCTCCTCCTTTTTATAATCATCATCATCATCATCACCATCAATTAATGATTAATGATTAATTTTATAGAGAAGCTGGAGAAGTATCAGTTGATCCCCTGGAGAGCTTCTTCTGGGGAGAGGAGGCCTCCTCTGATAATGGGGGACAGGGACATACAGGCATCCTGGAAGAAGCTGTGGATCCAGCTGTGGTGAGCAAAGGTGCAGAAGGAGGGTTAGTAATGTCCATCCTGGGGTCAGTTTGCGCAGTCCAGGGATCGGGGAGGCAGGGGAGTTTAAGCCTCCACAAGTAGGTCAAAAATTAGGATTTTGGCCACCGCAACAGGAAGGCTGCAGGGACCTGTGGAAGATGGCAGTTGACTTGGGACCCAATGGACTTCAGGTGTAGTCTGACTCCATCTGCCTCCCCCTGGGAATAAGAGAGCCACTACCCACTTGGTTCTCTACACACAACCGGCTTCAGTGAGGCTCCCTGTTCCTGCTGAGTCTCATGTACTTTAAGACCCGTTTTCGGATGTCTTTAGTCCTGGCCCCATAGACGATGGGGTTCAGCACGGGTGGAACCAGGAGGTAGATGTTGCCCATGAGGGCCTGGAGCAGGGGAGGCGCGTCCTTCCTGTACCGGTGGATGACAGAGAGGCCGATCAGGGGCACGTAGAAGGCCAGCACCATGCAGAGGTGGGCCATGCAGGTGCCAGAGGCTCGGAGGCGCTGCTCCCAGGAGCTCAGCCCCAGGACGGCCTTCAGGATCAGCAGGTAGGAGACCAGGATGAGCAGGAAGTCCAGGCCCATCACCAGGCTGATGGCCACCAGGCCGTAGATGCTGTTCAGGGTGTATTCGTCACACGCCAGGTTCATCATGTCTTGGTGGAGGCAGTAGGAATGCCGGAGACTCCGGCTGTTGCAGAAGGACAGTCGGTTGATGAGGAAGGGCAGAGGAAGGAAGAAGACCACCCCTCTCACCAGAGCCACGATGCCCACTTTGACCGTCACAGAGTTGGTGAGGATGGTGGAGTACTGGAGTGGGCGGCAGATGGCCACGTAGCGATCCACGGCCATGGCCAGGAGGATGGTGGACTCCATGCCTGAGAGGGAGTGGATGAAGAACATCTGGAGGAGGCAGGTCCTGTAGGCGATCTCCTTGGCATCAAGCCAGAAGAGAGAAAGGAGCCTGGGCATCGTGCAGGAGGCCAGCGCCAAGTCCACCCCTGCCAGCATGCCCAGGAAGAAGTACATGGGCGTGTGGAGGGCCGGCTCCGTTTTTATGACCAGCACCACGACGGAGTTGCCCACCAGGGCCACCACGTACATGGCACACAGGGGGAACGCCAGCCAGAAGTGGGCAGCTTCCACGCCGGGCAAGCCCCTGAGGGTGAAGGAGGAGGGGCTGCCAAGGCTTTCATTCCTGAAGGGCATCGCCAGGGTGACATCCGGGGCTCCGGGGCTCAAGTCTGCGGAAAGGAAAGAAGGCAGAGTTGGGAACTGCAAGGAGACAGGATGATGCCCGAAGCCACCTGCTCCTTGCCCACTCCCCCAAAAGAGTGCCAGCCCTTGCAGGGGAGCCCGGTGGAGGGGCCCGGGCCCCGTGGCTTGTGGAGTGACGGACAGCAGCCAGGAGGGGGCCAGGAAGAGGGAGGCCGGTCCCTGGGGCCCATAGAGACGTCTGTGCAACCGATTGACCAGCTAAATCATGGTTTGAATTGCTAAGCCACCATGGGCTGGAGCCACACATTACAAGTGGTCCTTGACTTACAACCACAGATTAGCCCAAAATCTCTGTTGCTCAGTGAGACAGTTTTTTTTAAGTGAGTTTTGTCCCATTTTACGGCCTTTCTTGCCACAGTTTTTAAGTGAATCACTGCAGTTGTTAAGTTAGTATCAGGGTTGTTAAGTGGATCTGGCTTCCCTCCCCCCCTTGACTTTGCTTGTCAGGTGGTTGCAACAGGGGATCACGTGACCTTTGGACACAGCAACGGTCATAACTACGAGTCGGTTGCCAAGCGTTTGAATTCTGATCACGAGACTGGTGGGAGGCCGCAGCGGTCATCAATGTGAAAAACAACCTTAAGTTCCCTTTTTCAGTGCCGTTGTAACTTTGAACGGTCACTAAATGAAGTGTTATAAGTCGAGGCAGTGTGTGGTGATGGTGGGGGGCCAGGGGGAGGATTCAAGAGACCGCTGTTCGGTTCCAACCTCAGCCCTGGAAACTCTCTGGGTCACACTCACCCACCCCACAGGGCTGTCGTTGAAGGAAACAGTGGGGAAGGAAGAGGTAGGCGTGAGAGGAGCCACACTAAGCCACAATCACACCACAACAGCCCTCCCCCTCCCCCACCCGGCACTGAGAGTTGTGCAGTTCTAGCCACCGTTTGCTTTCTGTTATCAATCAGCAGATAACAAGTTGCAAGTAAACATGAATGACTGCAAAAATGTAACCCAAAAAAAACATATATGCAACTGCAGAATGATAGCTGTGTTCCAATATCTGAGGGGCTGCCCCAAAGAAGAGGGGGGGGGTCCACCTCTTCTCCAAAGCCCCTGAAGAAGGCAGGACAAGAAGCAACGGGTGGAAACTCATCAAGGAGAGAAGCAACCTGGAACTAAGGAGAAACTTCCTGACAGTGAGGACAATTAACCAGTGGAACAACCTGCCTCTAGAAATTGTGGGTGCCTCCACCACTGGAGGTTTTCAAGAAGAGACTAGACAGCCATTTGTCTGGAATGGCACAGGGTCTCCTGCCTGAGCGGGGGATTGGACTAGAAGACCTCCAAGGTCCCTTCCATTATTTTGTTATTCTGTCTCTCTTTTTCTCTCTCTGTCTCTCTCTCACACACACATACAGACACCAACCCAGCAAACTTGCAGAACGGAAATTGTTATTAAAAGCTTGCATCTTACCTTGCAAGATCATTTCCCCCGTCTCTCCCCGTGCACGGTTGGCAATTTAAATTCCCCCAGTAAATTCTTCCTTCCTTCTCGGGTGCCTTTAACACACATCCTCCATGTAGGCCCTCGGAGTCTCCAAGTCCAGCTTCACAAGCCCCTCAGCTCCCCTGCTAAGACCCTCCCCTGCTCCCCCGCAGGAGGCCCGTTGTGTGGCTGGAGAAGCCGAGGGCTCTCCCGCGGTTGTGAAGGATGCCTCGATGGAGCCTTCTCAAGGTCAGCCCCCCCTCCCCGGGGACCAATTTGTCACTGCTGGGAAGGTCCCACCCAAGAAGGGCAGGGCCCAGGGAAGGAGAAGCACGTCCAGAGCTACTTTAGGCATCACATCTGGAACTCAAGAGGAACCACCTCAAGAGGAACAAACTTCTCGGAGACAGGAGCTGCCATTTCCCAGGCAGCCCCGGAAGAGAATTTAGAATAGAATAGAATAAGAATAGAATAGAATAAGAATAGAATAGAATAAGAATAGAATAGAATAGAATAGAATAGAATAGAATAGAATAGAATAGAATAGAATAGAATAGAATAGAATAGAATAGAATAGAATAGAATAGAATAAGAATAAAGTAGAGTAGAGTAGAGTAGAGTAGAGTAGAATAGAGTAGAATAGAATAGAATAGAATAGAATAGAATAGAATAGAATAAGAATAAGAATAAGAATAAGAATAAGAATAAGAATAAGAATAGAGTAGAGTAGAATAGAAATATAGAATAGAATAGAATAAGAATAGAGTAGAATAGCAATATAGAATAGAATAGAAAAGAATAGAATTACAGAATAGAATAGAATAGAATAGAATAGAATAGAATAGAATAGAATAGAATAGAATAGAGCTGGAAGGGACCTTGGAGGTCTTCTAGTCCAGCCCCCCGCTCAAGCAGGAGAACCTATACCATCTCAGACAAGGGACTGTCCAGTCTCTTTTTTAAAACCTCCAGTGATGAGCGCCCACGATTTCTGGAGCTTCCACTGGTTGATTGTCCTCCCTGTCAGGAACTTCCTCCTTAATTCCAGGTTGCTCCTCTCGTGGATCAGTTTCCAGCCGTTGTTTCCCGTCCTTCCCTCTGGGATTTCCCCAAGGGCAGTTGCTGCTTGGGGGCTCCAGACCAGAGACTGTCTGGATGAAGCCTCCCAGGCTGAGTGGTGGCCCCCCCATGGACGTTGGCCTGGCGCAACTGTCCTCCAGCTTTTCTCCCATCTCCAACACAGACGGTCCACTTTCCTGGAGACCCTCTGAAGGCATTTGGGACCCCAAACGCCCTTTTTCCAAAGTACAACTCTCTTCTTGCAACAGGTTGTACTTTCTTGCTCTCTCTCTCTCTCTGCTTCACTACATTCCACACCTACCAGCACGGAGGTTTGGAAAGGAAGCTGCTAAGAGGCTCTGCTAAGGACAAAGCAAGATCTCCGAGGCTGGTTAGGGAGGCCAAAAGCAGACCAAGAAAACGTAGCCAGCTGAGTAAGTTGCAGTTAGAGAAGAGCCTGGAAGCTTATTGCAAGAAGACCAACGGTTGCTGGAAAGTAAAGCAACGTGGTATTTAGTTTGGGCGGTGATGCAAGCAGAGGCCTAGGTGGCATCGGTCATGCTAAGGACACCTCAACAAGGCCACTTGTCCAGCTGCTATTCCAAGCTGAACGGCGTCACTTATAGGCTAAGAAATGTGTAACCAATCATAATATTACTGCTTAGAACTTCCAGTATCCCGAGGTCCAGGCGCTCCATCACTGGAGGTTTCTGAGACGAAACTGGGCAGCCATTTGTCTGAAATGGTCTGGGTTAAGGGTGGGCAACCTCGGCTCTTTTACGACTGGTGGACTTTAACTCCCAGAATTCCTGAGCCAGCATGGGGGAACTATGGCCCCTTCATGACTGGTGGACTTCAACTCCCAGAATTCCTGAGCCAGCATGAGGGAAATATGGCCCCCTCATGACTCGTGGACTTCAACTCCCAGAATTCCTGAGCCAGCATGGGGGAAACTATGGCCCCTTCATGACTTGTGGACTTCAACTCCCAGAATTCCTGAGCCAGCATGGCTCAGCTTGGAAACCTCTCCCTTTCCCCTCAGCATGGCTGGTTCAGGAATTCTGGGAGTTGAAGTCCACCAGTCATGAAGGGGCCAAGGTTGCCTACCCCTGGTCTAGGGTCTCCTGCCTTGAGCAGGGGGTTGGGCTAGATGACCTTCAAGGTCCCTTACAGCTCTGTTACTCTGTTCTGTTTTTCCTCCCCTCTCGCCAAAGACTGAGTAGGCTCTTCTCTGCTGAGCCTCCCAGCTGGAAGCGGGTGTGGGACCCTCTGGGTGGCTGAGCACACAGACCCCCCCCCAGTTGCCATTCACTACTTGTGGGGCTGATCAACACGGAAGGGACCTCCGATATCTGAACTTCCAGCCCTTGGATTCTGTTTTGTGCTCATTTGATGCAGGGCTTCCCCTCCACCCCTTAATCTTACTTCCCTGGTTTTTCTGCACAGAGATAGAAATCCCCCAAAGCTGCTCCTGAGACGTGCTGGGGGCTGGAAAAGCTGCGAATGGAGGATTATTCACCAAGGAGGGATCGCGGCCAATGTTTGAACTCTCCTGCTGTGGGAATTCATTCTGGGTGTCCTAGAAGAAAAGCCGGGTCAGCCACTGGTGAGCCGAGCCTTCTTCCCAGAAGTGACTGAGGTTCCTCCCTAGAGGCAAGAGGGCGCTCTCTGGGTCTCCCCCTGGCTTCCCCTTGGGGTAGGGAGAGGAATCTGGGGTGGGGGTGGGGAATAAGGGTTGGGGGACAACCCCGGCTTGGCCATGCAGCCCCGAGGGGACCTCTGGGCGGGCCATTCCCATTCCTGGGAACGTAAAGCAGCTCTTGTAGCTTCCTGATCCAGCCAGTCCTCCATTGTTTATTTAGCTTCTGACATTTGAGTTGGATTTATTGGAAGACAAACACCCGGGATTTTCTTGGAAGAAATGCTCGGAAACGGCCTGGGATCTGGCAGTCGTCACCCAGCTGCCGACCTCCTCAGCCCGCGGGGTTGGCCAATGCAGGAGATGACCAGCTCTGTCCCTTGGCCAGCAGCCCCGCCTAGGATGACCTCTGGGCAGCAGGATGTAGGACAACAGGAAGAGCTGGGGGGTGGCGGAGTTAAACTGGTCACCAGCTTAGAGTCCTTAGGTGGCCACAGAGGATCCAAGTCCATCCACCCCCCTTGAACTCCGTTGACCCTCACCTGCCGCCAATTCAGTATTGAACGTTAATTGGGCAGATTTTTGTGTATTGGCTCGAATACAGGTAGTCCTTGACCTACGACCACAATTGACCCCGAAATTTATGTTGTTAAGTGAGACATTTGTTGTGAGTTTTGCCCCATTTAACACCATTTCTTGCCACGGTTTTTAAGTGAACCACTGCAGTTGTTAAGTTAGTAACAACCAGTCATTAAGTGAATCTGGCTTCCCCTTGTCAGAAGTTCACAAAAGGAGGATCACATGATCCCAGGACACGGCAATGGTCATAAGTATGAACCAGTTGCCGAGCGTCCGAATTCTGATCACGTGACCCTGGGGATGCAGCAGCGGTTGTAAGTGTGAAAAACGCGCATAAGTTGCTTTTTTCAGTGCTGTCGTAATTTTGAATGGTCACTAAATGAACTGTTGTACGTTGAGAACTAGGGGTAAATTTTCTGTACTGCAACTTAACTGGTGGTCCTGATCCTTTGCGCCCGACATAGGATCGTCCCCTGCCCACGAGTTCTGGGAGGTCGGGATCCCCGTCTTCTTCTGCCCTGGTCACCTGGAGCCCCTCTCTCCTGCCTTGAGCAAGTCCCTGCAAAGGCCTGGGGGTCACGTCCCCCCCCGTCTCCCATAGTCCCATGGAGGGGAGGAAGCTGAGGAGGAGAGGCTCCAGGAAGGAAAGGCCAGCTGGCCGGCCTGCCTTTCCCTTCAATTTTGATCAGTCCCACAGGTGAAGGGCAGCTGCAGGGGTGTGTGTGTCAATGTGCTCAGCCACCCAGAGGGTCCCAACTGGGAGGCTCAGAACCAGAACAGAACAGAATAACAGAGTTGGAGGGGACCTTGGAGGTCTTCTAGTCTAATCCCCTGCTCAAGCAGGAGACTTTATAACATTCTGAAGAAATAGCTGTCCAATCTCTTCTTAAAAACCTCCAGTGATGGAGCACCCACAACCTCTGGAGGCAAGCTGTTCCATTGGCTAATTATTCCCCCTATCAGGAAGTTTCTCCTTGGTTCTAGGCTGGAACACAACCCTCCAACTGTCTATGGAGATTCTTAGCCATCCAGATCATGGTTGCCCCAAAGGCGCTTTTCCCAAAAGCAACTGGAAATGTTTCTCATCTCATCCAAGAACTTCTTGGAGGAGGAGAAGCTTTTCAAGGAAAAAAACCCAGTAAAGTCCAGTTGCCTTCTGAAAAGCAGCTTTGGGACACCAGGTAGGAGGGCTGTGGCGGCCCACCCTCAGAGGCGCTGGGCTTCCCCTGTGCGAGAGGAGCGTGGAAGATGGGTGTGAAAAAAGTGTGTGTAGGTGGCACAGAGGGTGGCCCAACCACAACCTCATCAACACCACTGAAGACACAGACATTTCTGTGGCTTCTTCTTCCTTTGGAGACTTCCCTGTCCGAGCGGTCCAGTTGCGACGGCCGTTTTCTCCCGTCCCTTGGAGGGATTCCAGGCTGGCTGAGGAGGAGGAGGAGAAGCGTTCCCAGGGGAAACGCGCAACGGAGTAATTTTGTTTGTGACACAGAAGAGCCTGAACTTCCTTGGAAATAGGAGGAGAGAGACACGAGGGAGAGGAGGGAGGGGGGGTCCCCTTTGACCTCTCAGTCCTGTCGGTGAATGCAGAACTCAGCATTTCTACCCAAAGTAGGGGTGCTCCGGACAGACCCCCATCATGGACTGTCCTTCCCTGCCCACTGCCACTGCCGGGTGTCTGTGGAGGTGGGAACATTTGTGGCTGCTATCTTGACTTTTTTTCCCCACTCCCGGGACCCCCCTGCCAGCTGCCCTTGGCCCCTCGAGGCAGGCTGCTAATGTCCAGCGTGAGAGGCCGTCCTGCAGGGTCCCTGCCCTCCCTTCCTGCCCCTGGACGGGTCCTCGGCAGCTCCGGAGAGAGCCTGTCCTGCAGTCAACAAAGGCCGAACTGCTGCCGCTGCTGCTGCTGCTATTTTTAAAGCGGAGGGTGGATCGCCCGAAGTCCTTGTAAGGCAGAAAGGAAGAGTAGGGATTTTTCTATAAATAAATGAAAATAACGTGAACCGGAAGGGTGTCTGGGCTCCAGTTGGTAAAGCTCTGCTCCACTTGGGGCTTTCTTGGGAACTCAAAGGCTGGCTCAGGGAAAGAGCCTGGGGGTGGGCTGCCAGCTCCCTCCACCGCCTGAGCCCCCCTGGATGGGGGAGTCTTGGAGAAGAGAGGGGCAGAGGGGATCTGGGGAGAGAACGTGCAGAGCTAGCAGGGAGATCCCTGGTGGTCCCGCTGAGGAGGGGCAGCAGCTCTCTGGAGGGATGGAGTGTAAGACCTCCTCCACGCCCAGGTAGAGAGGGCTCCCTTGCCTGGAGGCCTTAATTTGCCCCCCTCCCCCCAGCAGGGAATGGGCTCCATGGCTGCCCTTCAGAGCCCCTTCCAAGTCTAGGGTTCACGGCCTCTGCAGCTAAGGAAGTCTAACTATTCTTCATCACGTTATAATAAACTGAATAAACAGAACAACAAAGTTGGAAGGGACCATGGAGGTCTTCTATTCCACCCCACTGCTCAGGCAGGAAACCCCATACCATTTCAGACAGACGGCTGTATAGTCTCTTCTAAAAAACCTCCAGGAGGACCCACAACTTCTAGAAGCAAGCAGTCCCACTGGTTAATTGTTCTCCCTGTCAGGAAGTTCCTCCTTAGTTCCAGGTTGCTTCTCTCCTTGATGAGTTTCCATCCGTTGCTTCTTCTCCTGCCTTCTGGCGCTTTGGAGAATAGCTTGACTCCCTCTTCTTTGGGGCAGCCCCTGAGATACTGGAAGACTGCCATCATGTCCCCCCTCGTCCTTCTCTTCATTAAACTAGACAGACCCAATTCCAGCAACCGTTCCTTATATGTTTTAACCTCCAGTCCCCTAATCATCTTTGTTGCTCTTCTCTGCACTTTTTCCAAAGTCTCAACACCTTTTTTTATAGTGTGGTGACCAAAACATTAAGTCAACCTCAAACGGGCTACAAGACCAAATCGAATCCCACAGCAAATCAGAGGAATAGATTCAAGGCTAGTCTGGCTCTCCAAAAGCTGGGATGGGGAACACTGAGCTTCAGGAGGGTCTTCTCAAATGTTGTGGGGCAAGTTCTCCATCAGTCTGTCACGTAGGAAAGTTATGACAGACGAGTTTCTATAGTCTTTTCTAGAAACCCTTTATTTGGTATTCTGTTCTTCCTTAAAGTTTCAGTTTCAGAGCAATCCAGGTCCTTTTTTTTTTTCTTGCTCTCAGAATTTCCTACCCTAAAATCCTGCTTTTCTTCCTTGCAAAAATGTTGTACATTCTCTGCCGAATCTGCTGGGTCTTCAGGCTGTAGACGATGGGATTAAGGAGAGGTGGGACCACAATGTAGATGTTGGCCATCAGCAGGTGGACCAGGGGGGGCTGGTGCTTCCCGTACCGATGGAGCAAACTGACGCAGATCATGGGGATGTAAAAAATGAGGATGACACAAACGTGGGAGACACAAGTGTTCAGAGCCTTCAGACGTCCTTGGCGGGATGCCATGCCTAGAACCGTCCTCAAAATCACAACATACGAGGCGAGGATGATGACCACATCCAACCCCAACGTAAAAATGATGACAACCAAACCATACAAGATATTGACCTTAATGTCTGCACAGGCCAGTTTCATTACGTCAGGATGCAGACAGTAGGTGTGAGAAAGTCTCCTGGATTTGCAGAAATGTAGACGCTTAATCAGAAAGGGAACCGGGAAGCAGACAGAGATACATCTAACTGCAGCGGCTACTCCCATTTTTGCCACAACGGTGTTTGGGAAGAGAGTTCGGTATCTCAGGGGCTCGCGGATTGCAACCAGGCGGTCAAAGGCCATGGCCACCAGAATGCCAGACTCCAGCCAGTGAAAGGCATGGATGAAGAACATTTGGGAGATGCAAGCATTAAATGTGATGCCCTTGGAGTCAAACCAGTAAACGCTCAGCATGGTTGGGAAGGTGGACATGGAGAGTCCCAGATCTGAGCAGGCCAGGATGGAGAGAAAGATGTACATGGGCTCGTGAAGGCTTCGGTCGGTCTTGATGACAAAGAGAATGAGGCTGTTTCCGAGCAGCGTGGAGACAGAGAGCACAAACAGAAGGGAGGCCATCCAAACGTTCTTCTCCTCCATCCCAGGAATTCCAGTCAGGACAAAAGTTGGCAGGTTCAGGCTGCTGTTGTCGAACATTGTGACAGCTGACACGCTTCCTACAGGAACATCTGATACAGCCATGTTAGGCAGCCATAGAGGTGAATAAAGACTGTTATGTACTTTGGAAAATATCTGCAGTCACTTGAAGTAGGTGAATGTTTGAGTTTACTCAGACAGGTTAGAACAGGAGAGCTTACAAACTAATTTAAAGAATGGAGCTCAGCCCGATCATTTGTTCAGTTTTGTCCTCCCAGGTCATCAGTGTCCTCTTCTTATTCTAAAATGTACTCCTGTTCCTTTTCTTAGTTCTTGGCATCATGAGGAACCTCCAGACCTCAACGTTTTGGGACTCCTGGTGGCTTTGAGTTTGGACTCAGAGTTTAAAGACTTCCTCTTTTAGCTAGGAATCAATCAGGTACCTGTAGACTGCCATCACGTATCTCCTCAGCTCTCACCTGTAGACAAAACATACCAGATCCATTAGCTGCTCCTCATAGGACTTGGTTTCCAGACCCTCATTTAGCTCAGAACATAGAACAACCAGGTTGGAAGGGACCTTGGGGGGTCTTCTAGTCCAACCCCCTGCTCAGCAGGAGACCCTATCAGTTGTCCAATCTTTTATTGGAAACCTCCAGTGATGGAGCACCCACAACTTCTGCAGGCAAGCTGTTCCACTGGTTAATTGTTCTCTTCTTGCTGGCTGGCCTGGCTCTAAACTTGATCTGTCCTGGACACCACCGTTCAAAAAGGGCAGCCAAGCAGGACCGCAAGTGCGGCCTGACCCACACAGAGTAGAGAACGACAATTACTTCCTATGGTCTGAACTTTATGTCCTATTAATGTACCCAAAGACAGCATTAGACTTTTTAGCAGCTGCGTCATACTGATGGGTTATGTTTAACTTTGGCTAAACAAGGACGCACCGAGATCTCTTTCACATGGACCAGTGCCCAGACAGGGACCTTCCCCCCACCCCAGACTTGCGCTTCCATTTTTCCTATCCAAATGCAAAACCCCAGGCTTTACACGAGGATGCCCAGTAGGAGGATTTGGAAGTCCCAAAGGTGGGACTTTATTTTTTTCCTTGAAGACGTTTCGCTTCTCATCCAGGAATCTTCTTGGACGAGAAGCAATAGGTCTTCAGGGGAAAAAATAAAGTCCAGTTGCCTTTTGGAAAAAACTCCTTTGGGACAAGCACGACCTGGATGGTTGAGAATCTCCGTGGACACAAAGCATTTAGAAGCTTCGCCTGGTCCACAACACAGTCTCCTGTACAGTTTTGGGCACACAACGGTGTCCCTACGTTAACTCACTGCTCCGTGACTGCGCTGGCTCCCAGTGGGCTTCTGGATGCAGTTCAAGGTGCTGGTTGTCACTTTCACAGCCCCACAAGGCCCGAGGCCAGGCGGCTTCTGGTCTCTGCCCACCCCACCAGAGTTGTAGGTAGGGTGGGCTAAAGCACCTAGCAGGACCTCCGTTTCTTTTGTGGCACCTGCCTGATAGAACAACTTCCCTCTGAACTGCGGACAGCCCTGACCCTTCTGGCCTCTCAGGTGCCTTGAAGATCTCATCCCCTCCGTCCAGGTGTTGGGGCCGGGATGTTAGTGGATCCAGAACGCGAGCGCTTGCTTTATTTTGCTAGAGAAAGGTTTAAGGGGTTTTTAGAATTGGTTCTGTTGTGTTTTTCTCATTTCGGTTGCCATCCAGAATTAAATTCATTATGAGGGGCGTATTCTCTCTCTCTCTCTCTCTCTCTCTCTCTCTCTCTCTCTCTCTCTCTCTCTCTTTCTTTCTTTCTTTCTTTCTTTCTTTCTTTCTTTCTTTCTTTCTTTCTTTCTTTCTTTTTTTCTTTCTTTCTTTCTTTCTTTCTTTTTCTTTCTTTCTTTCTTTCTTTCTCTCTCTTTTTCTTTCTTTCTTTCTTTCTTTCTTTCTTTTTCTTTTCTTTCTCTTCTCTCTCTTTCTTTCTCTCTTCCATTCTTTCTGTCTCTTTCTTCTTTCTTCTTTCTCTTTTTTTCTTTTTTCTTTCTTTCTTACTCCCCATCTCTCTCTTCTTCTTTCTTTCCTTTCTTTCTTTCTCTCTCTCTCTTTCTTTCTTTCTCTTTCTCTCTTCTTCTTTCTTTATTTCTCTCTCTCTCTCTCTCTCTCTCTCTCTCTCTCTCTCTCTCTCTCTCTCTCTCTCTCTCTCTCTCTCTCTCTCTCTCTCTCTCTCTCTCTCTCTCTCCCTTTCTCTCTCCCCCTTGCTCTCTCTCCCTATCTACCTATCTATCATCTACCTATCACAAATGAATTCCACCGTATACATTTCAGCCCACAGCCTGAGCTGGTCTAGACATTTTCAATTTTCCCCTTCTCATCCTGTCTCAGACTCTAATGTTTAGAGGCCTCTCTGGGTCACCTGAAAATTGGTGTTTGTTCATTGGCTGCAGCCTCCATTCGCGAGATTGAGATACTGCATGCCAATAACTCCCACCCCTGGGGGGGGTGGAACAGACATTAAAACCTTAAAAAACTGCTCAGATGTTACCCTCAAACTTTAAGATGTGTGGACCAGTTCCCAGATCTCCCCAATCAGCCAGTGGGGTGAGGAGGGCAGGGCAAACACATAAAGTGGATATCAAGAAATAATCCATGATTGAGGATATGAATTCTACCGATGCTTTGCAGAGATATTCTAATCCAGGGGTCTTCAAACTTGGCCCTTTGAGGACTTGTGGACTTCAACTCCCAGAATTCCTCAGCCAGGCACACGTGCCTGGCTGAGGAATTCTGGGAGTTGAAGTCCACAAGTCATCAAAGGGCCAAGGTGGAAGACCCCTGTTCTAATCTATCTTGGCCAACCTTCTCCTCCTCCTCCCCCCCTGAGAAAAGGGCTCTGAGAAGCCCCCCCACCTTGGCCAAGTCCTAGTCCTGCCTTAGGCACCAAGCCTTGGGCCAGTCCTCCTCTCTCAGCCCCAGGAAAGAGGCAATGGCGAACCACCTATGAAAAACCTCGCCAAGAAAACAGCAGGGACTTACTCAGTAACAGACACAACTCAGTGGAAGGAAAGAAAAATACCTCTCTTACTTCTCCAAAGGCTCTCAGGAGTTCCCAACATCTATTCAGCCAGTTCCTTCAATGTCCTGCAGGAAAGAGGGTCCTCTGGAGAACCTGGGGACTCGGAGGCACTCAAATTGGCCAGAAGATCCTTTATCACACTTTTTTTTTCCTGATTTGCACTCTCTCCTTTTTTCAGTATCACCGCAGTGCATCCGTTCAGATAACCCAGAGAACACGCAGCTACTGCCTTGATAAAGATGGGTGCAGGGGAACTCTGCAGGCAGGAAATACGGCCGATTTAAAGAGTGTTTGGTTGCTGTTCTGGGAAGAGGCCGAGTCAGGCTGAAACCCTGCGAATCCCTTAGCTCAGAAGCTCTGAAGGAGAAGGCCCTTCTCCCCAGTCCAGGAAAAGACCCTGCAGTTTCCACCAGACAAGAGATTTGTATGATGTAGAGAAACTCTGGCTGCTCACACCAGAGGAAACTCCTCTGAGAGTTGGTAAGGCAAAGTTCTTGGTCCATGTAGTCGCTAAGGAATTCTGGGGACTGTGGGAAGTCACAGCCCCCCCCCCCAGAGAAGGAAATATTAAACGGGCAGAAAAATATATTTCCTCAAAGGATCTTAAAGATCTTAAAAAGCATGCCCAGTTTTTTTCTTAATAGCCCCAAGTCTCCCTCCCCCAAGCAGAAACCAGCTCTGTAGAAATGCAGATGTGATAATCCATTCAGGAAGGTTGAAGCTAGAAGATTAAGAAGACAAAGACACCTAAAATCTACATACCCCACCCAAACTCTAAGACAGGACATAATAGGATTAACCCACAGATGCCGAAGGGGCACAGTCAGACTCAGGTCAAAATACATGACACAGGAAATACAAAGCCTCAAACAGGAACAGGAAACAACCCCAAGAGCCCCAGAGGGTATAAAAACCCACTCCCTACATGTGCTCTCTTTTCTTCCAGAGCCATCTTTCTGTCTGGCTCTCCTCTTCAATAAACTGCAACCTTCTTTCTAAAGCAGTCACCATGTTGTTTATTCCCGGCTTGGACATGATGAAGACTTTTCCTTCAACAGGACTAACAGTAGAAAATATTTGCAGCTTAGGGCTGGAGTGTGGGGTTCTTGGTGGTCTCTGAGTTTGGTTGTTTTCTTGCAGATGTTTTGTGATTCGACTAAATAACATCCTAGAGCCCTGGCAGGACAGCAGTTAGAATGCAGCACTGCAGGCTGCTTCTGGTGACTCCCGGTGCAAGCAGTTTGGCAGTTTGATTCTCACCAGCTCAAGGTTGACTCAGCCTTCCGTCCTTCTGATGTCGGTAAAATGAGGACCCAGATGGTTGGGGGTAACAAGCTGTAAACCGCTTAGAGAGGGCTGTAAAGCACTGTGAAGTGGTATATAAGCCTAAGTGCTCTTTCTATTGACTCAGCCTTCCATCCTTCCGAGGTCAGTAAAATGAGGACCCAGATGGTTGGGGGCAACAGGCTGACTCTGCAAACTGCTTAGAGAGGGCTGGAAAGCATTGTGAAGCGGTATATAAGTCTTATTGCTTGCTAAGTGCTATCCTCAGTGTTAGAAGGGAGAGGGGCTTGTGGAATGGAGGAATATAGAAGATAGAACATCAGAGTTGGAAGGGACCTTGGAGGTCTTCTAGTCCAACCCCTACGCAAGCAGGAGACTCTATACCATTTCAGATAGGTGGCTGTCCAGTCCATTCTTAAAAGCCTCCAGTGATGAAGCACGCACAACCTCTGGAGGCAACTTCCATTCTACTGGTTAATTGTTCTCACTGTCAGGAAGTTCCTCCTTAGTTCCAGGTTGCTTCTCTCCTTGATGAGTTTCCATCCGTTGCTTCTTGTCCTGCCTTCAGGCGCCTTGGAGAATGGGTGGACCCCCCCCCTCTTCTCTGTGGCAACCTCTGAGATATTGGAAGACTGCTAGCATGTCCCCCCTCGTCCTTCTCTTCATTAAACTAGACATACCCAATTCCAGCAAACGTTCTTTGTATGTTTTAGCCTCCAGTCCCCCAATCATCTTTGTTGCTCTCCTCTGCCCTCTTTCTAGGGTCTCAATGTCTTTTTTATATTGTGGCAATCAAAGCCGGATTCAGTATTCCAAGTGTGGTCTTACTAAGGCCTTATAAAGTGGTACTCACACTTCATGTGATCTTGGCTCTATGCCTCTGTTTATTCAACCAAGGATTGTGTTGGCTTTTTTGGTGTCTGCAGCACACTGTGGTGCTCTCTGAGCTTGGTGGTTTTCTTGCAGATGGGAGAGATGGCCGAGAAGGTGCTCTGGGGTGAACCCCCCAAACTCTCAGCTCTTTATCCAACTTCCTGGCCGGGTTCACACAGCACATGGACTCGGATTAAGAAAATGCGCTTGCTAGGTTCCGCCAGTCTGCCCTGCCCAAAGAATTCAACCTTCTCCTGGCCTGATGACCCGGCTCTGACAGCAGGAACACCGCCGAGTTTCCCCCAACCCACCCACTGCCCACTTGCGCCGTGGTCCTTCCAAGGCTGCTGCTGTTGAAAAGCATCCTCAAAATGGCACCAGCACCCCTCTGATCCTGCCCCAGTGGTGGGATTCAGCCGGCTCGCACCAGTTCGGCAGAACCGGTAGCTAATTTTTTGTTGCCCAGGCCCAGAACGGACTTCCGGAAGTGGCACCCACACAGAGAACCGGTTGTTCACCTATTTGAAGCCCACCACCATCCTGCCCCCAAGGCTGCAAGGGGCACCAGACTCCCAGCCTGTGGGGAGAGGCACCCCAACTGTTCCCACTTCTTGGTTTGATCCTGGCTCCTCAATCTGGCTCTGGCACCAGAGTCTTCCCGCGAGGAAATGGGATCAAGGACGAGGAAGACCTTCAGGACATTTTTCTCCCTGAAGTGGCCACCTGCCTGGTGAAGAGTGGGTGGGTTGGGGGGTCCCTCCCTCCACTAGAGAAGGTGAACTGACTGGGAATGATATGGAGGGGGTCTGCAAGATTTGGGCTTTTTCAGGAATCCAGAGTCATCTCTAGACGAGATGGGCAGGAAACCAATTAAACAAACAAACAAACAAACAAACAAACAAACAAACAAACAAACAAACAAACAAACAAACAAACAAACAAACAAACAAACAAACAAACAAACAAACAAACAAACAAACAAACAAACGTTCTTCTCAAATAATGAGTAGATTACTTTATTTTGAGGCCGAGCTCTGACTTGATGAGAACCAAAGCAGAACCAAAGATACCGGGCGAGGGAGGCCACGTGACCCGGCATGCGCAACAGTGCGGTCCTACACCTGGGTGTTTCTTTGGTGAAACTCGCTTTGATTCTGCTTGGCGGACAGGAGAGCAGCAGCCACAACCGGAGGGCCTCTGGTGCCCCCTGCTGGCAACAGAAGGGAATCACTCTCAGGAGGGACTTCTCAGTGATGACGGGAGGCATCCTAGACCTGCCCTGGCAACAAAGATGGAGAAGAGGAGTTTGTTGGGGGGGGGGAGAGAGAGACCAGAGGATCCTGACGAGGCCTCCAGACTGGCCAGCAGGGCTTCTTCTCCTTGGCACACCTCCTCCTCCTCCTCCGCCTCCTCCTCCTCCTCCTCCTCCTCCTCCTCTTCCTCCCTTTGGCCCCAAAACAGAGCAAGACTTACCCAAGGGGGTGGGGGCAGGAGATGGGGCCTTAAGAGACCTGGAGCACAAGTGAGTCGGGGCCTTCAGGGGACTGACAGGGAGCAATTCCAGGTTTGTTCACCCATCCCATGAAACTGTAGGCCAGGAGGGAGCAGCAGAGGCCACCATCAGAGGGCTATTTGCATGTCAGCAAAAACAGAAGATCCAGGAAAAAAATAGCTTACAGGAGTCTCCAGAAGAGTAACGGCGTCGAGCCCAAGGAGTCAAGAACGAGAGAATGAGCTGCTTCTGAGCAGTTTCTTTATTGTTGCTCTCCTAGAGACGGAATCTTGCCAGGCTAAAGCACTTATACACATAACTCCTGGACATACCCTGTGAACTGCTGGGGAGGGTCCATCTGCGCTCCCTTTCAGCACACCAAAGACCCCAAGCTTCTTGGTCTTTCTGCTCGCTGGGAAAGAACCCCTCCCTCTTGCAACTCTGGCCCACTGCCCACCCCATCGGGGCGGTTTGGGTGGGAAGTCGCGATTCCTGGATCTGATTTTGGAAAGAGAGATTGTGGCCTCTGCCTAAAGGTGCCACGGATCCCAAACTGAATGGGAAGTGGAGGACAGCAAATCCTTATCCACGGAGGCCTTTGCTCCTCCCTCCCTCCTGTTAATCAGTAGCTTCGTGGAGACCTGGGCTAGCTAACACAGGGGTCCTCAACCGTGGCAACTTTAAGACTTGTGGACTTCAACTCCCAGAATTCCTCAGCCAGCAAAGCTAGTTGAAGTCCACAAGTCTTAAAGTTGCCACAGTTGAGGACGCCTGAGTTAACATATGATTCCTATATAATATTATTAATGGTTATATACATTTATAAATTCTTCCCACAAGAGATTAGTGAGCGAAGGCAGTTGCAGTATCCCTGAGGTCAGTTGCAAGGACGGGTAGATTGCCAAGCCAATCTGAATTGTGACCACATGACCCTATGTGTGTGTGTGTGTGTGCTGCTACAGGGACCCTAATCTTGAATACCGGTTGTATGTTCTTTTGTCCGGCACTGCTGTAATTTCTGCACTCTTATCTGCAGCCCACTGAAGTCTTCAGTTGATGCTATGAACAGAAATCAACAGGAAGAGAGTCCAGGTAACCAAGCAGGAGCTGCTGGGATGCTTGCTCTGCCTGTCTGAAGAGGGAGGGGGCTGGCAAGGTTGCCAACGCTAGTGCCTTTCTCCGGCACTCGCCTTGGGGCACCACCACCACCTCGCCCTGCCAGCCTGCTTCTCCTGCCTCTGCTAACCCATTGGAAGCATTGCCAGCCAGCCAGCCCAGGTTTGTGTTCAGTTGGCGCAGTCTCCCAATGGATGGTAGCTCAGTCAATTTGCTCAGGGGGCAACTCTCTGCTTGAAGATACCTTGCCAGGTTCTCAGAGCTAATTCTAAGTGGCCATAACAGACTCTTTCCTTCCCAGGAGACCCTTAAAGATCTTCGTCCGGATCGGTTTGGTTTTTATACTGTAGACAATGGGGTTCATAAGGGGCGGCACTAAAAGGTAGACATTGGCCATGAGGATGTGAACCACCGGAGAAGCATTTTTCCCATAACGATGGATCATGGAGAGCCCAATCATTGGCGTATAGAAGGTCAGGACAGCACAGATATGGGAGATGCAGGTATTCAAGGCTCGGAGACGTTCTGCCTTAGAGGCTTTGCTTAACACGGTTTTGAGGATCATAATGTATGACAATACAAGCAACGTAGAGTCCAGAACCATAGAAGACACCACCACCATCAAGCCGTAGACGCTGCTGATCCTTCGGTCTGAGAGCGCCACCTTCAGAATGTCCTGGTGCAAACAGAAGGAATAGGAGAGGACATTGATCCTCCCGTAGTCCAGGCGCTTCAGGAGGAAGGAGGCTGGGAAGACAAGGATGGCAGCTCGAAGGGCTACCCCCACCCCAACCTTGATGACCGTTCCATTGGTCAAGACACTGGTGTACCTCAGAGGGTTCCGGATGGCCACCAAGCGATCGAAGGCCATAGAGAGTAGAATACCCGACTCAAGAATGGAGAAAGCGTGGATGAAGAACATCTGGACCAAGCAGGCATCAAAGTGGATCTCAGGGTGGTTGAACCACAGGACACTCAGCGTGGTGGGCAAAGTGGCCAAGGACAAGCCCAGGTCCGAGAGGGCCAGCATGGAAAGGAAATAGTACATGGGGGAGTGGAGAGTTGGGTCCGTCCTGATGACGAAGAGGATGGTGCAGTTCCCTGTGAGGGCCACCAAGTACATGGAGCAGATGGGGAGGGAAATCCAGAAATGGAGTTTTTCTAGCCCCGGAAAGCCTGTCAGGAGGAAAATTGGGGGGCTGGCAGTCTTATTAGAAGATGTCATAATGCTGTCCCAAGACATGCCGCCTGCAGTCTTTGATGGGTGCTGTCAAGGAAAAATATAAAAAGGAAAAGGTATCATATGATAAATAGTGACTCTACAGTATCAGTCTACGGAGGTCACTAATATTTGGACACCGCTTCCGGTTCCGGATCGCGACACCAGCAGTCGCACGGAGAGATCTCTCTCTCCCACCGGCTGGTTTCCCTGCGTCGGTAGACCCTTAATCGGGTCGAAAGTCGCCCCGTAGAGGCGACCACCGCTAGAGGAGGCTCCTGCTCGACTGGGGAAGAGCGGCGGCTCTCCCCAGTTCGAACTTTCTCCTTAGGGCCGTCGGAGGAAAAGATCGCCCTTCAAAATGGACGATCACTTCGTCGCACCAGCTGAAAGCCAGAAGAACATCTAAGCGAAAGAACCCCCGTGGAGAATCCGGGTGAGACCTTTCCTACCCCCTTTTTTTTTCCCCTAACTACTTTCCTGTTAAAAGCTTTCTTTGAACTATTTCCCTGTCGTGAGGAAGCAGCGTTTGAGCAATGGGGAAAAACAGCGTTGGAAAAAAAAATATATAAATAAAAACCAGTTAATTTCGATACTATTTAAATTTTGGAATACTGAGGGGACCTGAAAACATTCTATTCTTGACTATTATTGTTACAACTACGTATTCATTATTTTTGAACCCTTTCTTCATCTCTTTCAACACGAAAAATAAAAAATCTATTATTTGGAAAGAAAAAAAAAAGGATTTTCTGGTTTGCTGAGGACATCTTGTGTCGAAAAGTGGTACTGCAATTATATTTCTTTATGGCTGGGAATGGCTATGACCCTGAAAGAGTGATAAGATAACGATGCAGCTGGCCTATTGAAAACTGAAGGTGAATGCTTGCTTGATTCTTATGAAGCAGAGCCTTCCTTAAAGATTAAAGATTAAAAAGCCTTATTACTATCGATATGGAACTTAATACACAACTGGACTATGATCTTATATTGGAAACAATTCTAGAAGCTGCAAAGGATGTGAGCTCCTTTTTTCAATCTCTTTTCCCTACACTGAGAGAAACTGTGGAAACCACAAAACAAACTAATTTTATTCAACTTCCAACACAACCTATCGAGAAGTCTGATGACTATACAACAACTTCAACAGAGATGTCTGAAACACCAATACCAACATCAACAGAGACTGACACTCAGATACAACCTATTGAAAATCGAGAAAAGGTGGATAAACAATTGGCAAATATAACATGGAATAAAACAGCTTTTACCATCCAAAGGCTATTAGAAGAAAGGAAAGAGAACTTTGACCAATTTGAAGCGTTAAAGAATATGGACCCCTTAATAGTGTGGTTTGATTATGTAGGAACCTCACTATGGAAACCATTATGGCACAGAAAGAAGCCTAGAGTTAGATTTAAAAATGTATTTTAAAGTCTTATTTAATGGGATTAAAAAGGCTTTGATTTCTTGACTGACTTAACAACTAATGGAATACGTGAAATTTTTAAGAGGATACCCTTTGTAATATTACTTTGTCTTAGATATGATATATATTGGAGAAGTAAACTTTATCTACTGGTTTAAAAAGATTTTTATAGATATAGAGGCATTGATAGAATATATATTTAAATTAGATAGAAATTTATTTGTTGGCCTGATATTTTTATTTTAAGAGAATTATTTAGAAATAAAAGGAGAATAAGAGGGATGGGTGATAAGAGAAAAAAAAAATGGTATCAATGAAGAAGATATGGGAATGTTGTTGTAAGAACAATATACCAGATATAATTACGTAAAAAAAAAAAAAGGGCACCCGAAGTGTTAATAACATGTCTATTTAAGGCTAATTGAAATATAGTAATTGTAAGTTAGTAAAGCTTAAAAACAGGATTGGGATTTTTTAGAATTGAAATGTAATTGATATTTGATAGGACTGTTTGAAACTTATATAGAACTCATTAATGTGAATATGTAAAATTAAATGAGGGAATTAGAGAGGGAAGCTTGAGTTGAGCTATATATCTGTGATTGTCTTCCTTTTTTTGGATGTTTAATATACCCACCTCCATGGTGGTTCCTAAGCACCTTAATGTTACCCCTGTACCCCTATAAAATCTAATAAAATATATTTAAAAAAAAAAAAAATATTTGGACACCGCCATGATAGCACAAAATCACTTAATTTATTGTACCCCCTAATGATTCTGAGAGGTTTCTTAAGCAGGGAGAGCTAAACCCAAGACTCATTTTCTCAAACCCCTCAAATCCATTTTATTAATGGATGTGTTGCCCATCACAACTATCCCATAGCAATTTAAAATGCAAAAAGGAAAAATTAAAAAGTGCCTTGAGCTTTCCATAATACATAGAAAGTGGATGACTTTTGTTAACTGCATCTTAAGACCAAAAGATATTATTGTATCAAGGTTGGGCTCACCCGTTTTCCCTCATCCTGAGAGGCAGTTTGGGGTCGTGGTTGAGGGATCAGGCTGGGTACCGGGAGACCAGCTGGGTGGCCATGGTCAGTCCTCCTCTCTCAGACCCAGGAAAGAGGCAAACCACTTCCTCCTTGCCAAGAAAACTTCCAGGGACTTGTCAAGATTGGACATAATTCAATGGAAGAAAAGAAAAGCACCTCCTTAATTCTCCAAGGCCCTTAGAAGTTCCCAACGTCTAGTCAGCCAGTTCCTTCAATATTCTGCAGGAAGGAGCATCATCTGGAGAACCTGGTGACTTCAAGGCACTCAAATTAGCAAGAAGGTCCTTTTATCACATCTTTTCTGGTGTGCCCTCTCATTTATATCTCGTCAGCCTCACCACAGTTGATGGAAAAGACCCTGACATTTCCACCAGACAAGAGATTTATATGTCTTAGGGCAGCACCGGCTGCTTTCACCAGAGAAAACTCCTCTGAGGGCTGCTCAAGGCAACCTTCTTTGTCCATGTGCTCTCTAAGGATCCCTGGGGACCAATTGTGGGGAATCTCTGCAGCTCAGGGCTGATCTGTGGGGTCCTGGGTGCTCTCTGAGCTTGGTTGTTTTCCTGAAGACGTTTCATGTCCCAAACAGCCAACAACTTCAGTGCTAGCTAGAATTCTGGAGAGCCCAACTAGTTATCAGGCTATCAGTTGACTGGAAACACTTAAAGCAGCAGACAGAACCCAACAGATTTTGATAAGTGAGTTTATTGCAGAAAAGCTAAAAAGCTACTAGGGGAAGATCTGTAACTGCTGCGTGTCAAATGCAGGCGCCCTTTAGAATGAGAGGCCTAGTGCTCTGTGGCTTAATGGAGCTGGAGGTGATCTTTGCTCTGGCTGTTTGAGTCCTACATCATGTGATGGAGTGAGCTCCCACCACTTGCCTCCGCTCCTGCCCACCTAGCTGTTTGAAAGCATGATATACGTGAGTAGATAAATAGGTATCGCTTCGGTGGGAAGACAGGCCAGCTGCCTTCATGCAGATGGCCAGAACCCTGCTGGCTGATGCTGGACGTTCCCGGATGAAATGCCCACTTACAAGGCGACTCCAGTGGAGGGAGAAGGCCCCAGAGGGCAGTCTTTGTTTTCTGGTGTGGAGCTAGCTCGCCCCCTGTGGTGCACCTTGGGAAGTGCACACGCTTGAACTGAACGGGTTAGCAGGCAGTCAAACTATTAATCTGCATTAGCGTTGTAGTCTCCGGGCTAATGTAACGTCACCATATGCTAAATAAAATAATAAATGACTTAAAATGGGGTTGTTCTTCAAAGTCTTACTACTTTAATGTTCACAAGATTCACAGGTTCAACGGTATTAAACAAGGATACCAACAGCTCTGAGTACAATCCAAAGCAAAACTCAGAGAATCATTTTTTCAAAGAATGTTTATCGGAGAGAAGACATCTGGAGGACAATAGGTTAGAGAAGAGCCCCCTTGACCCTCCAGAACAACCACGTGCCACTTGGGATCAATAACCTATGAGCTGCTACAAAAAGTATGGCGAGCTGGGAGAAGGTGGGAGGGGCTGAGGGGAGTCCAGGGAGGGACAAGGAAGGGCCAGGAGGGAGGTCTCCCCAGAAGTTCTGCTTCAGGAGGAAGAAAGCGCAGACTCCTTCAGGGAGGACAAGGAGAGATGTGGGAGTCCAGCAGGGCACCCACAAGCCCAAGCAGGAAAGTCTTTTGGAGAGTCCAAGCCACAGGAGAGAGATGGGCCTTGGCCCAGCATCTGGAGACCTGTTGATGCCTCCACCACTTCTGAGTCCATCGAAGGCTTTGAGCAAGAGGGACTTCAAGAGCCCCAGATAATACTCAGATCAGGAGGGAGACATTAATTCCCTCCTCACCCCTCAGGTGGGAACTTCCCGCCTTCCTCTCTCTGACCTTTTTTGTGGAAATGGTGATTAAACCTAAGACATTACATTGTGATAGCAACTTGTGGGATACCATGGTGGAACCCACATTATTTTAACATTTTTATTAATGACCTGGATAATGGGGTTGAGGGGCTTCTTGTCAGATATGTGGGTGATGTAAAATAGTGATGTTTGGGAAAAGGTTGAGGATGACTGAATTTAACCTGGATGGTTGAAACTGCAGAGGTTGGCCAAGAGGAACCGGATGTCTTTCAACAGCAAGGAAAATAAAGTATTAAATTGGGGGAAGAAAGATATAGCAGGGATAAAAAAAAAGATGAGGTGTTATAGCTTGGTAACCTTGTATTGAAGAATGACATGGATACGGTGGTTGACAACAAACTGAACTTGAGCTGGCAGTGTGAGCCACTGCAGTTCTGAGATCTGTCAGAAGAAGCATCACATCAAAGACACTCAAGGCCCCTTTTCTGTATGGGAGAGACCACCAGGAAAGTACCCTACGTGGTTCTGGGCGTCCTGTTTCCAGAGGGATATTGAGTGATTAGAAGACATTCAGAGAAGGGCAACAAAGATAATAGAAGGATCTTGCAGATGTGGCCTGTGGGAACAAAACGAAGGAATAGAGACAATGCTGAGTCTTAAGAAAAGAAGATCGCAGGCAGATATGACCTATCCACGTTGTGGAACCTCTTTGAGAAGAGGTTGAACAGACACCTCTTGTGGAAGTTAAATTGGTTTTCTAGCACACAACATAGTAGATGAATCTCACGATCCCTTCCAACTCCATAGTTCTCTATGAACCTTTATGGGGTCCTTGGTGCTGTCTGAGCTTGGCTGCTTTCTGGCAGATATTTCATTACCAAATTAGGTAACATCATCAGGGCTAGATGTCAGTGTCCCTAGCACGGATGATGTTACCTAGTCAGGTGATGAGGTGCAAGACGAGGTGAACCTCTGCAAGAAACCAACCGAGTTCAGAGAGCACCAGGGACCTCACAGCTCAATCCTGAAACTTATGTTCCCTACACATGTGAATGTGACCTGAGAAAGGCTCTTTGAATCTTTTGGAAGACCTGACCTGCCTTTCATGGAATTTTAGACAGTCATATTTAGTATTAAGAACAGAAGCTTCTAGTTTTCGTGTTCCACTTGAGGAAAATTTGGATTATCTTGTCTCGAATTTGCTTGGTTTTTACACTGTACACAATGGGGTTCATGAGGGGTGGCACCAGCAGGTACACGTAGCCCATAAAAACACGGACAAGGAGCGGGGAATCCTTCCCAAACCTGTGTATCACAGTTAAGCCAATCATTGGTGTGTAGAAGAGCAACACTGCAGAGATATGCGAGCCACAAGTGCCGAGGGTTTTGTGGCGGTCTGCCCGTGACGCGATGCCCAACACGGTCTTGAGGATCACCACGTAAGAGAAGAGGATAAGGAGTGAGTCCACCCCCACTGTGGCTAAAATGACAAACATGCCATAAATAATGTTTACGGTGATGTCCGAGCAGGCCAGGTTCATCACCTCCTGATGAAGGCAGTAGGAGTGGAAGAGGAGATTGACGCAACAGTAGTGATGTCTTCTGAGAAGGAAGGGAAACGGCAAGACCAAGGCCACCCCTCTCGCCACAAATACCAGGCCCATCTTCCTTATTCTTGGCATGGTCAAGATGGCGGCATACCTGAGGGGGTTGCGGATGGCTACAACGCGATCAAAGGCCATGGCCAAGAGCACAGAGGACTCCATCAATGAGAAGGAGTGGATGAAGAAGAGTTGGGTGAAACAAGCAGTGAAGCTGATCCTTCTGGCATTGAACCAAAAGACGCCTAGTATGGTTGGCATGGTGGAGATGGACAAACCAAGATCTGTGATAGCCAGCATGGAGAGGAAGATGTACATGGGCTTGTGGAGGCTTTGGTCTGTTTTGATCACAAAAAGAATAATGGAGTTCCCCAAAAGGGAAATGAGATATATGGCGCAGAATGGGATGGCGATCCAGGTGAGGTTGGATTCCAGACCAGGAATCCCCGTCAGCCAGACCACCGATGGATTCGATCTGGAACTGTTGAGGAGTGCCAAGGAGTTGAGGACGGTCTCAGGAGCACCTGGCATGTTCCTTCAGATGACGGATGGCGCCTTTTTGACTCTGAGCATGGAGAGCTGAGGTTGGGAAGGACCCAAAGAAACATTTGGGGTTCCTCCTGACATGCTGCCTTTCATTTCTTGTTGGATTTTGATCCTGAGAAAAACCAGAAAGAGGGATATTAGTTGGGATGCATCCCTGGAAATAATACGAACATATAGGCCCACATCCACGGAAGGTGTTAGCTAGATTTCGCTTGGATGCCAAGATTTCCTCCAGCCAATTTCTCTTTCTACTTCCCTATCTATGTTCTCAGTGGATGTCATGCTACGTGGGGAAGACCTTGGGAGATGGGCTGAACAGATGCTGCCCAGGACATGGTTAGGTGAAACCGTCTCGGTTCCTTGGGTTGTTCTTTCAGACTTGCAAGGTTCTGTTACTGTAGTTTTGTGGCCAACTAGTTGTAATCTGGCCATGTTTCTTGTCTGGTCTTATCAGGCTAAACCCAAGAATAAGGTAGAAAAATTCCTCCAGAGTTCAGTTCTTTATTTGCTTACACACAAGGGACACAACCTTGCCAGACTGAATCCTTACTTACTACTCTCACCCTAATAATGGGTTTCCGCTTGGAAATTCTAAGGAGTAGCTATTCTCTGTCTCCTTTCTCTCTTTGGGCTGCGCTGCCTCTTGTCCCCCCTGCTACCTCCCAGAAGGTGTTTCCCCTTTCCTGGGAGACTCTGCTTCACTGCAGCCCATCACGGCAGCTGCCGCCTGTAGGGGGTGGTGACACTGAGAGTTGGAAATGCGAGACCCCCATAAAAGAGCCGTCTTGGGTCAGATCAAGGGTCCATCTTCCACAGCAGCCAGGTCCCACTGTAACTGCAGAGGACAAGACTGCAAAGGGGTCACCTTCCTTTGACACAGATTTTGGAAATCACGCTGCCTGGGACTGGAGATAAGCTCTAGTTAGCGTTTTCCTGCCTGAATTCATCCAGAGCTGTTTTTCTACCTTGACACTTTAAGACGTGAGGATTTCAGCTCCCAGAATTTCCCAGCCAACATGCTGATCTAGACTTTTAAAACACCAACAGCAGCAGCAGCCATAGCTACCTTTGCTGGTATTGGATGGCATGGTGGGTTTTCCTAATTCCCCTCCCTGGGTGACCCTGGACTCAGGCCTCACGGGAGAAGCAGAAAAGGATCCTTTCTCCACCCATGTCATAGAACTCTTATATGTCGGCTTTTTCTCCAAGAAGAACAGGACAGGACAGAATAGCAGAGCTGGAAGGGACTTTGGGGGCCTTCTAGTCCAACCCTCTGCTCAAGCAGGAGATCTACCTAGATCATTCGGGACAAGTGGTTGTCCAGTCTCTTTTTAAAGGCCTCCAGTGATGGGGGACCCACAGCTTCTGAAGTGATGGTTTATTGCCCTCACTGTCAGGAAATTTGTCCTGAAATCCAGAAACGTTCACCATTTAACATACTGGGTTCCAGTTGCAAGAAGGCAGATGCTGGCTAGATGCTGGGACAACATCCTAGAACTGAGAGCAGCTGGATGACGGAAGCCCTAGAAGAGAAGGTGGCTTCTTTCCTGTGTTGGAGGCACACAGGCTGCCTTCTCTGGGGATGAATTTGGGTGTCTGCAGGGCGTGGGAGAATGGACTCAGCCACCCCCCCTTTCCAGCTTAGAAATGCTAGAATCTCCAAGAAGGGGGTCCCCATCTGACTCTAGGGCTGCCCTCCCTCACAGATCCCCCTCTGGTTTCAATCGGGGCCCTCAAAGCCCATCCGTCTAACCTGAATATGTGGATTCGTTGCACCAACTTCATCCAGAAGTTAAAAAATCAGCTGCTGGGGAAAGCCCAGCCCTCCCTGTAAGATCTGCTGATAGGTTCATGGTTCCTTTTTTTACTTTTCCCCAGCCAAAGTTAAACAACAGATCGAACCGATCAGTCAGTTGCTGGCTGAGCTGCAGAGACAGAATCCTCAGCCGATCAAAAGGGCTCTGTGCACAGAACACGCAAGGTCAGAAAAGGGCTGACCCGGGTTGACCCTGACTGGGCTGGGCATGTCGCATGGGTGCTGTGGCTGACCTGCACACAGAACTTGGTTTATAAAGGGCGGCTTTTCTTACCTGGTGCTGGCTGAGGGTGCTCAGGAGTCCTTCCTCAGAAGCATTTCAAAAGCTGAGATAAACCGGTCCCCCCATGGTTGGCTCAGCCATAAGGAAAGGGATCTGCACATCTCCCTAAGCCATTCACAGGGGGGCTGCTTGCATTGCTGAGCCTCCCCCCCAGACTCAGTGGCTGGCTAGACTACCCCACAACTCCTGGCCCCACAGAGGGGCCCTTCCTTATATGCAGCTTCCCTTCAGTGAAACGAGCTTGATGGCTCAGTGGCGATTCTCCGTCAGTCCTCTGATTGCCCCCTTGGCGTTTTCCCCACCACAGACCCCCACCATGCCAGCTGTGGGAGTGATCCGAGTCTTCTTCTCCTCACCAGGCTGATGCTTGATGTGTCCCGGGCAGCTTTCTTGGTGGTCTAGCTGGGAGAGAAGACTGGAGAGATGCTGGGTGGATGGATTCAGCTGCCTTTATGAGCCTCTCCTGGTCACTGGGGCTTCCTTGCCCTCCAGGATCTCACCGCCCAGACACAGAACGCAGGTCTCCTGGCAAGGGCAGCCGGGCACCACGGGGAACATGAGTCACTTTGCCCTCCCCCGTCAGGATGGGTGAGGTCAGAGAGTAGCAGCCGTGGAGAGCCGTCTCCTCCCTTGGGTCCTCCAGGGCTTCCCGTGGTTCCCCCACCACCCCCAGGAGAAGAGAGCACCAAGGCAGCCTCAGTACCGGCTGAGTCAGCCTCTCTTCCTCCTGAAGGCGGAAGGACAGAAAAGCTGTCTGGCCTGGGCCCTTTTGTCCCTCGCCCCCTCCCTTAGCAGGCTCTGGAGCAGGTTGTCGTTCCTAGACAATAGTGCAACAGATACAACAACTGGCCTGTGACAATCTCTGTCTCCTGCAAGATACGTAGGTCCTGCAGGGGGGCCCTGGCCGCTTACCCCAGAGAAGACCGGCCCCTGATGGTTTCCTGCCTGAGCAGGGGGTTGGACTAGATGACCTCCAAGATACCTTCCAACTTTTTTATTACTATTACTATTACTAATATTACTAATATTAATATTAATATGAGGTGCTACAAAAAGAATGGAGGGCTGGGAGAAGGTGGGAGGGGCTGAGGAGAGTCCAAGGAGGGACAAGGAAGGGCCAGGACGGGGGTCTCCCCAGATGTTCTGCTTCAGGAGGAAGACAGAGGAGACTCCTTGAGGGAGGACTGTTCCAAATCTCACTGAGGCACTTTCACTTTCATTTTGGACGGACACAAAGCAGGCTGTCTTACTGGCTGTCCTCAAATTTACAGCAGATTCTTGGTCTGCAGTGAAAAGCTGGATTTGCTGTTTCTGCGCCCCCGAAGACTTGCTTGCAGAGCAGAGAAGGAAAGAGGGGTGCTCACACTCAGAGGCCCATGGAAGGAGAACCCTATGGCCAATTCCCACTAGACCAGGGGTAGGCAACCTTGGCCCCTTCATGACTCATGGACTTCAACTCCCAGAATTCCTCAGCCAGCATGGGGGAACTATGGCCCCCTTCATGACTTGTGGACTTCAACTCCCAGAATTCCTGAGCCAGCCATGCTGAGGGGAAAGGGAGAGGTTTCCAAGCTGAGCCATGCTGGCTCAGGAATTCTGGGAGTTGAAGTCCACAAGTCACGAAGGGGCCAAGGTTGCCTACCCCTGCACTAGACCTTTGACTGTGATAGATCAAGGACAACATCCCCCACTTCCAGTCTTGGGTGCTTTCAGCCACATCTGTTGCAATTTTAGTTAGTGACAGTCGTGCAGAGACAGCTTTGGGCCATCTCAGAGCTAAATTATCTGCCTGGTACTAGAAGCTCTGACGGTATCAGTGAGAAGGGCAGCACATACATTTAATAAATAATAACGACTATGGAGATTCTCAGTCATCCAGGTCATGATTGTCCCAAAGGTGCTTTTTCAAGAGGCAACTGGACTTTGTCCTTGAGGACGTTTCGCTTCTCATCCAAGAACTTTTTTCTGTTCTGAACCGAAGAAGCTTCTTGGGCGAGAAACGAAATGTCTTCAAAGGAAAACAAAGAAAGTCCATTTGCTTTTTGAAAAATCACCTTTGGGACAATAAGTAATAATAATAATAATAACAAATAGTATTCATCACTATCTCCCCGCCCTCCTTTTCCCAAGTTATCTCAGTTATCTTCCAGGACATTTTTGTGGATTTGCGAGATTAAAAACGGCAAATGAACCCCAAGATTTGATCAGCCCCTTAGTTCACGGGTTCCAGCCTTCTGTGACCCCCGCTGAGCAGTGGGCGCACTGGGCAGATCCCAGTAGCCAATATTGAGGCCACCCTACCTTAACTAGGTTTTCTCTGTTTTTGAGTATTAAGGAGGAAAAATTCCCTGGATATGGTTGAAAAGTGTTCTTCAAGAAAGCATCAGCAACCGGAAGGCTCAGTCTGTCTTTCTCATCTATAAATTCCATCCACCCCCCCCCCTTCCATTCCTCTGCAGGGGAAAGGCTGCAAAAATGCATCTCAGAGGAGTGGAATTGTCAGTGATGGGGAGGATTTTCTTGGGAACACGCCCCCCCCGAGAAAAGATTGATACTCTTGGTTGCCTCCAAATTCACTACTCCTTTAACCAAATCTTGCTAATCAGTGTATAGTAGTAATCCTAGGATAGTAACAGTAGTCCTCGGATTATTTTTTTAAGATTCCAGGAATCCTAAAGAGGGAGGAAACCTTTCCCTTTCCTTGGTCTTCTGAAAACGAGATCCAGAGGTCTGAAAGAGAACTTCCAGGATCTTCTTTGTTCTTGCTCCATAGATGATGGGGTTCATCATGGGTGGAACCAGGATATAGATGTTGGCAACGATGATGTGGACACCTGGAGGGATCCTGTGGCCAAAGCGATGAGTGAAAAAGGAGAAAAATGCTGGTGTGTAGGATATCAAGATCACAATGAAGTGTGATCCACAAGTGCTAAGAGATTTGATTCGGGCCTGTTTGGTGGGATGCCTGAATACCGTCCGGAGGATCAGGACGTAGGACATCACAATGAAGAGGAAGTCCAGGCCACCCGTTAGGAAGGCCACCGTCAAGCTGAAAAGGTTGACCGTCCGAGTGTTGGAACACGCCAGCTTCACCAGGGACATGAACTCACAGTAAGTGTGGGCAATGGTGTTGCCCTTGCAAAATGGGAGCCACTTGAGCAGAAAGGGGTGGGGGCAGAGGAGGATGGTCCCTCGGAGCAAAACTGCCAAGCCCATATTAGCGATGACCCGGTGGGTCAAGATGGCAAAGTGCCTCAGAGGGTCGCATATTGCCACATAGCGATCAAAGGCCACGGTGGCAAAGAATCCGGACTCCATGGTGGAAACAGAATGGACCAGGAACATTTGGGCTAAACAAGCATCAGCAGGGATGCTCCTGTCCTGAAACCAGAAAATGCTGAGCATTTTGGGAATGGTGGAAGTGGAAATTGTGAGATCTGCAACTGCCAGCATGCAGAGGAATAAGTACATGGGCTCGTGGAGGCTTGGCTCGCTCTTGATGACCCCCAAAAGAAGGGTGTTCCCCAAAAGGGAGATTACGTAGATGGAGCAGAAGGGGACGGAGATCCAGATATGAAAGTCTTGTAGGCCTGGGATCCCGAGAAGGATAAAGTGGGAAGGGGGGCGAGTGGTCCAGTTTGTGGCTGACATGCTGTGATTCGTGGTGGTCCCATTCAGTGCTGCCACCTGACAGCTCTCGGACCCTGAAAGGAAGCAGAAGGATTTCTACACATTGTTAATCTATCGAGAAGAGGCCAAGCATGGACTTCTCGTTGGTGCCACCTGGTCTTTCAACACCGAGAAAAGAACAGGACGACATGCTCTGGACACTCTGGGCTGGGGTGGAAGGGCGTTCAGATATATATTCTCTGAGCAAAATGTAAGTTCACCTAAGATCCCAAAAACGAACGGTTGAGGCCCCACTTAAAGAACATAAAGCACAGCAAAACTACCTTGTTGATTATGTCCCCGAAGTTCCTGCTGTGCATGCCTTGTTTTGGAATCTTGGGCTACTTGAACTAAATCAACTCAGATGATCCTAAAGAATCAGGATCCCAGAGCATTTATTCAGTTAGTTTGGTAGGTTGGTATCCACACCTAAGGATTCCTCACCAAGTAAGGGATCTGGTTTATTTTTGTGTACCTATCTTTAATCTTTCTTTTGGTACGTGTCTACATAGAATTAGTGGAACGGTTTCCCATCATCTTTGGGCAGCTAAATGACTCCTGATCTCCAAGATTCCTCCTTTCCAGGATCAGGGCCCTCCTCAAGACTGGACCTCACTGCTGCCTGATGCACCTCACAAGAAGGCTGGGAAACGAAGGGAAGGTCCCCCCTCTTCACTTTCAAACTCCTGAAGGACCAAGAGTCCAGTGCGCTGGGAGGACCACCATCTTCTTTTGCTGTCTCTGTCTACCCACCTTACAGCTGGGAGTAGGTGGGGAAGGGGAGAATCCTCGTGTCCGAGGGAGCAGAGGAGGAGGAAGAGGAATGGCAAATTTGTGGGGACCAAAGCTCCTTCATCAGAGATACGTAGAGCTTTATCCTGAGAAAGACTCCTTGCCCACGGTTGGGATGGTCTGGTTTCATCTCTGCTCCTTCCTGCTCACTCACAAAGGGAAGACTTCAAGGACAACCCCATGCAGCTGCGGGGGAAACTGTGGCCCAGAGAGGGTTTTGTGAGAAGAGTCCCCTTCCTCAGGAACTCACCCCAAAATGTTCTTGCTTCACAAGGACCCACTCAACCACCAACTCCCCCCTCCCGTTATTGACCTGAGAACCATGCACGACAAAGACCCTGTAGTGGTGCCCTCACCTGCCCTTCCCCTACCTGCTCCTGTGCCAGGGAGAAACCTCCTTGTGCTCCTAGCACAACCAGCTGCAAAGGGAGAAGAGGGCAAGGCGGTTTCTAGGTCCACCAAGTTTATAAGTCCTGTCCAGGGAGAAGACCGGATCCCAGCAGAATTGCATCATCTGGTTGTCCACGCTGCGCAACCACACGGGGAGAAAGAGTCCTTCTACAACTGCATTACATTGCCAGGATCTTGGCCAAGGTGGGGGACCTCCCAGAGCCCTTTTCTCGAGGGGGGAGGAGGAGGAGGAGGAGGAGGTTGGCCAAGAGAACCTTTGCAGGACAGAAGAACTGAGCATCGTGAAGCCGACTCCAGCCAAGGCTTGTCTAAGCCAGCGGCCTCCCTCTCTCGGGAACTGCCCCGATGGATTTGGGATGTGTGTGTGTGTGTGGGGGGGGGGTAGATGGCCTCCAATTCCATCCTTAGATCAGTCCCCTCTGCGGACAGGGCCTTGAAGGAAAACCCTGCTGGACAAAGCCCTTTGGCGGTGTGTGTGTGTGTGTGTGTGTGTGTGTGTGTGTGTGTGTGTGTGTGAGGGCTGCAGGAGGAGGAGGGCAGGGATTAGTCTGGCATAGCAGGATTTTGGGGTGCTCTTGAATGGCTGCCCTTTTTCCGGTTTGAAAAGTGCCATTTCTAAGATGGCCTGATAACTATATCAGTGCATTAGAAATACAGTAGGGGTGTGTGTGTGTGTGTGTTTGTATAAATATGTCTTCCTTTCTCTCTCTCTCTATGTACAGTATACATTTATATGTATGTGTGTGTATTAATATTAATTGCATAAGAGAACTATACATAGAATTGTAACTATTAACATGTATTATGTATAAGGACTTTTTATTTTGCTGTTTTTTACTTTTTTTAAAAAAAAAAACATTTTCTATGTGTTTTTTCCTCTTCTTTGACAATGCACGTATTTTTATCTACGGGTTTTTTTTTCTGTTTCTCTGCCATTATTTTAAAAGCAATAAAAGAATAAATAAATAAAAGCCAGCATTTGTTTGATTTCTCACCCACCACTTTGGTCAGGGAGCAGCTCTCAGTGCCCACTTTATTATCGCCAACATCTTTCTCTTTCTTTCTTTCTTTCTTTCTTTCTTTCTTTCTTTCTTTCTTTCTTTCTTTCTTTCTTTCTTTCTTTCTTTCTTTCTTTCTTTCTTTCTCTATCTCTCTCTCTCTCTCTCTCTTTCTCTTTCCTTCTTTCTTTCTCTTTCTTTCTTTCTCTCTCTCTCTTTCTTTCTCTTTCTTTCTTTCTTTCTTTCTTTCTCTCTCTTTCTTTCTCTTTCTCTTTCTTTCTTTCTTTCTTTCTTTCTTTCTTTCTTTCTTTCTTTCTTTCTTTCTTTCTTTCTCTCTTCTTTCTCTCTTTCTTCTTTCTTTCTCTCTCTCTCTCTCTCTCTCTCTCCTCTCTCTCTCTCCTCTCTCTCTCTCTCTCTCTCTCTCTCTCTCTCTCTCTCTCTCTCTCTCTCTCTCCCGTATGTCTTATGTCCATCCATGATTAATCCAACATCTCCTGAGGGAGGGCCACAAAGATCCCAGGAAACATCTTCTAAACCTTCCTTCTTCTTCAGAGAATAGAAGAAATATGTCTTCATACTTTCTCTCTTGGACTTCTGCTCTAGAAAGTTCTACCATGCCACCTCAGACTTTAGGATGAATCGGAAGGAGCTGACACCAGTCCAGTTTTGACCCCATCCCACTTCCGGGCCCCAAATCCCCAAGTAGCAAGAAAACCCCAAGGATGGGGTGGAATACAAAGTTCCTCAGCTACTTTGTCTGTAGAAGGATCCAGGTTTGGCCCCTGGACCTTCCCAATCCAAGATACCTGGAGTGGCTTGGTCACCTGGAGTGGCCTGGTCACCTGGAGAGATGTGGCTTCTAGCTTCAGGAAAAGGACGGGCGGCCTGCAAGGGAAGAGGCGGCCATTGGCTCCTTGGGTGCACCACCATGGAGTAGACTAGATTCCTTGGCCTCCAGTTCTCCTTTGACGTGGAAGAAGATGCTTCTGAAATAGTGGTGGAGATCCTGAATTCTAGGATCTGTTCCTACCACATCCACTTCTTCAGTCATTTCTTCCCTCCTATGCATGAAGAGAGGCATTTGGTGGGCAAGTGGTGAAGACCCCAGCCCAGAGACCGTGAGTTTTAGTTCTAGTTCCTCCTCAGGCATCAAGCCAAGGGGGTGACTTTGGGTCAGCCCTTCCCTCTCAGCCCAGGAAGGAGGAAATGGCCAACCACTCCTGAAAGAGTTGCTAAGAAAACTGCAGGGACTCCTCTAGGTGGTCTCCAGGAATCAAGAATGATGCAAAGGCACACAAAGATACACACACACACACAAACACTGGCTGGCTCTTGGTACTTTTATCCATCAGGCCTTTGCACATGGTTGTGTTTGTCCATGCTCTCCTGCCATTCTAATTCCATGCACCGGTGGGTTCAGATGGACACCACACACTGGGGATGAACATTCAAGGTATGGTTCATTAAACTCGCTCTCCAGAACACCAGAAAGGTGGTTTGCTGGGCGAGACATAAGGAAGTCCCCTTCCATTCAGACGTAGATTCCCTTTTCTGAGTCATTCGGTGTTCTTGGCTGGAGATATTAGAGACCGTGTAGCCAGGAGGATACCATGATTGAGTAAGAGTTGGAATCAGAATAGACTGGAAGGGACCTCAAGCAGGAGACCCTATGCCATTTCAGGCGGGTTCTGCCGCAATCCCAGAGGTTGGTGCCTTCACAAGCACAAAGGCGAGATAAGCCATGACAGATCATGAGGGCTGTCGAAGGAGCAGCTTCAGAGCCCACTTCATGAGACGTGGGAAAGAACCAAAGTTATTTTATTGACTAAATAGACGGGATAAGATCCCAAGAGAAGAAAAAACAGACTGTCAGCAAAGCTGAGAGAGATACAGGTAGTCCTCGACTTACAACCGGTTCAAAGTTATGACGGATCTCCCTGGGGGGCACTCACGACCTGGTTCCGAACTTCCGAGGACTGGAGTGTAGGAAGAAGAGGATCATTTGTTGTATTTTAAGCAAAGGTGGGAGGTTACCAAAATGGCTTATATTGCTTCATATGTATTAAAACTGCAATGAAGAAGGAAATCATTTCTCTCTTTTTTTTTTTAAAGAAATGGTATTCTTTCTTTCATATTTTTATTTCTTTTCTGCACTTTCTATTCTTGGTTTTTATTCTTTTTTATTAGTTTGTATCTTTTTAATGGCGATGTTTAAAAAATTTCAATAAAAATAAGAAACGCAGACGTGCTCCGGTTTTAAGCAAGTCAGCCTAAGCGCCACAGAGGCCGTGCAGTGAGCCGAGATCAGGGCAGGGGCTGGGGGGAAGGAGGGGGTCATGATTGGCAGCTTGGCCATTCCCGACTTCTTCCTACTTCTCAGTGGCCCAGAGCCCAGCTCTGTGGGTCAGAGGGACAGCCAGAGCCCCACCACAGAGCCCCCAGGACCCCGAAGGCCCTGGGCTGCAGGTTGCCCATCCCAGACTAGGGAGGGAGGGGGCACACAGCAGCACAGGGAGCCCGTGCCCATCCCTCCTCCCTGCTCAGTCCGGTGCCCGAGGGAAGGAGAGAGGAAACGGTGGCTCAGCGATTGATCCAGAGAGGAGCCTCTCAGGAGGTGCCCAGATCCCGGGCGCTCTCAGCGCCTGGCCCAGCAGTGCCAGAGAGGGGGCAGCACGGAGGAATAAATGCCACCGTCTCTGCTTCTCGACCTCAAGCCTTGACAGGACCCTGCTGGGGGAGCCCAAAGGCGCCACTTCCAGACAGAGCAACGGGTCCTTCCGTTCACTGCTTGTGGCAGGGCTTGCTGCCAGGACCGGCCGCTCAGGATCTGGGGTGAGTGAGGCGGAGGGTCTAGTTACACGTCCCCGAGTGCCAGTCTAGCCGGCACCTCCCTCTTGCGACCACCACCGGAGTGCTGGGGGGGCAGAGCAACAGACCGACCAGGCTCCAGTGAGGTGGCTGGTTAGTTCAAAGAAATGGAGAGGCTGGTGGGCATCTCTGTCGCCTCCCTCCCCCTGAAGCTAGTTCCAAGGCTGGTTGTTCAGACATAATAATAATAATAATAATAATAATAATAATAATAATAATAATAATAATAATAATAATAATAATAATAATAACAACAACAACAACAACAACAACAACAACAACAACAACAACAACAACTGCTTCCATCCTGTGACAATATCTGTAATACCATCAAACATCCACATCTGCCTATCCCAGGTCCTTGGTAAGGACTCGATAGGTAGACAAAAATGCCAAATCCAGTCTGAACATCTGGCTGACTGTGTGATGATCAATAATAATGATGATGATGATGATGTTGTTGGAAGGGACCTTGGAGGTCATCTAGTCCAACCCCCTGCTCAGGCAGGAAACCCTATACCATTTCAGACAAATGGCTCTTCTTAAAAACTTCCAGTGTTGGAGCATTCACCGCTTCTGGAGGCAGGTTGTTCCACTGGTTAATTGTTCTGACTGTCAGGAAATTCCTCCTTAGTTCTAGGTTGCTTCTCTCTTTCTCTCTCTTACTTTCACCCTTTGAACTGATACCTCTAAATGCTACCAAGCTGCAAGCTTTAAAGCAGCCCCAGGAAAACTCAGCATTAGCTATTGCCAACCACCTTTTTGATTTATTTTGTCCTGTGGCTGTTTCATGGGCATTAAATAAGGAATACGTAAAGACTGGAGTTGCTGCTGGCGTATTACAGCTGCTTACAAAGCAGGGCAGTGGGCAGACATCAGAGGTTCAGCCTCTGCCCATCAATTCTCCTTGACTTTCTGCCACTCCCCGACACATGCCATGGGGGAGGGGACCTCTGCATTGCCAGTGGGCTAAAAGGACCCTTCCCACTTTGTGCAGGTGTGGTGTTTCTCCCCTGGAACCCCAAAAGCACATTCCACCCCTTGCACTTGGGATCACCTGATGAGAAAGACAACTTAAAATACTGGGTGGGGAAACCCTTAGCGAGAAGGCGAACCTCTGATTCTGGAGTCGAAGATGCAATCTCTTGAGATTGTGGTTTGTTTTTGGGGGGGTGGGGGAGCCTCACAAAATTTTCTGAAACATCCTCCACCCATTATAAGGCATTATAATCCATGAAAAGGCGTGCTGAGTTTGCTGTGAAGTCCATCTAAAAGGGATTCATGTGGAGATTAAACTATCAAAGGCACACCTGAGGGTTAACCAGCAGAGGGGAGCAACAATGATGATTAGGGGCCTGGAGGCTAAAATATTTGATGAACGGTTGCAGGAACTGGGTATGGCCAGTCTCATGAAGGATTGGGGTGACAGGATAGCCATCTTCCAATATTTGAGGGGCTGCCATAGAGAAGAGGGAAGGGGGTCCACCTATTCTCCAAAGCACCTGAAGGTAGGATAAGAAGTAACGGATGGACATTTATTAAAGAGAGAACCAACTTAGAATTAAGGAGACATTTTCTCTCAGTGAGAACAATTAATTTATATAAATTATCATACATACATACATAATTAGTCAGTGGAATGGCTTGATGTCTAGGGAGATTCTCCATCATTCTCAGTCACGGTTGTCCCAAAGGTGCTTTTTCCAAAAGGCAACTCTTGGTTTTTTCCCTTTGAAAATGTTTCGCTTCTCATCTAAGAGGGGCTTGGATGAGAGCCAGAACTGAAGAAGCAAGAAAGCCCAGTTGCCTTTTGGAAAAAGCATCTTTAGGACAAACGGAGCAGCTTCCCTCCTCAAATTGTGGCTGCTCCATCACTGGAGGTTTTCAAGAAGAGACTGGACAGCCACCTGGACAGTCCAGAATGAGATAGGGCAGGGGTCTTCAAACTTGGCCCTTTTATGACTTGCGGACTTCAACTCCCAGAATTCCTCAGCCAGTCTGAGGAATTCTGGGAGTTGAAGTCCACAAGTCATAAAAGGGCCAAGTTTGAAGACCCCTGATATAGGGTCTCCTGCTTTGGCAAACGGTTGGATTAGAAGACCCCCAAAGTCCCTTCCGACTCTGTTGTTCTCTATTCTGTATTCTGATGTGGTGGGAGGGCAAAATTCACCCCCTTCTTCTCCCTCCCTGCAGCAGAGGGCAGCGGTACCTGCGGATCCAGCGTGCACCATGCCTCCAAGGAGCAAGTTTGTGCTAAATGGGAGCCATCTTCATTGTCCCAATCATCATCTTAGCGGCACGTCTTTCCTACTGCAAAACCAACATCATTGCTCACACCTATTGTGAGCATATGGCGGTGGTGAAACTGGCTTGCTCAAGCATCCTGGCCAACGTGGTCTATGGGCTTCTGGTGGCACTCCTGGTGGTCGGGGCTGATCTGCTGTTTATCACCTTTTCCTACTGCATGATTACCAGGGCGGTCCTGGCCCTGCCCTCACGAGATGCCCGCTACAAAGCCTTCAGCACCTGTGCAGCTCACGTGGTGGTCATCCTGGTGTCCTATACCCCAGCTCTCTTCACCATCCTGACGCACAGATTTGGCCATCATGTGTTGCCTCACGTGCACATTCTCCTGGCCAACTTCTATCTCCTCTTTCCTCCCATGCTGAACCCCATTGTCTACGGAGTGAAGACCAAGGAGATCCGAGACCAAGTGGTCACCATTGTCCTTAGGAGGAAACGCCTTTCGTGAAGGACTTCACAAGGACGTTCTACACGACTCTTTATACGAGTCACTTGTTGAGATGGGCAGTTATAGAAATCAAATCAAGAAATAGGGATGTCGTCTTCTGAAGAGATCTGAGGAGTTGGGTATGAGAATTGATGGAAGGGGGAGGATAATTGTGCTCTTCCAATATCAGAAAGAGGCCACACAGGAGGACCTTTACTCTATCATTCCAGATTTAAATTAAAGGAAGACAGATTGAGGGGGCAAGAAAGAGAATATCCACTTGATTAAGGTCTAGAATTCAAGGCGCTGGCCTGAACTTCAGCAGATGAAAACAAAAACTGGGGCTAACAGAACTTTTGAGTTATTTATGGAATGTGCTACTTCATGTTTGGTTAGCATTGTCCACACTTAGACCATTCCTGGATCAAAGAGACCACCTTGTACTTAAAGCTTTTAGGATTTGCAGCATGAGAGAAATAAATATTTGTACTTGTCTATGGACGTGCTGCTCTTGAAGAATGACTGTGGGGAAGGGCAGATGGATGCCCAGAACCATCAGGGATCCTGAGGCTCAAGCACGATGGGATCCAGGGCTATGCTAGGATACACAAGCTCAAAACATACAGAAATAGAAATGTCCTACAAAACAATCCTGAAATTTTTTTTTCTGGGCAAATGTTGTGGCAGAAAAAAAATGATAATAGTCGGGGTTTGGAAAAAACATAAACTTATTTATCTTATCAAATGAGAGTTACCAATAGTATTTTCAGGGAAATGACTTATGGCTTTATTTGCAGGAGACGTATGAATTTGGGCTGAGGGTGAACCCATTCCATATTGTAAGGTTAGGACTCCGTAAATCACCCAAACATATATTTATGCATCAAATTTAGAGACCACCCATCTCCCTCCTACAGCAACTCTGTGTGGTGTGCAAACACATTAAAAGCAAAGATATGTGTGGATATTATAAAAAACAGTTAAAAACAAGAATACATTTTGTTTGCTTAGCATGGACTTAACCAACACAGCGAGTGCAGCTGATGCATTATTGCTTTTGAAATGAGAAATATCAGAAAAATAACCACTTTGAAGATGGTTAGTAGCTTAGCAAAAGTTCTCGCCTCCGCCCAGTTTATGCATCAGTCCCTTCTTACGTAGTTCTTGGGCAGTTTTAACATTTCAATTCCTCATGTCGAATGCTTTTAATCTTTTATCATTTTAGATTATGTCCTTGTATTGTTGAAAGCCGCTCAAAGTCGCTCGACAGTGAGATGGGCGGCATATAAATTTAAGAAATAAATAAAATGACACTCTTAAGGCAGGGCTGTCCAAGCTGGTCAGCTTTTTTGAAAGACCCACGGACTTCCAACTCCCAGAATTCCCCAGGAGGAATGGGTCGCCTGGGGAATTCTGGGAGTTGAAGTCCACAAGTCTTAAACTTGCACACGACAACTTGTGTGTTTTGGAGATGACACTCGTGAGCAAAAACGTGTTGGGAACAACCTCCTCTTCCCTCTGGGAAATGTATTGTGGTTGTGAAGGCAGGCGAGGCGGGGGCTGCACTGAAAAAAGCCCCCTCCTCCCAGGGGGGGGGCTCTGGGCCCAAAGAGGGGTCCCAGGCGCAGGAGGGGGAGGCCTCCAGCCCGCCTCCTCATCCTCCCCTCCGAGGAGGAAGGCCCGGCAGTGAGCGGCCTCCGCGGAGATGCTCCGGCCGGCGGGCCGAGGAGACGCAGCCATGTCGGCCCCTTTCCGACCAATGGGAGGGCTTCCTGCTCAGATGAAGGCCCGTCTCCTCCGCCTCCTCGCTTGGGCTTTTACATTGACCGGACTACGGCTGCCACTTCGGGGGGCGCAGGCCAAGGACACCGGGACTTGCGTCTCCCATGCCGGCGTGACAACCCCGGCCTGCCCCCTTCCTCTTCCTCACCCGACACTCTCTCCCCACCCACCCGCGCCTCCTCCGGGCCCGCCGTTCTGGGCCCCTCTCCCTGCAAAGCTGGCGGAGGAATTCTGGGAGTTGAAGTCCGCAGGCCCTTCCCGGCGAAGGCGGTTCTCCTTTTCTCTAGGCACGCCTCCCGGGCCTTGGAGAAACGCCCCCTCCCGTCTCCAGGCCAATGGAGGGCCGAACGGCCGGCGGAAGAGGCGGGGCGCGTCGCGTTACTTCCCCCAGCGAGGATAAACCTCCCGGCGTGCCGCGCGCGGGGTCTCTTTTCGCTCCGCGCGGCCAAGATGGCGGACACGCAGGTGGGTCCCGCTCGGGCCGCGGCTCGGGCGGCGGCGGGTGGCGGGGCGGCGGTGGCGGCGCCCGGCTGATCGCGCTGTGCTTCCCCCGCAGACGGAGCGGGCCTACCAGAAGCAGCCCACCATCTTCCAGAACAAGAAGCGGGTCCTGCTGGGCGACGCCGGCAAGGAGAAGCTGCCCCGCTACTACAAGAACATCGGCCTGGGCTTCAAGACCCCCAAGGAGGTGCCCGCGGGCGCCGGGAGGCGGGAGGGGCGTGGGCGGCGGCGCTGGGCCGCGGATCCCGGGGGGTCACGCCCGTCTCTCTCTCCGTTTCTCCCCCCCAGGCCATCGAGGGCACCTACATCGACAAGAAGTGCCCCTTCACCGGCAACGTCTCCATCCGGGGCCGCATCCTCTCCGGTAGGCGGGGAGGGAGGGGCCGCCCTGCGCAGCCCCCTCCCCCCACATCCCTCTCCCTTTTCCCCCTTCTGTGTGTGTGTGGGGGGACGGGCTAAATGGTTGTCCCCAAAAAGCTTTTCCAACTGGACTTTTTTTTTTGAAAATGTTTCGCTTCTCATCCAAGGAGCTTCTTCCGTTCTGACTGAATGGTGGGGAATGGCTATGGAAAAGCCCCTCTGGGACAATCCTGAGAATTTCCATAGACATTTAGCCCCCCCCCCTCCACACACACACGAGGAAAAAGAGGGAGAGAGAGAGATATATATGCATGCATATATGCATTACTTCAGAATTAGCATCCTGAAGGTCAGTTGTTAGCTCTCTGAGAGTCCTTGAATCCACTTGGAGGCTTATCTGTATCTTTAGAGTCCCCTGAATTGGGGTGCAAATGAGTGCAAACCCACCAGGACAGGACTTGGCAGCCCATCTGCGTCTGAAAGGCAAAGGCCACCCTTTGGAACGTCTACATTCTGGACAGAGAGGACTCCTGGTTTGAAAGAGGGGGTCCAAGAGGTCATCTATGTCAAAATTGATCAGCCCTCTCAAGGGGGGGGGAGGACGTGTATGACCACCCATCTCCTGTTTACAACACAGACCTTTCAGCAGTTCCACACCCATTTGCACTTTGCTTCAGGTGACCCGGAGGTTACGGGTGACCCCCAGGTGGCCTCAACAGCTCAGAGTGCTGACGACCAGGTGACTGCAAGGAATATAAATCCCTCCATTCCCCACCAGTCATTTAGAACTGAAGAAGCTTCTTGAATGAGAAGTGAAACTTTTTTTAAAAAGCTAAGAAAGCCCAGTTGTCTTTTGGAAAAAGTGCCTGTGGGGTATTCTGGTGGGCCACTGGCCTGTGCTTCTGCCCTGCCCCCCTTCCCCCCGCGCGAGGTCGCTGTGGCAAGGGATGTTTTTCTCACGATGGTCTGCGGAGCCCCTGAAAGTGGGTGCTGTCGACACTGCCCTTTGGCACGACTGATGCCCAGCCTGGCCTCGGGCCCTTCCTGTCTCGCCCTGAAGCCCAGGATGGGCCCCCTGAGGGGCTCCTGGCCTTCATCAGGGTTCCCTCCCTCTCCCCAGGGGTGGTCACCAAGATGAAGATGCAGCGCACCGTCGTCATCCGCAGGGACTACCTGCACTACATCCGCAAGTACAACCGCTTTGAGAAGCGGCACAAGAACATGTCTGTGCACCTCTCTCCCTGCTTCAGGTGAGGAAATGCCGGGAGAGGCTGGCAGTGGAGGCTGCTGAGCTGGTTGCCTTGGGGGGGGGGGGGAAATCCTTGCAAGCCTCCCCGTTTTACATTGCACAAGGGCCCAGGGGAGGTCCTCCCGTGTTGGGCGGTATAATTAACATGCTGCTTTTGTCCTGCACGCAGAAAGACAGAAGTGGTTACACTTTGAGATCTATGTGTTAATTATAAAAAAATTAGACCATTAATCTCTCTCACAGAATAACTCTGGGCAGTGTAACCTCTCCCCCTCCCCGGCCTCTTGCCATGAAAGGTGGGGCAGTGGCAGCCTGTATTTTTATGGCCTAAGGCAGGAGTGTCCAACCTTGTAACTTGAAGACTTGTGGACTTCAACTCCCAGAATTCCCTAGCCAGCTGCTGGCTGGGGAATTCTGGCAGTTGACGTCTTCAAGTTGCCACGGATGGACTCCCCTGGCCTACAGCAAGCCTTTTGGTGATGATGTATGATCTCACGATGGTCTGCAGAGCCCTAGTATGAACGGGGCGTTGCTGAAGATGCCAGTCTGGCACTCGCTGAACCAAAGAGCTTGCTTTGCCTTGGCTTGTCATGGCCCCACAATGACTGGCAACTTGGCAAGCCTTGGGTAAGGCACCATTGGGCTGGCCCTGCCTGTCCACTGTGTGGTCCTGGAGTTGCACCTCCGCCTTTCAGCTCATCATTTTTTGTGCTGCTGGTGGGGCTATTGGTGCTGTCAAGGATGTTCAGGGGATCCTCTCGTATCAGCAGCTCCTTTTCTTCCATGTGTGTGTTGGCCTGCAGAGAAGAAGGTGGCTCATGTTGCGTGATTCCTTACCAGATTCCCTTCTCGCTTCCCAAACACAAATAACGAGGAGCATTTGGTTGAATTCAAACCACAGAAGAGTATTATTGCTACCTCTAATACTAGAATCTAATCAACTAAGCTAAATTGGTGGTAGATAAGAGTTCAAATAAAGTTCATTGAGAAAAGCAGTTTTGTTGGAAAGAATTAGCGGTAAGAGGAAACCTGGCCGCCAAAGGACACGGTGGCCGGGCACCATCAAAGCTGACCCTGGCCAGAGCACAGAAGGACGCAAGATCGGAAGACACGGAGAGACCGCCTGGCCCAGAGAATCGCCAAGAGTCAGACATGACTGAAGGGATAACATCACGGGTGAACAGAATTCAAGGGAGGCTGGACTTAGTTCTTTTGTGACAATGCAATGAGTCTAAACTGATGACACCTTTAACCCCACATTCCAGCCCAGCCTCTTCCACACCATGGTCTGCGTTTGACTTGCAGGCAGCTACTTTCAGATTGGGCAGCTTCAGGCCTGCAAGCCTGGTTCCATTTCTTGTTGGCCGGTCTAAAGCTCTTTCTTCCTCCCCTCCCCCAGGGATGTGCAGATTGGGGATATCGTGACGGTGGGAGAGTGCCGCCCCCTCAGCAAGACTGTCCGGTTCAACGTCCTCAAGGTGACCAAGGCTGCTGGCACCAAAAAACAGTTCCAGAAGTTTTAAAGGCTATTTGTACTTTTCTTTGTATCAATAAACAACCTGGTGTGATTTGGACGCTGTCTTTTTGTTAATGGCAGGTGCATTTCTCAACATTGGGAACGGCTGGGAAATGGGTGCAAACACACCCCCTGGCAGACCTGATTTGATGGCCTTGGGAGGAAGAAGCAGCAGTGGGTGCTGCGCATCTCCTTGCGTTTTCTGTGCAAGAGCGATGGTGAGGGCCTTGGGAAGAAGGACTGGAAGGCCTAAGAATAACAACAGAGTGGGAAGGGACCTTGGAGAGGTCTTCTAGTCCAACCCCCTGCACAAAAAGGACATTTGTACTATTCCAGTTAAATGGCTGTCCAACCTCTTAAAAACCTCCAGCGATGGAGCACCCACAACTTCTGAAGGCAACTTCCGTTCCACTGGTGAATTATTCCCACTGTCAGGCACTTTCTCCTTAATTCCAGTTTTTTTCTTCATTGTTTTTTGCCTTGCCTTCTGGTGCTTTGGAAAATAGGTTGACCCCCCTCTTCTTTGTGGCAGCCTCTCAAATACTGGAATACTGCTGTCATGTCACCCCTGGTCCTTCTCTAGACTAGCCATACCCAATTCACTCTCTATTACTGTAGGACACTTCCTAGGTATGTTTGAACCAGAGACCGGGGTACATTACCCCGAAGCACAAGTAGGAATTGGGAGAGCCCTGGAGGCAAAGGTGAGCTAAAGAGTGGCGAGCCTCTTAGAATAGGCAGGTGATTAGGATATAGCAGCCAGACACTTGTGGATATAATGCCTCATGCACCTGGTGAGCTCAGGAAGGCCATTAGGATGTAACTGCAGAAATGGAGCAGGACTACAAAGACAGTACAGGAAGTCCCCAGGCACAGGGAAATCAGTGGTTAATCGATTCAGACATTTAAGGGGTAAATTGCTCCCAATTTACAACATTTCATAAAATGATAACAAATTTATGAGAATACAAATTAATGAGAGCCTCAACTGTGCTGGCTGGGGAATCCTGGGAATTGAAGTCCACAAATCTTAGAAAATTGCCACGATTGGCCACCCCTGATCCACAGTATCTCGCGCCACTCTCGAGGGAAATGCCGTAAAACGGGTGTCAAAACTCGCAACGTCATGTGATGTGTCATGACATATCGTGACTTTTGCCATTGCCGGCAATGGGGTGGGCGCGGTTTTGCTATGATGCATCTGGCCCGGGGGCCGGCAGTTTGACACCCCTGCCATAAAATGGTCTCGTGGTCAGCTCCTGGTGTTTGTGCTATGCAGTTCGATGTGGGCAGCTTTCAAGGCAGACGTGGCTCTGGATGTTTCCCTGAATTTTTAAGATCTTTGCCAGCCAAGGCAGCGAAGGCATGAGAAGCTCTGCCATGGTTGAAGACGTTGAGGAAACAGGTAACCTGTTACAAATTCCTCCATTTAGAATTGCACCCTTTCAGTGGAGATGAAAGATTTCGGGATCTGAAGCAATGATGAGGTGTCCAGGGAACACTCTCTTAACCTACACAAGCTTTATTATTTACAATTGCCTCAGTACCAGGTGAGCAAATGGGCATAAACAGGCATACTGTCCTGTCCCCGTCCACGCACATACACAAACACACAGGGTTTCATGTGTTATTCTATTTCACCAAGCCCCTTTTTTCATTCCCCAGGGTTTGACTGCAAGGGCAGCTTTTCAGGGATCTGTTCCCAACAAAGTCAATGGAAGCCAAGCCCAACAAAGTCAATAACTAGTTCAAGTCATGGGGAAGTCAACACGGCACAACAATGTCCACACAAGTTCAAAGCGTGAGGAGGTCCGCATGCAGTCCAAAGGGGCACAACAGAGCAAAACCAATACAAGTCCATAGGTCAAAAGTGCAAAGAAGTCAGCACAAAGTCCAAGAAGCCAAGGCACGAAGAAGTCAGTGGGTTCAAGGAAATCCAGAGCACGCATAACAACGGAATTGTGAACAGTTGTCTCTGAAACCCCTCAGACTACAGAGGCCGAGCTAAATAGCTTCCAAATGATGCGCCTCATTAGGAGGGGTGAGGCTGCCTCCTTGCGAGTAGCCTCGTCAACCTCTGTTGTGCCTTCCTCTGCTTGGTTCTGCACATCCTAGTATCCAGCAGGGGAGGCAACTCCTGCTTTTTGCTACTGACCAGCTGCAGCTGCCTTTCTTCTCTGGCCAGCTGGTCATCCACACTGACTGCAGCTGTACCTCTCCTGCCCGTGCCGCGGGCTTTTCATCCAGGCGCTCGCTCATGGATTCCCCGGATATTCCTGGCATAGCCTCGCCTTGACTGCCCACTCCTGTCATGGAGCCTTCCAGGTCCCCCTGATGCTCCTCAACATCCTTCTCAGATGTCCCCGGAGCCAGCTCTTCCTCATTGTCTGAGCCGGCATCCAAGGGAGCCATCACAGATATTCACTTGCCCTGCTACACCAGGCCCAGGGATTTAAAGGATTGGGGAAGAGAAGAACACTCTGTACATGATAGTTGCATCCATAGATTGAATGGCTTGTCCTCTTATTCTTTGCCAAAAGCCTCCATCATATATTCCTTTGCACATCCTGTCAGCCTTTCATTGATCTGTTTGGTTGTTGGGTCAACAGTGACTTACTGCATGGCAATTAACGGTTAACCTTCTTATATCTGGCAGTTCTCTGATTCTGGTCTGATCTTGACAGACTTTTTCTCTGTAAGCTCTGTGGCAGTTCTGATCTCTGGGCCCTGGCACCCTTACCTGGTCCATAGGTTTCCTTGGTTTGCTGTGTTGGATCTGCCTAGTTCCTTCTGAGTGAGTCTCTCACAACCTCATCACAAGCAGGATTTGAGCACAAAAGCATCTGTCCATTTTGTACATCTGCATCTGTCCTCTTTCCCCAAAGATCTTATTTCTGGCATAAGCAATCAAGATAACTGGAAAAAATTAAATTCTAAATCTGGTGATTATATATTTGGCACCCTTGGTAGCCAAAGCAGCTTCGCCAACTGTTACCTACATTCCTTGGTGAACCTCTAGATAAGAGCCATAAATCCACCCTGTAGCTGAGGCACCATGGCGGCCTACAAACACTGGGTCCCCAACCGATCACACTGTCTAGCAGCAGCTAAGATGAGGAGAGGGAGAAGGAGATTTGGGGAGCAGATTCAGACAGATCTGGGTTAATAATAATAATAATAATAAAGTTGGAAGGGACCTTGGAGGTCATCGAGTCCAACCCCCTGCTCAGGCAGGAAACCCTATACCATTTCGGACAAATGGTTTGACAATGCCCTTGTTTGGGAGGAACACTCTAATGACCTGTTTCCGAATCTCCTTGGTTCTCACTCCATATACGATGGGATTCAACATCGGAGGAACGAGAAGGTAAAAGTTGGCCAGTAGGATATGAACATGGGGAGCCACGTTGTGACCAAAACGGTGGGTAAGAAAAGAGAAGAGTGCTGGGCTGTAAGATATTGTGATGACACAGAGGTGGGAACCACAAGTGCCAAAGGCCTTGAACCTGGCCTCACTGGAGGAAAGCCGTAGTACTGCACGGACAATGAAGAAGTAGGAGAGTCCAATACCTAGAAGGTCCCCCACAATGACAATCAAGGCCACACTTAGCCCATAAGCACTGTTGATCCTGATGTCTCCACAGGCCAACCTCACCACAGCCATGTGCTCACAGTAAGTATGGTGGATAACATTTGTCCGACAAAAGGACAATCTTTTGGCCAGGAGAGGTTCTGGACACATCAGCAGGGTTCCCCTGACAACACCTGCTATCCCCATCTTCGCAGCTAGGGAGCCAGTGAAGAAAGAATTGTATCTAAGAGGGAAGCAGATGGCCACGTAGCGATCTACAGCCATGGCCAGCAGCACGGCTGACCCTATCATGCTTGAAGCATGGATGAAGAACATCTGGGCCAGGCAGCTATCAACCTGGATCTCCCCTGCCTGGAACCAGAAGATGGAAAGCATCTTGGGCAATGCAGAGGTGGAGGTTACTAATTCTGTAGTAGACAGCATGCAGAGGAAGTAGTACATGGGCCTGTGGAGGGCTGGTTCTGATACTATGACTAGTAAAATGATACAGTTCCCAGCAATAATAACCCCATAGCAAGTACAAACTAGCACTGAGAACCACATATGATAAGCCTCCAGCCCCGGGATGCCTTGCAACACGAAGGCAGAAGGCCAAAAGTAGGTCAAATTGCCCATCATTCAGATCATCCGAGATGCACCGATCACTTTGGCCACCAGCTTCACTGAAGATCAAAACACCTGCAATCAAAGAAGAGAAAGAGAGATGGAAAAGTTCTCGGAGCTGCAGGAAATCTTCTTGGCCTCTAATGACACTGTATAGGTCTTGCTCTATGCTAATCCATGGACCATGCCTGCAGCAAACTCCTCTCCAGCAGAAGCTTGGAAGACATTAAAAAAAAGTGGGTAGCTCTGGTCTCTGGTCTGTAAGAATTCAAGGTGCAATTTTACGAATCAACTGAAAAATTCCAATAGAAGACAATCTATGAAACTCAGATTTGAGCTGTGGAGTACTTGATGTTTTCTGAGCTTGATTTTTTGATTGCAGATATGAAAAACTGGCATATCTAAGAACAGCTTCATGGCATCACCATAGCATACAAACCAACTAAAGCCCTTTGAAATGTTTTAAATAAACCAATATTTATTGAAGACCCAGTAGTCCATGAATTAAAAAGAGAAGTCATTGACAACATACAGTGTAAAGAGTGCAACAGTCACTATGGAGAACCGATAGGCAGAAGACTAGCAGCGCACATCCATAAATACCAAACAGTCAGAAGACACAATAAAAACTCCTTAATCTCAGAACATAAATAGAGACTCAACCACAGCTTCAACTGGGTAACTGTAAGCATCCTAGACCAAGCTAAATCCAAAAACGCTAGGGAATTCCTGGAAGGTTGGCATTCAGACAAATCAGCCATCAATGGACACATAGAGATAAACCACATTTACACACCATTCAAAAGAGAGTAAAAATACTAAGAAACAAAGCAAAAGACACATCCTCTCTAGCAACCAACACTCAGAGAACAATCAATCAAGCAGAAAACAATAATCAAGGAACTATGAAGGATGAAACCACAGTATAAGCAGCAATATAAACAAGTAGCAAACTCCAACCTCATGAGTATGGAGGATGTTACCTAGTTGGATAATGAAATATTTGCAAGCAAGCTCAGAGAACACCAAGCACTTCCCATAGATTAAAAATGTTGGCTAGGGATCTTGGAACTGGACCAACCACACTAGCAAACAATCACCCTAGTAAACATGATGTGTGAATTGTTGCATCTGAAGGCTATTGAGCTTGAAAAACTCACCAAGCAGAAACAGCCTTGTCGATTGGGGGTGTCATACATCCTCCAGGGCACCCTTTGTGTAGCACAAGTGTTACACCTTCTGTGAGAATGGTATCTTTATAGGCTTGAACAACCCAAGCAGGATCTTTGCCTGGAATTCAAGCTCAGCCCTTCGTTGCTGTTCAGGTTCTTTGGTTTTGAAGCCTGCCCCTCTTGGAGAAGCTCCAGGTTGCTTTGGGGTTCCCAGAAGAAATGGCAGACCATCTAAATAAATCCCTGGAGACAAGGGGTGGGGGAGCTGGTGATCTCTCCCTGCAGTATTGCTGGCCCCAAAGACAGCCAAGCGAGTGCTGGAGCCTCTGCAGACTGGCATATTCCATGGGCAGGAGGACTGGTGGGCACGTGGGTGGACCATCTCAGGCACCAGGTTGATTCAGCATTGATTTTAGAATGTAACATGGGGTGATGGTGGTGGCTTGCTTGTCCCAGCCAAGACCATATTTTTTCTTCCACCGTTATCTTTACATTTAATTTCAGTGGAGCCAGAGGAAGAGAAACAGTATTTGCCAGGGGTTTTTTTTGCAACAACATCTCCAGGGACCAACACAAGACTTGTATACCACTTCAGTGCTTTTAAAGCCTTCTCTGACTGGTTTACAGAGTCAGCCTGCCGCCCCCAACAATCTGTGTCCTCATTTTACTGACTTAGGAAGGACAGAAGGATGAGTCAACCTTGAGCTGGTCAGGATCGAACTGCTGGCAGTTGGCAGTCAGAATAATTAGCCTGTAGTGCTGCATTCTAACCACTGCGCCATCACGGCTCAATAAAATAACATGTAAAATATAATTATTTATTTTTTTAAAACACTCAAATCTAAGAGAGAACAGCAGTTGTTAATAACAATGGAGCCACCTCAGCAATGAGGCCACCACCAAGCAATCCCTGGAGCCCTAGGCCAGACGGCATCACCAGGTTTGCAGCCCTGCAAACCCACAGATTTCAGCCTTGCTGTTTCTACAGAGCCAGCAGGCACCGATCCCAGCAAGGAAGGAGGCCATTTGCAGACCGGCTGAACCAGAAACCCCCAACCCGCTGAGAGGGTTTTGGGGGTTTGTGAGGTTTTTGTTATATTTGGATCCCCACCTTGGGGTTGATAGCAAGCGCCTTTATGAGGCAACCCAAGAGAAAGACTGTGACCACCCATCTGGGTGTGTAGTAAGGAGGAGTGTACGCATGGATGTGTAGTTGTTAGGATATTGAATGTAGTAGCTGGAACAATCAAGTGTACGATAGGCCGGAGCACAACCGTTGTAGTGGATCACACGCAGAGAGTGCTGTCTCATGCATGAGGGGATGTGTGCCGTGATTGGTTGCCATAAGTATGAAGGGGGTGTTTCCCTTTTTCCCCGCCTTTTTCTTCTGGGTATTCTGTTTAATTTTACCTCATGATAATCCTGTGTTCCTGACTATCTTGTCTGCTCCTGCATGAGGCCATCTATGCTATGATTGGTTGCCGTAAATATGAAGGGGGCGTTTCCCTTTTTCCCGCCTTTTGTCTTCTGCATGTTCTGTATGCTGTTTGAAATTTACCTCATGATGTTCCTCTGTCCCTGACTATCTTGTGTTCATTTTTTCTGGAGGGTGACAACAGATATAGATAGATTAGATATATATAGATATATAGTCTTGAGGGTGTATGTATATATGAGGGTGTACACACACACATATATAAAAGGATATATAAAAGGACCGATAAAAGGACCCAACCTTTCCCGGACATTTGTGCACCCCCTGGCATCCTCCCTGACTCTCCCCTGCACCTCATGGGCCCCACCGGGCACCAGCATCTCTGTCTGCCCACCTGCTGGTCAGCCACCTGGGACATGCAACGTCCCGCCAGGAGAGAAGCAGCCTGGAATTAAGGAGAAACTTCCTAACAGTGACAACAATTATCCATTGGAACGGAAGTTGCCTTCAGAAGTTGTGGGTGCTCCCTGTTGCTGGAGGTTTTCAAAAATAGACTAGACAAACATTCGACCAGAATAGTATAATGTATAATGAGAAGCGTGTGTGTGTGTGTGTGTGTGTGTGTGTTTGAGCTAAATGACTTCCAAGGTCCCTTCCAACTCTCTTATTCTGTTCTGTTCTCCAAAGCACCTTAGGGCAGGACAAGAAGTAACAGATGGAAACTTATCAAGGAACTTACCAAGACCAACCTAGAACTAAGGAGAAATTTCCTGATAGTGAGGAGAATTAATCAGTGGAACAGCGTGCCTTCAGAAGTTGTAGATGCTCTATCACTGGAGGTTTTTAAGAAGAGACTAGACAGCCATTTGTCTGACATAATCTAGGGTCTTCTGCTTGACCAGGGGATTGGACTAGAAGACCTCCAAGGTCCCTTCCAGCTCTATTCCAAATTGAATTCCCCACTGACTTTGGTTGTGGGAAGCTGGTAGAAAGTTGCTTGGTGTGAGTGCCATGGATTTGATTGAGAGAAAAGGATCTGCTTCTGTTTCCTGGTTGCCAGTCCTCTCAATTCCTGTGAGGAATACTTGCAGCATCAAGCAGGGCTATTCTCACCTTGCTGATTATATTGAGTTTTGCTTAGCAATGATAAAAACTAAATACAACAAATCTAAACTATTGCAAATAAAATGTGAAAGTAAGAACAGGGACCTTTCCTCCATCATATTATGAAGCCTACCTTACTGTTACTCTTCAACCAAGAATTCCTTTTTTTGGGATTGGGGGGGGGGGATACCACAGAGGGATGTGAAGCTTTGAGCAAATTGGGTACCAGAGCAACTCTGAAGGGCCAGTTTGCATAAAACACACAAGTGAATGTCATTGGCTTCCTGCAAACTACATATATATAGATCAGGGATCTCCAAACTTGGCAACTTTAAGACTTGTGGACTTCAACTCCCAGAATCCCTCAGCCAGCATGGTCTTAAAGTTGCCAAGTTTGGAGACCCCGGGTATACATGAGTACAAGAAGCTGGGTCTTTGTGCTGTAGTAGTGTACCAGGGTGGTGGTAGAAAGAGAGACAGTTACCTTGCCTAGTGGCCATTTCACTTTTGTACACAAGAAAATTTGTGCCATGTGCACCAAATCCCCTTGCCCCTTTGACACGCAAGGGACAGGTGAGAAAATTTGATTACTGGCCCTGATTTTTCTGGGGGAAGGGAGCAGCAAACTTCACAAAACAAGAAATCAGAGCCTGACAGCGCAGATTTTGCTTAATGTGAAGGCCAAATTCTTTCCATTGTCCAGTTGCACAACCCCAGTTTTTGCTGCACAGCTCAACAAAGAACAAATGCATTTATTGCTCAACAGCAAAGCTTTACTTTCTGAAATACACATGCATAGGGCACTGTATAATCTTATGTTGTAATTCAAGGACTCTAATGTCAAGATGATTATATTCAGTTCAGAGAAATTTGATTGCAACTTTAGTACATTGCAGTCTTTTCCAAATTGACGTCCTCCCCATAGGGAAATTGATGGTGCATTTATGGAAATATGACAAGCAACAAAAGAATAATCTGTGCAGGTTCCATCCAAAGCATGGCAGCACATCTGGAGAATGACACAGGGGTTGACATAGCGTCAATCTACATTTCAATACTAAAGAGAGGAGGGTTAACAGAGTGTGCATATTATCATTCAATATCTTTAATTTCATACGCTAACAAAATAATGCTTAGGATCATCCAATGCAGATTAGAGCCTGACGCGAGAAAAGAGATGTTCAGGATGGTTTTAGAAAAGGCTAAAAAACATGAAACGTGACTGCAGAGGCAGGTAGGCTAACTGAGAAAGGAAAAATTATCAAAAAGAAATTAATATGCTACATTCAGAATAACAGAGTTGGAAGGGACCTTGGAGATCTCCTAGTCCAACCCCCTGTTCAAGCAGGAGACCCTCTACCATTTCAGACAAATGATTATTCAACTTAAAAACCTCCAGTGATGGAGCACCCACAACCTCTGAAGACAAGTCATTCCACTGATTAATTGTCCTCATTGTCAGGAAATTTCTTAGTTCCAGGTTGCTTCTCTCCTTGATTGGTTTCCATCCATTGCTTCTTGTCTTGCCTTCTGATGCTTTGGTGAATAGGTTGACCCCCTCTTCTCTGTGGCAGCCCCTCAAATATTAGAACACTGCTATCATGTCTCCCCCGGCAGTATTCCAATATTTGAGGGGATGCCACAAAGAAGAGGGGGTAAAAAGGCCCCTGATTTTGTTGAACATCTCAAGCTGTGGAAGATACTTAAAAATGGGGATCCTAGAATATCTCACTGTCCTTGTGCAAAACCTATCCAAAGATCAGAAATGTCACGGTGGTGGCACTAACCTCCCTAGAAGGTTGGTGAGACAAGGTCCTTCTAGTTATTGCCTGGCCATCTAACATTGAAAGGATTTCCTTGCAGGAGACAAACAAAAGGAGTGTGACATTGTCTTCCTGTGCAGAGATTAAGTCCTCCCGCCTTCCCTTTGGCTACATCTTCCAGAGGTTCCTGAGCATCTGGAGGAGACGGCCAGAGATCTCCTTGGTTTTCATGCTATAAATTATGGGATTCATAAATGGCGGGAACAGGATGTAGACGTTGCCCATGAGGGCATAGACAAAGGGAGGCGCATGCTGCCCAAACCGGTGTATAATGGACAGTCCAAGCGCAGGAACGCAGAAGGCCAGGACGGCACAGAGGTGGGAGACACAGGTGCTCAGGGCCTTGAGAGGGCTGCGGCCGCTGGAGACCATGCCCAGGGCTGCCTTCAGGATTAGGCTGTAGGAAAGGAGAATGAAGAGGAGGTCAGAGCCCATGCTGAGGAAGATCAGGATCAGGACGTAGAAGTTGTTGAAAGTGGTGTCACTGCAAGCCCGGCGAATCAGGTCCTGGTGCAGACAGTAGGAGTGGGACAATGTAGGATCTGGGACGTAGGGGAACTTTGCCAGGAAATAAAAGGCGGGCAGTAAGCCAAGGGTGCTCCTCAGAAAGAGGGCAAGTCCAATTTGTATGACTCTGGTGGTGGTCAGCAGCTCGGAGTATCTCAGAGGGTACCTGATAGCCACGAAGCGGTCCATCGCCATGGCAAAGAGCACCGCTGACTCCATGAGGGAAAAGGAGTGGAGGAAGTAGGCTTGAGCGATGCAGGCTTGACCGCCAATCTGCCTTAGGCGGAACCAGAGGACGCCCAGCACGGTGGGCATCGTGATGACACAGAGGCCCAAGTCGGTGGCAGCCAGCATGGCCAGGAACTGATACATGGGCCGATGCAAGCTCGGCTCAACCCAGATGATGTAGAGAATGGAGCAGTTGCCCAGCACAGCAACCACGTAGACACAGAAGATGGTGATGCCGATCCAGCCGTAAGCCGTCTCCAGTCCAGGAAAGCCTCCCAGGGCAAACGATGCCATGCTGCCATTGGTGAGGGTAGCTGACGCCATGGCGAGTCACGGCGAGCGCCTGCCGGTGCCGTTCACTGATCTCCTGATGCCCTCCTCTATGCCCAGGATGTGCAGGCGTTGCCTTCCCTCACCCACCTGCCCTGGAGAGCTTCGTGTCTCACATCTGCAGGAAATGCCCCGTGTCCACCCTTCAGGATGGAATGACACCAGCCTCTCCGTAAAAGGCTGAATTATCACACATCTTCTCGAGATTGTCCTCCACAGAAGAACCGAGTGAGCCCTTCAGCCTGGCGCTCTCGAATATCATGCTGATGATCTCTCCCGACTCCTTCTTGGGCCAGGAGATTGACCCAGAAGCATCTTCCTGATTTTTAATAGGTGGGAAGTCATCTACTGTATTTCAGCGCATCAAGGCAAGGCTTCTTCCAGAGAGCCTTGTCTCTTCTCCAAGCCAGGCAATCAGGAGATGCTTTGCGAGAGACAAATTCAGCTTTTCCCCTCTTCTTCTTTGGACGGGATTCGTTCCTAGCTATGGTCATAGCCTGGGTTGCTAAAAGTCCCTATAAAGGGAGAGGGTGGCTGAGGTGAGGCATCTGGGATTCTTCAGCCAAGAGTAGAGGGGAATCCATGGAGACGGACGCTGCTGTGTCTTGGCGCTCTGCCTTACGACCAACTCCCAGCCCTGAGCCTCAGCGGAGGTGCCTTCTGCGGTCTCTCAGGTGAAGGAGGCACCAGGAAATGGGGCTGCAGTCCCATAATGGGAGTCTTCTAAGCATCCAGACTATCTACTGTATGTGCACACTTTGAGAGCAAGCAGCTAAATTTCATTTTTAATGTGTGCCGTTGTGCCCACAGTAAAAAATGACAATAAAGGTTATCTAATAATATCTACTGTTGGCCTCACTCAACTGTTGCTAGAGCATCTCCCTCCCTCCCTCCCTCGGCCATATATACTTTTGGGGTGTCTGTTATAACTTTGAACAATTGTTAAGTGGCCTTAAAGGCGGGAGAAGCCCTGCCATTTTCCTGTGCATTCCCTGCCCTTGGGATGACATTCCCCCATGGGGGGGTTCACTCTGTGCCCATCTTATGGACTGTCCATAAACAATTAAAATGTAGTTGCTGTCCTTGTCTTGGCATAGGAAGGGTGGGGTGGGGTTGAGTCCCTGTGCTTTAGTGTGTGTGTGGGGTGGGGGGGCAGGAATGCAATATGAGTTGGTCTTCTGGTCATCTGTATTATTCTTTTATTTATGATGTTTTCTTTCCTGGTAAGCCCCCCAGTTGAGCAGTTTTGAAACTGCCATTCATAAATTAGAGGCAGCACATTGATTATGGGTGTGTGTGGGTGTGGCAAACATGGGAAATTAACCCCTTCTCCTTCTCTTCCAGAGGGGGGAGATAGACTCATCTCACATATGATAAAAACAATCAAACCTTTTTTAAAAAAAAAATAAGGGAAGATATAAGCATTCCTTTTTAATTTTAAATAGTTACTTACATGTGTGGAATAGGAATGGAATGGAATGGAATGGAATAGAATAGAATAGAATAGAATAGAATAGAATAGAATAGAATAGAATAGAATAGAATAGAATAGAATAGATGGAAGGGACCTCGGAGGTCTTCTAGTCCAGCCTCCTGCTCAAGCAGGAGAACCTATACCATCTCAGACAAATGACTGTCTAGCCTCTTCTTAAAAATTTCCAGTGATGGAGCACCCACAATTTCTGGAGGCAAAGCTGTTTCACTGGTTGATTGTCCTCACTGTCAGGAAGTTTCTCCTTAATTCCAGGTTGCTTCTCTCTTTGATCAGTTTCCAACCATTGTTTCTTGTCCTGCCCTCTGGTGCCTTGGAGAATAACGTGACCCCCTAATAATAATAATAATAATAATAATAATAATAATAATAATAATAATAATAATAATAATAATAATAATAATAATAATAATAATAATAATAATAATAATAATAACAACAATAATAATAATAACAACAACAACAATAATAATAATAATAATAGTAATAATAGTAATAATAGTAATAGTAATAATAACAACAACAAAACAACAACAACAACAACAATAATAATAAAGTTGGAAGGGACCTTGGAGGTCATGTAGTCCAACCCCCTGCTCAGGCAGGAAACCCTATACTTCTTTGTGGCAATCCTTCAAATACTGGAATAACTGCTGTCATGTCTCCCCTGTTTCTTCTTTTCTTTAGACTAGCCAAACCCAAAGCCTGCAGCCGTTCTTCATATGTTTTAGTCTCCAGGCCTTTGATCATCTTAGTAGCTCTTCTCTGAACTTTTTCCAAGGTCTCAAAGTCTTTTTTGTAGTATGGTGACCAAAGTTGGTTGCAGTATTCCAGGTGTGGTCTTGCTAGGGTTTTATAAAGCGGTACTAATACTTCACGTGAGCTTGATTCTATGCCTCTGTTTATACAACACAGGAGTGTGTTGGCTTTTTTGGCTGCTGCTGCACACGGCTGGCTCATGGTCAAGTGATCCTCCACTTGGACTCCAAGGTCCCTCTCACAGTTGCTGTTTTTGAGCCAGGTCTCGCCCAGTCTGTACTTATACCTTTGATTCTTCCTGCCTAGGTGTAAAACTTTGCTTTTCTCCACATTAAAACTCATTTTGCTGGATAGGGCCCATTCTTCAAGTTTGTCAAGATCTTTTTAGATCCTGAGCTTGTCTTCTCGGGTGTAAAACATTGTTTGGAAATGGAAATTGATAGTGCTGTTAACCCAGACAGCATCTGATTTTATTTTATTTTATTTTTTGGAGCAGGAGGATACCATTGGATGATGTGAAGCCTTGAGTAAACTGGAAGAAATTAGCAGAACAACTGTAATGAAAAACATATTTATGCATATTTTATGGAGACATTAATCACCACAGGCAATAAATAAGAGTTCAAGACATATAAACTGTTGAAGTAATCTGGCATAATATTTCTAATTAAAACTTACTCCTTATTCCTGACGATGACTTAACATGGTCATTGTCAGCCGTTCAGTTATGTCCGGCCACTCTGTGGATCAACAGTCTCCATGCCCCTCTGCCTCACACCGCCTCCTTCAGATCCTCCAAGGTCATCCTGGTGTCATCCTTTATGGTGTCCTGCTAATGAGTACTAAGGCAGCCCGTTCTCCTTTCTCTTTCCCAAGTATCTACGTCGGTCGGGATAGACCTGACACCAACACCTGCACAGCAGTTGCCCTACTGCTTCAAGCTCTCTCCCCAGCCAGCACTGCCACATTGGTTGCAAAAGCTGTGTTGAGGGACAGCTGGGGTGTTGGTGATTTGTGAGAGAGAAGGTGTGCATCACTCTGTGATAATAAAGCAGCCAGAAAATGATACTATCCTCCACTAGTAGGACTCACAAGGGATAGTAGTTGGTGGTGCAGTAGCAGTGGGGAACGATGTCAAGAGTGGTGAGCAGTGAGTAGTAGCCTGTAAATGCTTGTGTTGCCTACAGACCTGTGTTGTTGTGTTGGCTCGGCTCTCTTGTGTGTTGGAGCACACTGACTTAAAAAAAGTCATGACCACGTGGTGGCAACAGTGGGATATCCACAAAAGAGGTGGGCTTTCCAACACAAGGTGGCAATCACATAAGTTACATGAATCACTCAGTGGAAAGGAAACAAGCTTTGGGTGAAAAACTTGCTGCAAAAGGGAATCTTGGCCAACGGGCTACCACAGATCTCATAGCAGTACCTACATCAGGGGTGGGAAATTAATTTCTTAAGGGGCTACATGAGAAACTGGGACTGTTGTGGGGACCACTGCCCCTCCTCTCTAGCATGGGCTGGACAGGACCAGCTGAAGGGCTGGGCTATGACCTGTAGGCTGGACAAGGACAGCTAAAGGGCCAGCTATGACCCATGGGCAGCAGGTCTGGCCCACATTGAACAAACATGGTAACATGGAAAAGGTGGAGGGGACAGATTCTGCCTTAGAAGAGACTATTTTAATAGGGACAGGAATCTGATTTTGGGTTATTTGACAATTTGACTAATTAACACTCCCATGAAGCCAGTTCCATATACCAGTAATACAGAGATGTTAAAGCAACATGTCAGAGCATGCACAGTCTTATTGCGCTGAGGTAACCCAGGAGTAAATACAGTAAACAGTGGTTTGTAATTAAATGGTGGTTTATATTACAATATCTACAATTATACACTAGAAACAAAATACATACATGTGGTGATCAAACGGACGAGAGAGAAAGACTCCAGCAAGGCCTTCCCTTTTATACTCAAGCTCTTAAAGGGACACAGACTCCTGCTGAGTCATTCCTAACATTGCATCATTCATCTCACATTATACAGGCAGGTTAGCTTCTAAATCATTACCTTGACACAACAGCAAGAAGAAAGGCTTCAATTAATTAAGAATAAGAGCAGCAAACTTGGAGGGGGGCAGAAAGGAGCTTCCAGAAGATCATCTTAGGGATCTAATACCTCGCACAGAACTATAAATCTCTAGGAGTGATCTGAAAAGGTTAACAACATAAATGACAGTGGCCAGAGTAGAGGCCTCCTTCCACCAATCAAGGTTTGTCTTATACTGTGACTCAGTAATTGCTGAGGTTTGTTTTGTTCCCTGCCACGGTTAGATGAAAATGAGGGAGCATCTATTGTCCTCAAAGGGAGAACTAGAAGGAAACCAAAACAAAACTTTTGCCTAAGGCAGGGGTAGGCAACCTTGGCTCTTTTATGACTGGTGGACTTCAACTCCCAGAATTCCTGAGCCAGCCTGGCTCAGCTTGGAAACCTCTCCCTTTCCCCTCAGCATGGCTGGCTCAGGAATTCTGGGAGTTGAAGTCCACGAGTCATAAAAGAGCCAAGGTTGCCTACCCCTGGCCTAAGGACACAGGACACTAAGCAGACAAGTCCTCATGAATGACCAGCATCCACCAAAGACGGCAATCCACTGGATACCACTTGATGGTCAGAGAAAAAGGAAGGCCACTGGTGCCAAACATTTCAGGATCCCCAACCGATCACGCTGTCTAGTGGCAGCTAAGATGAGAAGAGGGAGAAGGAGATTTGGGGAGCAGATTCAGACAGATCTGGGTTTGACAATGACCTTGTTTGGGAGGAACACTCTAATGACCTGTTCCCGAATCTCCTTGGTTCTCACTCCATATACGATGGGATTCAACATTGGAGGAACGAGAAGGTAAAGGTTAGCCAGCAGGATATGAACATGGGGAGCCACGTTGTGACCAAAACGGTAGGCGAAAAACGAGAAGAGTGCTGGGCTGTAAGATATTGTGATGACACAGAGGTGGGAACCACAAGTGCCAAAGGCCTTGAACCTGGCCTCACTGGAGGAAAGCCGTAGCACTGCACGGACAATGAAGAAGTAGGAGAGGCCAATGCATAGAAGGTCCCCTCCAATGACAATCAAGGCCACACTTAGCCCATAAGCACTGTTGATCCTGGTGTCTCCACAGGCCAACTTCACCACAGCCATGTGCTCACAGTAAGTATGGTGGATAACATTTGTCCGACAGAAGGAGAGTCTTTTGATCAGGAAAGGACAGGGGCACATCAGCAGGGTTCCCCTGACAACAGCTGCTATCTCCATCTTCGCAGCTAGGGAGCCAGTGAAGAAAGAATTGTATCTAAGAGGGAAGCAGATGGCCACGTAGCGATCTACAGCCATGGCCAGCAGCACTGCTGACTCCATCATACACAAAGCATGGATGAAGAACATCTGGGTCAAACAGGTGTTAAACTGGATCTCCCTAGCCTGGAACCAGAAGATGGAAAGCATCTTGGGCAACGTAGAGGTGGTGGCTGCTAAGTCAATAGTAGACAGCATGCAGAGGAAGTAGTACATGGGCCTGTGGAGGGCTGGTTCTGATACTATGACTAGTAAAATGATACAGTTCCCAGCAATAATGATCACATAGCCAGTGCAAACTGCCACTGAGAACCACCTGTGATATGCCTCCAGCCCCGGGATGCCTTGCAACACAAAGATAAAGGACCAGGAGTAGGTCAAATTGCCCATCATTCAGGTCATCCAAGATGCACCGATCACTTTGGCCACCAGCTTCACTGAAGATCATAGCACCTGTCAATCAAAGCAGAGAAGGAGATGGGCGATGAAGGTGGTCATTGGGACCAGAGGCTTAGTCTTCCAAGCTTTCAGACCTGCCTTGGAGCCCGTTCTCAGGGAACGTCTCTCTCTCCAGGATGTCTGCACTGGGCTATGCGTAGTATTTACGTGGTGCCTGGTTGTGTGTGGCTTTCAGTCAAGAAAGTGAGCTTTTAGATGAGGAAGTGCTCAGAGCTGCAGGAAAGCAAGGATCTTTGTAGCTCGGGGTTGAAGTGAGGGTGCTCTCTGAGCTTGGCTGTTTTCTTGCAGATGTTTCATTATCAAACGAGGTAACATCAGTGCGAGAAAGGAGTGGGATTTGCAGAGTGGAGGAGAAGGAGGAGGGGAGGAGGACCAGGAGGAGGAGGAGGAGGAGGGCTGTGAGGTCCTGGACGTTCTCTGAGCTTAGTTGTTTTCTTGAAGGCGTTTCATTGCCCAGAGTAGGTAACACCATCGCTTGTAATCTGTCACTGGAAACAAGCAGTGCCTGCAAGAAAGCAACCAAGCTCAGGGAGCGCCAAGGACTCTTCTGCAGGAAATCTTCTCGTTCTCAGTCTCCTGTGATGCTATGCAGCTCTTGCTCTCAGCTAAACTATGGACTTGCAAAAACAAAAAAAAATCCTCTCTGGCAGAAACCTGGAAGAGCTTCAAAAGAGGCGGGCAGCTCTGGACTCCCAGTGATAGCAATGTGCTCTGGTAGGGGTGGGGATTAAAGGGGCAACTTTACAAATGAAGTATAGAATAACAGAATAACAGAGTCGGAAGGGACCCTGGAGGTGTCCTAGTCTAGCCCCTGCTCAAGCAGGAAGCCCTACCCCATTCCAGACAAATGGCTGCTCAATCTCTCCTTAAAAACCTCCAATGATGGAGCACCCACAACTTCTGGAGGGAAACCGTTCCAGTATTTGATTGCTCTTACTGTCTGGAAATTCCTCCTTAATTCCAGGTTGCTTCTCTCCATGATTAGTTTACATCTTGTGCTGCCTTCAGGTGTTTTGGAGAATAGGTGGACCCCCTCTTCTTTGTGGCAGCCCCTCAAATATTGGAACAGTGCTATCATGTCTCCCCTAATCCTTCTTTTCGTTAAACCAGACATACCCAGTTCCTGCAACCGTTCTCATATGTTTTTGCCCTCAGTCTCCTGAAAAAGCAGAGAAATGTTGGCTACCAATTTAGGAACTGAACTAGGAAGCCAACTATGCTAGCAAACAGGATGCATCTCTTGGGCTTGAATACTCACCAGGCAGAGACAGCTTTGTGGGGTCCTTTAGAGTGGGGTGTTGCACATCCTCCGGGGCCCCTCTTGGGTAGCACAAGTGTTGCACCTTCCATGAGAAAGGAATCTTTATAGTCTTGAACAGACCAGGTGAAATCCTTGTCTGGAATTCAAGCTGAGCCCTTCTCTGCTTCCTTGTTGCTTTTTTATGCCTTCCCCTCTGGGAGGAATTGAAGAGCTCTCCCTGCGGTATTGCCGGCCCTGAAGACAGCCTAGTGAGGGCAGGAGCCTCTGCAGACTGGCCCGGCCCATCAGTTGGGCACAAGGGTGGACTGGAAGCCATCTCATCAGGTGCCACGTGGGTCCAGCTTTTTCTGTTAGTCCCTGGAAGTGTTGCTGCAAAACATTGGCAAGGAAGTGTTCCTTTGGCTCCATGGAATTCTAAAGGAAAGGAAATAGTGGAAGAGAAAATATGATCTTGGTCGGGACAAGCAAACCACCCCCCTCTCTGTGTTACCTTCTCAGGTCTTGGAAACCCAATGGAATGGAATGGAATGGAATGGAATGGAATGGAATAGAATAGAATAGAATAGAATAGAATAGAATAGAATAGAATAGAATAGAATAGAATAGAATAGAATAGAATAGAATAGAATGGAATGGAATGGAATGGAATGGAATGGAATGGAATGGAATGGAATGGAATGGAATGGAATGGAATAGAATAGAATAGAATAGAATAGAAGAGAATAGAATAGAATAGAATAGAATAGAAAATATGGAATGGAATGGAATGGAATAGGAATAGGAATGGAATGGAATGGAATTAATAGAATAGAATAGAATAGAATAGAATAGAATAGAGTAGAGTAGAGTAGAGTAGAGTAGAGTAGAGTAGAGTAGAGTAGAGTAGAGTAGAATAGAATAGAATTAGAATAGAATAGAATAGAATAGAATAGAATAGAATAGAATAGAATAGAATAGAATAGAATAGAATAGAATAGAATAGAATAGAATAGAATAGAATAGAATAGAATTCTTTATTGGCCAAGTGTGGCTGGACACACAAGGAATTTCCCTCCGTTGCAGAAGCTCTCGGTGTACATATAAACAGCAAGTGATAAATCACGATCATAATCATCATCAAATACAATCATCATAAACCATAAAATACAGCACTCAGTGATCGTCATAGGATACTAAATAATCAACATCAATTGTAATAGGATACTAAATAAAGGCAATCAGCATAAATCATGAGATACAAACAACAAAATTATAGTCATAAGAAGCTAAGGAAATAGGTAATAGGAAACATAAAAAGATGAGAAGGATAATAATTCTGGGAGTTGAAGTCCACAATAGAATAACAGAATAACAGAATTGGAAGGGACCTTGGAGGCCTTCTAGTCCAACCCCCTGCTCAAGCAGGAGACCCTATACCATTTCAGACAGGTGGCTGTCCAGTCTCTTCTTAAAAGCCTCCAATAATGGAGCACCCACAACTTCTGGAGGCAAATAGTTCCACTGGTTGATTGTTCTCACTCTTAGAAAAGTTCTTCTTAGTCCTAGGTTAGTTCTCTCCTCGGTTAGTTTCCATCCATTGCTTCTTCTCTTGCATTCAGGTGCTTTGGAGAACAGGTTGACCCCCCTTCTTTTTTGTGGCAGCCCCTGAGATATTGGAAGACTGCTATCCTGTCACCCCTCGTCCTTCTTTTCATTAAACTAGACATACCCAACTCCTGCAACTGTTCTTCATACGCTTTAGCCTTCAATCTTAAAGTTGCCAAGTTTGGAGACCGCTGGATTAGAAGACCTCCAAGGTCCCTCCCAGCCCTAGGAGTCTACTCTATATTCTATGCTCTATGAAGGCTGCTGGGTGACGTGATGCAACAACATGAATTAAGCAACATCGGTATATAGGAGGTATTCCATTACGCACCCTGACCCAGTGGTGTAGGGGCTTGTTGCAGTGCGTGGAGGTTCTGAGGATGGGACTGGGAAAGAGCAGGCCTTGGCTCAGCCCAGCAGTTCTGGTGTGACGATGGCCCCAGGCGTGGGGGGAGCTTCCCTCTTTCCATTCTGGATGGTGTGCAACTCGGGGATCCCATCTTGTGTCTGAAGAGGATGTGACTAGGAGACCCTTTGCCAGTCCACCTTGTGTGCCTGTGTTGCCCATTCTTGGTTTTGGGGCCTCTACTCACAGTCTCTCATGCTTAGTCACCTCTTGGTTAGATTACTGCAATACACTCTACTTGGGACTGCAGTTGGAGACTCCCTGGAAGCTGCAACTGATTCAGAGGGCTGTGGGTGGAGAGGTTCCACCCTGGAGACAAGCCTTTCCTGACACGGCATCTGCCTTTGGGAAGACCTCGTCCCCCAGCATTTAGATGGCCATGAGCCTGCTGACCTTCTGTATGACCTTGAAGACCAAGTGTTCCCCTCTGGGCGTTAGGCAAGGGTGAGCGATGAACATGCCTGGAAAAGGTGCTTGGATAAACAGTTGTGGGATGGCCTTAATTATACCATATAGCAGACATGTCAAACTCACGACGTCACGTGACGTCGCGCAACATATCGGGGCGGTTTTGCCATTGCCGGCAATGGGGTGGGTGCGGCTTCCACGTGATGCGTCCAGCCCACGGGCCGGCAGTTTGACATCCCTGCCATATAGCAATAGCACTTATACACTGCTCCATAGTGCTCTCTGAGCGGTTTACAAATGTCAGCCTGTTGACCCCAACAAACTGAGTCCCCATTTTACCCACCTGGGAAGGGCAAAAGAGCTGAGTCAACCTTGAGCCCCCCCTGGATTGAACTCCTGGCTGTGGGCAGAGGTAGCCTGCAATGCTGCATTCTGACCACTGCGTCTCTTCCTGCCTTTTTGTCTTCTGAGATTCTATTTTGTAAGGTTTTATTCCCATGCTCGCAATTCTGAGTTGCCATGTGTGAGTTGACTGGCCCTATGAATTGTTTAAATAAATAAAACCATATTGCTAGATGTTATATAGATTGGCTTCTCCTGCAACTTTGCATGCTCGCAATCTTAATATTTAAAATTCAGTTGTAAGATGGATGGACATTTCTCTGCTGTGCCTTAAATTGGATTCCTGACTTGAGGAAGGGATTGATGACCTCAGAGGGATAATTTCTGTGTCTTCTTTAACACACTTTAGAGTGATACAATTTGCAACCTTTTCAATGGATTCAAATAATGATTGGATTTATTTTTTGCATACTGCCAAATATTGGGACACAAACTGGGACCGAATTTGTAAAGAAGAGACTGAACAGCCATTTGTCCAGAATGGCATAAGATCTCCTGCTTGAATAAGGGGTTGGACTAGAAGACCTCCAAGATCCCTTCCAAATCTGTTATTCCGTTAACCCAATTGCTTTGCTTGTTGAATATGAACTTGATAACTTTAGAGAGATCAGAGTTTTTACGGTGAAAAAACCCAGAAATAAAGCTTTAACGCTTGTACAAGGTTTGGTTGTGGTCGCAAGTCCACAAGCAGCTTGGTGTGGCCTGCGGGCAATTTCTGAAAACCCAGAAACCCACAGCTGGCAAATGTTGCTGCCCCCAGGAAGGATCTCCCACTGCTACCTCTGCCCAGAAAGACCCTTTGCCAAAGGCCCCCCAGGCCTCCCCAATACGATTGTCTCCACTGGTGCTGCCCAACGACTGGTTGGTGCGTTGTTGTTTCTTTGGGACCCACAATTATTTTTAATGTGTCAGTGCAGCCTCTCTTCTTTATGGGTTGTGCCGGCCTGTCTTCAAGTAAACGGATCTATTTACAAAATGTTTGTGTCCACCTTCAGCCATTGCAAAGTGAGAAAACAATGAAAGGCGAAGAGCAGGATGCATTTATTAAACCTACTCCAGAAGTAATAAAACCGTGAGACTCTTGGTAAGGGGCTTCTTCTGCTGGCAACTTGCATCATGCCCAGCAGGGCACCAGAGTCTGTTCTTGGGGTTCATTCCCTCCCCCAATAATCTCTCAGAAAATAACACACAATTGAACTTTCGTCTGTTTTATACAGACAGACCAATCCATTTTTATTTTGGTGCAGCAATTCCTTCATACCTGAAGAGTTATAAATTGTAATAAATCAAAGTGCAAGTTCTCCCCAAATGTCAGATTATCATCCCAGGAGTTCTGAACCAAAGAATGAATATTTTCTGAGGATGGAAACCTTAAAGTCACTTTAAAAGTGCTGTCCAGTAACTGGGATGGAATAGACAACATCACCACCAGATGGATTTGTAGATGGCTGGCAAACCGTACTCAATAAGTAGTCCTCAACGGCACCACATCCACATGGAGAGAAATAAGCAGTGGGGTACCACAAGGCTCCGTCTTAGGCCCAGGACCCTTCAATATCTTCATCAATGACTTAGATGAGGGAATAGAAGGGGAACTCATCAAATTTGCAGATGACACTAAACTGGCAGGAGTAGCCAACATCCCAGAAGACATCCCAGGATTCAAAAAGATCGTGACAAACTTGAAGAATGGGCCCTATCCAACAAAATGAGTTTTAAAAGCAAAGTTTTACATTTAGGCAGGAAAAATCAAGGATATAAGTACAGATTGGGTGAGACACGGCTCAAAAACAGCAACTGTGAGAGGGACCTTGGAGTCCAAGTGGACGATCATTTGACTATGAGCCAGCCGTGTGCAGCAGCAACGAAAAACGCTAATACAATCCTGTGTTGTATAAACAGAGGCATAGAATCAAGATCACGTGAAGTATTAGTACTGCTTTATAAAACCCTAGTAAGACCACACCTGGAATACTGCAACCAATTTTGATCACCATAGTACAAAAAAGATGTTGAGACCTTGGAAAAAGTTCAGAGAAGAGCAACTAAGATGATCAAAGGCCTGGAGACTAAAACATATGAAGAACGGCTGCAAGACTTGGGTTTGGCTAGTCTAAAGAAAAGAAGAAACAGGGGTGACATGATAGCAGTATTCCAGTATTTGAGGGGCTGCCACAAAGAAGAGGGGGTCACGTTATTCTCCAAAGCAGCTGAAGGCAGGACAAGAAACAATGGTTGGAAACTGATCAAAGAGAGAAGCAACCTGGAATTAAGGAGAAACTTCCTGACAGTGAGGACAATCAACCAGTCGAACAGCTCGCCACCAGAAATCGTGGGCGCTCCATCACTGGAGGTTTTTAAGAAGAGACTAGACAGTCATTTGTCTGAGACGGTATAGGTTCTCCTGCTTGAGCGGGGGGCTGGACTAGAAGACTTCCAAGGTCCCTTCCAGCTCTATTCTATTCTAATTAGATCCTATCTTAATTTTTTGTTCCAAGGAGGGCAGCCTGCAATTTCCAGCTGCCATATAATGGAAATTAGCATCGGATGCTCCCTGTCTGCTTCCAGATGTGAGTCCTTGGTGCTTTTGGGGGAGGGGCATGCACCTCATTTCTGTTGGGGTGTTCAGAACAAATTCTTCCTCCTCCAGACCTGGCGGAGCACCCTCTGGCGGATCTCCCTGGTCTTGATGCCGTAAATGATGGGGTTGAGAATGGGAGGAAGCAACAGGTAGAGGTTAGCCAGGAGGACGCGCACAGTGGGGCCCACCTTGTGTCCGAAGCGGTGGGTCAGAATGGAGAAGAGGCCTGGCACAAAAGTGATGAGGATGACGCAGATATGAGAGCCACAGGTGTTGAAGGCCTTGAGTTGAGCCTCTCTGGGCAGCTGCAGGACCGTCCGTAGGATCATGGCGTAGGACAGGCAGATGAGCAGAACGTCGGAAAGGCCCACGTAGAGGGCCACGCTCAGTCCATACAGGCTGTTGACGGTGACATCTGCGCAGGCCAGCTTCACCACGGCCATATGTTGGCAGTACGTGTGGGGCACCACGTTGCTTGCACAGAAGGGCAGCCTCGTGGCCAGAATTGGGAGTGGCACGACGAGAGCCACAGCCCGGGCCACCGCCACCATGCCAATCTTGAAAAGCCGCTGGTTGGTCAAGATGGCTTCGTAGCGCAGTGGGGAGCATATGGCCACGTAGCGGTCAAACGCCATGGCAACCAGGACGGTCGTCTCCATCACGGAGAATGAGTGGATGAAAAACATCTGGGTCAAGCAGCCGGCAAAGCTGATCTCCCTGTCAAGGAAGAGAAAGGAACACAACATCTTGGGCAAAGTGGCCGAGGAGACCACCAGGTCGATGGCTGCCAGCATGGAGAGGAAGATGTACATGGGCTTATGGAGGCTGGCCTCTGCCTTGATGACCAGCAAGATGATGCTGTTCCCCAGGAGGGTGATGAGGTACATGGAGAAGAGGGGGATGGAGAGCCAGGGCTGGGCGGCCTCCAGGCCCGGGACGCCCAGCAGGATGAAGGAGGAATGGCTGAGGTTCTGCAGGAACATGATGATGATGCTCTTCCACCATCATGGACGGAGATGCTGCCTGCAGGAGACAGAAATGCTTAGCAGATGCCAAGATGCCCCTGGGGCAGAGAAAGAATGGGGTGGGATGGGATGGGATGGAATAGAATTAGAAAAAATGGAATGGAATGGAATGGAATGGAATGGAATGGAATGGAATGGAATGGAATAGAATAGAATAGAATAGAATAGAATAGAATAGAATAGAATAGAATAGAATAGAATAGAATAGAATAGAATAGAGAATAATAGGATTGGAACAGAACGGAACGAACGGAACAGAACAGAATATTCTTTATTGACCAAGTGTGATTGAATACACAAGGAATTTATCTCCAGTGCAGAAAATCTCGGTGTACGTGAAAAGCAACAGAATAATGATAATGATAATCATAATAATAATAGCAATAAGAGGGGCTAGTAAAGAAGAAAATAAGAAGGATAAATAATACTACTAAAGCCATACCACATGGCAAATACACACAGACACTAGACACTAAACAAAAAAGTTTAGAAAGAAAAGTTTAGAAAGAAAAACTGAAAGTGAATTAGAAAGTGAGTGTTAGTGGGGGATGCCCCCCCCTCCCAAATGGATCTGCCCTCTGTCCAGTCTCTTGATTTGGGCTCTGGAAAGGAGGCCCTGCTGGGAAATGAGGAGGATTGGCCGGCCACCTGAAGGGCCCTCAGCCCACCCCCTCCTTGGCAGATGGGCCAACAGCTGGATGTGATTATTTATTCATGTATCTGTTTATCATTCCCATTTATCTGGCTGTCCATCTCGAATCTAAGATCCTGGGTGGCTCGTGACAGTTTAAAAATGATTTAAGAAGCAATCACAATGCAAAAACAAAGGTGTACAAAGCGATATAAAAGAGCATGAAAAGCACATGACAAAATCCACGGCTGGGCTAATCTGACACTCTCCAGTACTCGGTGGCCCAGGCTGTGCCCCGTTCCTGGCAGTTGCTGGCAGAGGCCAATTCCTTGACTCTGAAGGACCTTTAGCGTCCCTGAAGCCCCCCCCCTGCTCACCTCCTTCCTTTGCCCAGCCTTTGCCCCCCCCCCGAAAGGCTCTCTGCTCCGGAACTAACCTCAATAGGAAAACCTCTCCGGGGGTCAGGATTGCCTGCTGGAGCAATGCTCTGACTTGGGGTCTCCAGAGGGGTTGGACCAAAACACTCATCATCCCCAGCCACAAAACTCTCGCTTGGTGGTCCAACCCTTTTCAGGGCAACAGACCGGGACTCACACACTGCATTTTTTTAATTCAAGCAATCGTCAGCATCCCATCCCCTTAGAGACGGGATCGGCCTCTCTCCGCTTCTCCATCTGGAGAGCCCCTGGAGGGAGTTTGCTTGCCCCGGACATTGGCCTGATGAGTGGGGGGGAAGGGTGGTGGTCAGCCTCTCCCGCTTTCAGTCCTTCCAACAGGTTGGCTCTCCTGTCAGGGAAATCTTTTTCTTTCCCAGAGTGGGGTTTGCAGGATCCCTGAAATCTCTAGCTTGGCAGACACACAATTTAGGCTGCTGGTTCCCAAGATTTGTGGAGAAACACACCAAGGTGTCCCCTCTCCAAACCAACTTCTCCTTGCCATACCCAAGTCAGAGGCTGGAGGTCCAGTGTGCCCTACCTGCTACTCATCTCCCACAACCAGCCTCCCAGACAGATTTGGAAACCAGCCATTCTACTGGGATTTTATGGGTTTCCCCCCCACCCCCCACTGCCCCCTTGAATCACCCACCTCACTTGGTTGCAGGAAGACCCGCATTTCCAGACAACTCTTGGGTCCTCGTTTCCTTCCCACAGACACAGATGCCCAAGTCCCCCCATGGCTGACCCCAGCTTCTGAGTGGGTGATTTGAAGGTCAACCTGCCAACCGCTCAACCAAGCCCTGGAACCCAGAAGCATCGGCTGTGCCCTCTCTGCCACCCACGTTCCAACTCTGCTGCTCTCTGAAATGCCAGGAAGGACCCATAAAAGCTCATCTGGACGGCCTCAGGGGCTCCCTGGACTGAAATCCAGGAGGAGAAGGACGAACGGGCTCTGCAGACTGAACTCCACGGGGTCTTCTCTGGAGCACAGGGGTCTTCTTGGTGATCCCAAAGGTGCTTTTCCAAAAGGCAACTGGACTTTCTTGGTTTTTTCCCTTGAAAATTCTTCTCATCTTGAGAATGATGATTAAGAATCTCCCTAGACATCGTTTTGGTGATTTCCGGCCAAGCGTTAGAGGCTGCCTCAGTCACTTTTTGGTCAAGAGAAGGGGTGCTGTCCCTTCCCAGCATCCAAGCAAGGCTCATCTCCCAGCTGGTTGGTTTTTGTAGTCAAGCATTCATGTCTTCAACCATGGCTTAAAAGAGAGAGGTTACAGAAAAGGTAAAATGATTGCACGGAAGAAGGGGGCTATCCATTGGACTGGTATATTCAAGTGCTGAGGCAGAGAAAACCCTGCGTAGCTTCTGGGCTACGGCTGGACAGGAATGTCTTTCATGAAGGAACTTGAGCAACTGACAGTCAGATGACAAGTTCATCTCTATAAGGTAGAGAGAAATTAAAAAGATAAGAACATAAGATGTGGTGTCCTGGTTGGAACCCCTGGCCCAACATGTCCATCAGCCCGTTGGTCTCTCTGCAGATGCCCTTCAGAGGCCTCCCCCCCACCGGCCACCAAGGCTCAGAACCACCCATCCCCTTCTCCTCCTCCTCCTCCTCCTCCTCCCTCCCTCCCTCCCTCCCTCTCCCTTTCTCCCTCCCTCCCTCCCTCCCTCCCTTCCTTCCTTCCTTCCTTCCTTCCACAGGTGCAGAGTCAGCTTCTTTTGGGATTAACCAAGTATTGATCCATTGGTTGCGACATGATGGTCTTTTAAACTCTCTGTCACTATAAGAGTTCCACTAACCAATGTAGCTTAAGATATATTACATCTTTGGCATTTCCAACGTTCTACTAAAGAAGTAGACCAATTAAAAGGAGAAAATGAGCGTGGCAAAACTTGCTCTTGACAAATCCACACTATTGTTTGCAATCAGCACATTCAAAAAATGTGACAAAGAAGCTTACAGGTAGATCATTTCATGATTAGCTTTAGGACCGTCACAAGTGGTGCTGTCAGACTGATTAATCAGAGGTCCCCCGAGTCCCGTTTTCTCCCTTCCCAGCGAGTTCCTTCACAGCATCGGCCGGCATCCTGCTGTCCACCAGGTCCACATTCAGACATTCAGCATCTCCTGATGATTAGAACGGTTTCGTAACGATAGAAATGGCTTGGAATATTGTGAGACGCAAAGCAAACGGTTGATGTTGTATTATTTTTGTAATTTACTGCACCCAAGAAAGTCAAAAGTCATTATCTTTTCTCTCTCTCTCTCTTTAGACGTTTTCTTTTTTCTACATTTCTAACTTTTGTGTCTTCTGTATTTTGATCTTATAATGAAATGTAATTAAATTAAATTAAAACAGACATTCAGCATCTCCCCGTTCCACGGGAGGGAGATATGCCAGAGATTCATAATCCATTTTGGGTTTGTTTGTTTTTAATTTCTTCAACCTTTATTCTACATTTTAGAAGATTACAAAATATAAACCGAGTGCCAGAATGCACAAGAATAAGAACACTGAAGTAACCAGCCCAAAGAAAGGAAAGATCAAGAAGACGCCCCCCTCACAAACATTAAAGACCCCCCCCCCAAAAATCGAACAAATTACAATTGTAAAGAATTAGGGTTGGGGTTCAAATTAAAAGTTTAACATGTGTATTAAGCTGATAGAAGTCACTTAATTACAAAAGATACCATATAATGCTAATTATAATAAAATAAAAATACTTAATCATATCACTGTATCATCATAAGCTATCATAAAATCTATGCCAAAGAAAGCACAATGCTTGGAGTAATAGAAAAATTGCTGTTTTTAGAGTAATACTCTTTAATGTCTGGAATAATATCACTTTCCCAATTTCTCAATTTAATTCTTCCGTCCATCCCCCGTGCCTGGTGCAACCATAATTTCTCATAGATTCCACAGTTTAGGTATATATCTATAAACAGGGCTTTTTTTCTCATAGAACGCCCAGAACGGAGTTCCGGCACCTTTTTTGGACGGAACCTTGTAGGGTAGGCAAGGCGGGTTGTATGACGTGTGTCAGTTCCGGCACCTTTTTTTTTTTTACAAAAAAAGCACTGTCTATAAATATCTATAAATTATAAAACACTATAAATGTTTAAGGGTTCCCCCATAAATTTACTTGTATACATTAAAGTAGTATTCCAGAAATGTAACCAAAGTTCACAAGATCTTATCGTATGGGTCAATAAACCTTCATTTTTTTCTTCATTTCCAGCAGAGGAAATCTAATATCCATCTTTTTGGGTACAGCATGTTTTTGGGGTAGTTTAATACCCTCTAAATACAAATTTTAACCTCAAATCCATCAATATCATTTTAACATGAAAAGAAGGACTAAGGGAGACATTAGATAGTGTTCCAATATTTGAGGGGCTCCCACAAAGAATAGCGAGTCAAGCTGTTCTCCAAAGCGCCTGAAGGCAGGACAAGAAGCAACAGATGGAAACTCATCAAGGAGAGATTCAATCTAGAACTAAGGAGGAATTTTATGAGAGTTGAGAACAATCAACCGGTGGAACAGCTTGCCACCAGAAGTTGTGGGTACTCCACAACTTCTTTTTAAGAAGAGACTGGACAGTCACTTGTCTGAAATGGTATATTTTCTGCTGCTTGAGCAGGGGGTTGGACTGGAAGACCTCCAAGGTCCCTTCCAATTCTGCTGTTCTATGATTGTAACATTTCTAAGAATATTTATTTTTTATTTATTTGATTTCTGTGTGCAAAACCTGCGATCGAAGATTCAAATTCTTTAGTCCAGGTTTGATATAGTCTGCGTCGGTTTTAAAAATGTTCTTCAGCTTTTGATACAGGTATGCTGTAGGTTTATTATTATTGGTTCGTTGCACAGTCAGCCCGATGTTCAGACTGGATTCGGCCTGATTTTTTTTAACCGCCTATCGAGTCCTTTCCAAGGACCTGGGATAAGCAGATGTGTTGCTTGATGGTGTTGAAGGTATATTTGCAGGATGAAAAGTGTTTTGAGTAAAGCTGCCTTTTGCAATGGACTGATGGGGATTTTGTCAATGCCGATGGTAATTCAGATGTTTCGGCACCCAAGGTGGCTATCACGGCTGCTTCAGTATTTTTATTAATTTATCAAAATATAAAATACAGAAATAAAAAAATTAAAATAATGGGTAAATAAGGGAGAAAAGGGAAAGAGAGAAAAGTGTAAAGGGGAAAAAGAAAGTATGGACTTAGGACTCCTTTTGGTGCAGTAGAATAAGGCAGTAACATATAACATAAATGGTACAGGGTTTCCTGCCTGAGCAGGGGGATGGACTAGAAGACCTCCAAGGTGCCTTCCAACTCTTGTTATTCTATGACCTTCTGAACCTCAACTCTTTACTTTTAGAGGATAATATATACTTTCTATAACAACGAACCCATCTAATTAGCAAAACCCAAAATCAAAGTTTCATTTTTCCCCCACCTCAAGCACAATGTCCAAAAGTGGTTTCCAAGTAGAAATAAAATGTCTTCTTTTCTTTAATCAAAGCAGTCAGTTTAGTCATCTCTGCTAACTCCATCAACTTTTGCAGCTGTTTGTCCATTGTGGGAGTCAAAGTGTCCTTCCATTTTTGTGCAGAATATTCCTGCTGCTGTCAACATATATAACATCAAAGTTCCAGGTGTTTTTTTCCAGGTTCTTTATCCATTAAACCCAAAAGAAAAGTCTTTTTTTCTGAGACTTTTCCAAGGTGGCTATCACATTTGGGGCTAGCCTTGCTTTCTTTTGCCCCAGTCGTTCTATTTCTATTTGCAGGTCTTTATATTTTGTTATCTTCTCCAGTTCTTTCTCTTCTCTTCTGCTGTCTCCAGGCACTGCCACGTCCACTATCCAGACTTTCCCCCCCTCTTATCGACAATTGTTAAGTCCGGGGTGTTATGTGGCAGACGCCCGTATTATTATTATCAAATTTATTTGCCATTCATCTTGTGGTTTGAGCGACTCTGAGTTTAACTTCTGACATGAATTCCATCGAATAAGAAAAACATCTCAGGTGCTTTTGAAGTGGCCAAAGCTATATTTTTTTTTCCCGTTTTGTAGCTGAACCAGCTACATCTTCATCCTCACCCTCATTCTTATCCTCAGCATCCTCTTTGATGTCTCCACCTTTGCCTACAGATTTGGTGCAGGCAGCACCCTTCACTTTATAGAAGGGAGTATTTGCAGCTCAGGGTTGCAATGAGGGTCCCTTGGTGCTCTGCGAGTCCGGTGGTTTTCCTGCAGACGTTTCATGACCCAGCTAGGTGACATCATCAGTGCTGGTGATAGTTTAGTAATAAAACATCTGCACGAAAACCACCAAGCTCGGAGAGCACCAAGGATCCCACTGTCTTATGGTTTATTGGTTGGGATATCCCATGTAAGGTGAACAGTTTGTTTATTTATTTATAGATATGCCACCCATCTCACTGTCAAGCGATACTATAGGTGAGCAGTTCGATTAATTGATTGGTTGATTGATATACTACCCATGTCACTGTCAAGCGATACTGTTGAGTTATGTCATGTTAACCTGGGCTTAGAGTTTAGTGTGCTTCGTGAGCCCAGTTTCTTAAGTCTTTTCCAGGTCTGGCACAGGTAAAACTCAACAGAATACTTTTGTGATCTGGGGGGGGGGGGGTTGTTTCCTTGTCTCTGCTTTGGACCCCCGAGACCCATTTATGACGCTCTTTGCCACAAGGGCCTCGAAGCTCTTCCTCCCCCCCCCCCCGTTTCCGATCCTCTGGGCCAGAAGCTCTTCGTTCTCCCGGGTTGGCTTTTCCTTCCTGGTTTTTCACCTCGTGTAGCGGAGCTCAATATTGTAGCATGTCATAACTCTCCGTAAGGCAGCCGGGAAGCAGCGCAGCAGCCCAGTTAATGGTTAACGGTCCCTGCGGCCCCTCGGCGGATGCGGGCTGGATTCCCAGGCGGGGAGGCGGCGGGCACTAATAGCGGCGCCCCTCCCGAGCTGGCCGGAGCCTTCCCGAGCAGCTGCCCCGAGCGCCGACGCGGCCCGGAGGCGCCTCGCAGCCACCGGTGAGCCCTCACCGCCCGGGACCCCGCCCGCCTCACCTGGCCGCCGGGATGGCCGAGGCGGCTCCGAGGGCCGCGCCCGAGCCTCGGCCCTGGGGCGGGCCCGCCGGGGGCTCCCTTTGCCCGGGAGGGGGTGGAAGCCCCGCGGCGTCCGGCGGCGCCCTCTGGAAGCCGGGAAGAGCCCGGGCGGCGGAGCTTTGCGCAGACGGGGCGGGCCCGGGACTCGGGGGTCCTGAGCCTGGCCGGAGGGTCGGGGGAGGCGATCCTTCCGCCGGGCAGAGATCCTCGCCGGCTGCGCGCTCACCGGACGGCTCGTCTGCCGCCCTGGAAGGGAATCTGTGCAAGAAGGAGGGGGGAATCGGGGCTCCTGGAGGGAAGGGAAAGGCGCCTTTGGCTGCCCCTGAAGGACCCCTGACCCGCTAGGCGGGATCCAGAGTCGGCTGACATCCCGGGTGGGTCTCCAGCCGCTGGGAGACGCTGCAAGCGTCGGGTTTCCGCCCCTGGCTCCCTTTCCCGCTTCCCCGGGTCAGGGAAGCAGCTACGGCTGCATCCCCACAATCTGCTAAACTAAGCCAAGGACGCGTCTTAAAGTGCGAGTCGCGGGGAAGATGGAGGGAGTTTACTTTGGCAGGGCCTCTTAATCCTGGGCGGGGGGGGAGGAGGGGGGGACGGTCCCTGGACGCGTTTCCCAAACGGGTCTGGAACAGCCCGGGGCGCCCCCCTAACGACCCGGTTAATCATTTCTGAAGCTTGCAGAGTGAAATTCCTACCCGCTCAGCCTTTCTGCCTCCCAGCCGGTAGGACGGGCTTCCCTCCCTTGGCACCTGGCCTGACGCCGGCCGCCTCCGCTTCTAAGCAGGCTGAGGGGGGTTCTGGGTCAGCTGCCTTGCAAGGTGCAGAGAGCAGGAGGGCCCGAATGGACATTTTTAGAGACGTGTCCTGACCACAGGGTGACTTTTGGCGCAAGGAAGCAACAGCAAAAACGGAGAGACTCAGCCGGACGTCCAATTGCTGCCGTGAAGGAGAAAGAAGGAAGGTGGCACCCAGGCGCTCGGGAAAGACAGTGCCGGCAGCCCAGAGGGAGCCCAGGCCAGCAAGCGGAGTCCTCCCGTGTGCGCTGAAGGTGGTGGAGCTGGCCAGGAAGGGTGGAGCAAGAGTCGTGCACAGGTAGGAGAGAGCAGTGCAATATGGGTCCTGAGGTTGGGTGGGCTGGGAGGCAAAGAGGTGGGTGCAGTCCAGGTGCTGGGCCAGACATCTCATTGGTGAGTCCACCAGGCCTCTGAGGCTCGGCTGTGGTCCTGAGCCAAAGGGGGTTGAAGCTCCCACCAGTGGGGGTCCAGGATGGGACCTGGACTGGGCCCTTCCAGGAGGGGAGCTCCGTTCCAGAGCCCTGAGAAAGAGAAGCAGCTGAAAGGAGAACCCAGACTAAAACTCAAAACTGAAGAGGTGGAGAACTTGGAGACACTTTTCCCTTCTGCTCTAGACCACGTGAGGAGGGCATCCCTCCTCCTCCTCCTCCTCCTCCTCGTTCTTCTCACCAGTCCTGGCCTGGGTCCTCTTTTTCAGAACTTCCTGAGATGGCTTGCAAAGAGGGCTGATGCTCGGATTCTCGCTTTGTCTTCTCTGTCCAGGAGCCAGGATCCCACTGGACAAAGCTGCTCCCCCATGGCCACCCTTAACGACAGCCGCTTTGACCCCATAACCTTCGTCCTGACGGGAATCCCTGGCATGGAGGCATCTCACATCTGGATCTCTGTCCCCTTCTGCCTGATGTATGTGGTGGCCCTCACGGGAAACGTGTTTCTCCTCTTTCTCATCGCCACAGAGCGCAGCCTCCACCAGCCCATGTACCTCTTCCTGGCCATGCTGGCCGTAGCTGACCTCATGCTGTCCACCTCCACGGTGCCGGAGATGCTGGCCATCTTCTGGTTCGGGTCCAGGAAGATCTCATTTGACGCGTGCATCGCCCAGATGTTCTTCACCCACTTCAGCTTCATTGCAGAGTCCACCATCCTGCTGGCCATGGCCTTTGACCGCTACGTGGCTGTTTGTGACCCACTGCGCTACATGACCATCCTCACGCCTTCCACGATAGGGAAGGTGGCCATCGCCGCCATCGTCAGGGGGCTCGCAATCATGTTCCCCCCCATCTTCCTCCTGAAGAGGCTGCCCTACTGTGGCCACAGCACAATGCCGCACACCTATTGCGAGCACATGGGCATTGCCCGACTGGCTTGCGGGGACATCACCGCCAACATCTGGTACGGCTTCACCACGACCCTCCTGTCCTCTGGCGTTGACGTGGTGCTCATTGCCGCCTCGTATGCCTTGATCCTCCGGGCCGTCTTCCAGCTGGCCTGCAAGGAAGCCCGGCGCAAAGCTCTGCGCACCTGCGGCTCCCACATCTCAGTCATCCTCTTGTTCTACACACCGGCCTTCTTCTCCTTCCTCACCCATCGCTTCGGCCACAACATTCCTAGCTGGATCCACATCTTGTTGGCCGACCTCTACGTGATTGTGCCGCCCATGCTCAACCCCATTGTCTACGGGGTCCGAACGAAGCAGATCCGGGAGCGGGTCATCCGTGTGCTCTCCCAGAGGGGGGGGACCTGCTTCTGAACCCTGGACCGCCTCGGCCAAACTCTGAGGGAGGACCTGGGCTGAAGGCGGCTACAGGGCGAGAGCTGCCTCCCTCTCAGGGGAAGGAGATGGACTCCCAGGTCAGAAGCAGCAAGAACTCTTGTGGTGCAGTTGCTCTTCCAGGTCGTCTTCTCCTGGCCTGGGGGAAACTCCTTGTTGCAGCGGTCAGTGTGGCTGCAGATCCATTAAAGCTGCCCGCTCCTTGCCCATCCATGCCTGGTGTGGTGCCTCTTCCCTGGAGTCAGAAGGGGGGCTGCAGGCAGCTGCCTGGGTGGGCGGGAGAGCGGTCAGCTGCCCATCTCTTGTCCGGCTTGTGGGCTCTCCGGATCTCTCTGGCTGGCCTCTCTGAGACCGAGAGCACTGGAGAAGCCCCCCCCCCATGTTCAGTCCAGGCTCTTCTGTCTCAGCCACTGGTGCTTCTTTGGCTGCGAGGGGGTGAGGGTGGCTGGGTACCTCCTCTGCCCTCCTCCTGGAAGTTGTCCCCGGAAAGAGTTTGGATGGGCTGGGCCTTTTTGCCCCTCCCTTCCCCAATTGGGTGGTCTTTTTTGTGGATCGCTTGAAAGCATTGGGGGAGGGGGCTGTGCACATCCCAAACTCTGGTGATGGGCTCCTGCCCTTTTGCCTTGCAATGCTGTGCATGAAGGTGGGGGCCGCTGGACAGATGTGAGCACAAAAACCCGAGGGGACACTCCCCCCACACACTGCAGAACCACAAGGGGGAACTAGGTGAATTGGGGCCCAGCAGAAGAACGCCAGAGACTCCCCCTGCCCTTCCTTGTTTTGCCCCAGGCCAACTTCTGTGCCTCACTGGCTCTCTCTCCCTCTCCCTCCCTCCCTCCCTCCCTCTCTCTCTCTCTCTCTCTCTCTCACACACACACACACGTTGTGTCCTGCTTCAGATGCCGCTTGTTCCTTCTTTGCCCACCAGGGGTGAAGCAACTGCCGAAGAGGTCCAAGTACGAGCTCTTTGCCAGATGGCAACATCCTTCCAACCCACAAAAGAATACAAACAGACCTCTCCTCTGCCCCTATTAAAGGCAGGGGTTGGAGAAGATTCTGCAGGAAAAGGAGGGGCACTGTGGGAGGGGTCCTTTCACTCAGGAACATTCAGCTGCAGACCCTCCTCCCAGGCTCAGAGGCCACGAGGGAGTGGACGTCTCGTGCGTGCTCTTCCCGTGCCCCGTTTGGAGTCTGAGCCGGCCTGGAGAGCGACGGCCGAGGGAGGGCTGGGCTGGGAGCCCCCAGAGGCTCAGGCCAAGGGGCTGCCCCGAGCAGTGGCTGCTTTGGCCATCCCCGAGCCCAGGGGGGGGGGCTGCACTGCAGATGCCCCCCTTCTGTCCCATGCTGGGCCCCACGTTCACCAGGCTGGAGCTGCCTTGGGACCCCCAGTGGCTGCAATGCAAAGGGTTCCCACCCCTCTCACGGGATTAAATTAGGGAAGGGGGGTCCATGTTGTGCCCCATTTTGCCTGACAGGTTGGGGAAAGAGCAGAGGGAAGGATTGAACCTCTGGGGAAGCTGCTGCCCAGGCCTCGTCCATGGGGTGACCCCAAGTCACTTCCAAGAGGGGATTGATGTATTCTCCAGGGCACCTGAGGGCAGGAGAAAAAGCAGTAGGTGGAAGGCCATGATGAAGAGACGCCACCTGGAATTAAGGAGGAATTTCCTGACAATGAGAACCATTAATCCACGGAACGGCTTCCCTCCCGGGGTTGTGGGGGTTCCAACACTGAAAGTTTTTAAAAATAGACTGGACAGCCATTCGACTGGGATGGTATGAGGTCCCCGACTGAGCAGGGGGTTGGACTAGAAGACCTCCAAGGTCCCTTCCAGCCCTAGGGTTCTGCGTTCTATGGCACTTGTCTGCTGAGGCTGAGTCAGGGGGTGCCGGCTGCTACCTGTGTCAAGAAGCCTTGCCAGTTGTCGGCTGAGACCTGAGCTGGGGGGATCTTTGGCCCTTCCTGGTGGGCTCTGCACTCCCCCCTTGGCCAGGTTTGGCCTAGATGGCACCGCTGGGCACTGCCAAACCTGGCGCCAAGGCCTCTGGCTGGAGTAGAGCCCACAGCAGAGGCACGAAAGCTTTGGGGGCGGAAGCAGAGGAAGTCTCTGGGTGGCTGTTGGGACAATTTAAATCCCGTTTGCCAGGCAGCTTCCAGGCTTATGCCTTGTCAGCAACACCCAGGACCAGTAAGGAAGGACAGCCGCGCTTCTCTCGGCCATAAGCGAGAAGAACTTTCTGGATCAGCTTTTTAGTTTTGGAGGTCCTGCCAGATCTTGGGGGACTGGACTCCAGCACATCTAGATCAATCAATCAGAATAGACCTGGAAGGGACCTTCTAGTCCAGCCCCCTGCTCAAGCAGGAGACCCTATACCATTTCAGACATGTCTCTTCTTAAAAGCCTGCAGGGATGGAGCACCCACAACTTCTGAAGGCAAAGCTGTTCCACTGGTAAATTGTCCTCATTGTCAGGAAGTTTCTCCTTATTTCTAGGTTGCTTCTCTCCTTGATGAGTTTCCATCCGTTGCTTTTTGTCCTGCCTTCAGGTGCTCTGGAGAATAGCTTGACTCCCTCTTCTTTGGGGCAGCCCCTCAAATATTGGAAGACTGCTATTATGTCCCCCTTAGTCCTTCTTTTCATGTTAAAATGGTATTGATGGATTTGAAGTTAAAATTTGTATTTAGAGGGTATTGTTGTTGTTAGTTGCGAAGTCGTGTCTGACCCATCGCGACCCCATGGACCACGTTCCTCCAGGCCTTCCTGTCCTCTACCATCTTCTGGAGTCCATTTAAGCTCCCGCCTCCTGCTTCAGTGACTCCATCCAGCCACCTCCTTCTCTGTCGTCCCCTTCTTCTACTGCCCTCCATCTTTCCCAGCATTAGGCTCTTCTCCAGTGAGTCCTTCCTTCTCATTAGGTGGCCAAAGTACTTGAGTTTCAACTTCAGGATCTGGCCTTCTAAAGAGCAGTCGGGGTTGATCTCCTCCAGGACCGACCGGTTTGATCGCCTTGCAGTCCAGGGGACTCGCTGGAGTCTTCTCCAGCACCAGAGTTCAAAGGCCTCCATTCTTTGGCGCTCAGCCTTTCTTATGGTCCAACTTTCACAGCCATGCATTGCAACTGGGAAAACCATGGCCTTGACTATACGCACTTTTGTTGGCAGGGTGACGTCTCTGCTTTTTACTATGCTGTCTAGATTTGCCATAGCTTAGAGGGTATTAGACTACCCCCAAAATGTGCTGTACTCAAAATATACTGGAATACTGGAAGGCTGCTATCATGTCCCCCCTGGTCCCTCTTTTCTCTAGACTGGCCATACCCAAGTCCTGAAACCGTTCTTTGTATGTTTTTGTCTAAGGTGCCTTTAATCATCTTAGTTGCTCTTCTCTGCACTTTTTCCAAAGTCTCAACCTCTTTTTTGTAGTGTGGTGACCAAAACTGGATGCTGTATTCCAGGCGTGGCCTTACTGAGGTTTTGTAAAGCTTAGAGGGCACCACGCTGGAGAGAGCCGAGGGGTTCGGCTGCCCTGCCATCAGCTGTAATTCCAACTTCAATGAGGCTCTTGCTTCAAGACCTTGTTAATGGGGTGAACTGTGGGACTCTACGTGATGGGGGGGGGGCAACTGCTGACGGTTGAGAGGAAACTTCCACGGTCGTGCCCTGCGTCGAGCCTGTGACCGTTCCACTCAATTTCCTGCCCAGCACCAGTTGTGGGAAGAAGGTGCAGGACATGCAACTGTTGTGTTGTCTTCTGAGGACACAAGAAACGTTGCGCTGGGATGCCATAGGAGGGTTGAGGGGGTTTGAGCCCATCAAGGATGACCTGTGGCTCGCATAGGTTGGCCCTGGGGAGGGGTCACGGCCCACAGAACTCCCCCTGGGCAGCCTAGAAGGCCGGGCAGAGGTCCAGCCAGTGGCCTCCACAGTGACATCACAGACCACGGATTCCGCCTCAGAAGGTTGGCGTGGTGCCTCTGTGGGCGGGTGAGAGAGGCGGGTAGAAGAGGAGACCCATAGCTTGCACGTGGGCAGAGTGAGGAAGCCGGGCAGGGGCACTTTGGGCTGGGATGAGCAGCGCGCTCTGACTCTGACCGGCCACAGCCAAGGGAGATCTCTCGTCCCCGCTTGCTACCCACTTGGCCTTCGTTCTTTTCCCAGTAGAGAGAGAGGAAAAACTTTGGGGCATTATGGTTGAAAGCCAGATCGTTCCAGGAGTTGACTTCAGAGCCACCAAAGAGCCACAGGTTGTCCGGATAATTGTGAAGGCGCCCTGGCAGAAGGAAGAGTTTCTGGTCCACAAGGACATGCTGGTGAGGGAATTCAAGGAGCACGTAGCCCGGCACTTGTCCTCTTCTCCTTCCCAAATTGTGCTGGTCTACACTGGAAGGATCTTAAAAGACCACAAGTCCCTAGCCCAGCACGGGATCCATCTGGACAGCAACGCTGCTGTTTATGTCGTTGTCCGGTCCCAACAAGCAGGTCCACCCCGGCAGGTGCCCACCCTTCCAACTGACCTGGGCCCAGACCCCAAAGCCCCCAGGAGTGGCATTTTTGCGAGTGACGGTTTGCGGGAGCTGGCGGCCAGCCTGGGCCTGAACACCGCCAATTTCACAGAATTCCAGATCCAGCTGATATCCAACCCTGACCTGATGCTGCAGTTTTTGGAGAGCCCCTTCATCCAGAGCAAAGTCTCCAGTCCCGATCTGATGAAGGAGCTGGCCACCAAGAGCCTCCAGGTGCGGCGAGTAATAGAGAGGGCCCCAGAGATCATCCATGTCTTCAGCTCTCCTGAAGGCAGAAGGTTGGTGTCAGAGCTGGTCAAGAACCCGGCTGCTCTGAGGGAAATCATCAAGTCCCCACCCCAGGCTCACCCTTGTCCCGGGAGTGTCCCCAGTGGAGACAGCAACACGGCCTTGCAGGACGTGCTGACGGAGCTGCAGAGCCTGGTGCGGAAGGCCCTCCTCAAAAGATCTGCCCCCGCCGTCTTGCCAGGAGCCCCTGGGGGCCACCAGCCCTCCTTTGAGCAGGGCGGGAAGTCTGGGCGGGCCAAGCAGCAGCTGCCTTCCCGCAAACTGTGGCCCCCAAGATCTGGTGGCCAGAACGTTGGCACGGCTGTTGGCCATGACCACAGCAAAGGGGAAAGTGGCAACATGCGAGGGGAAACAGGTCAGCTGGCCTCAGCAGCGGTGAAGAACCTGCTCCATCAGATCATCAAGCACCTCGTGCAGAGCATGGCCAGCAGCCCCTCCAGGAACCCCACCGGTCAGGGTCTCGGCTCAGAGGTGGTGGGCAAGGCTGCCCAGAAGTACATGGCTGGATCCAGAAACTCCCGGGAGCAGATCCCCGCGCTCTTGCAGCAGATTCAAAACACAGATGTCCTTCTGGCAAGCTGGAGCCCTAAAGAGATTCAGGGGCTGCTGGAAATTCAGCAGAGGTTGCAGGCCCTGGCGACCGACGAGCCGGCGCTGGAGAGGCGCGGCCGGTCAGAGCGCCCCCCCCGGAGGTCGTCTTCCATCACGTCCCTCTGCGACATGGTGCCCCCGTCTGGGGCAGGGGGGGAGGAGGAGGAGGGCTTCTCTGCCCCTGAGATCTGGCAGAGTTTGGCGGCCGATGATTTCTTCTGCAGCCCCCCCCTCCGCGTCCGCCTGCGGGGCTGCTCAGGGCAAGCCTCTTCGAAGCAGCAGACATACCAGCTCTGAAGCCGCGGGGCTGAGCCTTCGGCAGGGTGGATGGGGCCCTTCCGGGGCAGTTTCTGTGCAGATGCGAGAGCTTCATAAAGGAATGGATTTCATGGTTTCTGATTAAAAGCTTTAAATCTTTCACCACGTCTCCTCTTGCCTCTGGCTGAGCCCTGCGCCGGGCTTCTGGCCCTTGAGGTCGAGTCCGCTTCTCAGCAAAGGGGCCAAAACCTCTAACAACATTCGGGGAGTTTGGCCCTTTTTCCTAAGAGGAGAAACCTGGGCTGGTCTTGCAACCTTTCACCGGGGGGGGGGGGATGAGGGGGGGGGATGCAGCCATCTCATTTTTTCCCACGCTCCCATCTCTTGCAACGAATCACTGGAAACCACCGCAATAGTTATCCCAAAGGTGGTTCTCCAAAAGGCAACTGGACTTTCCTGATTTTTTTCCCTTGAAAATGTTCCGCTTCTCATCCAAGAAGTTTCTTCAGTTCTAAAGAAACTTCTAGGATGAGAAGCAAAAAGTTTTCAAGGGGGGGAAAAAAAAACCCAAGCAAGTCCAGTTGCCTTTTGGGAAAAAAGCACCTTTGGGACAATCGTGACCCAGATGGCTGAGAGTCTCCAGAGACGCTGCAGTAACCCGTAGTGGTGGCCACTGGTTTGGCGGTGGATGTCCAGAGCACCCTTTCACCCGTCCAAAGGCCTTTGATTTCCTCCTGCTGGGGAACAGTCTTGACAGAGAAGAGCAACCGAGGGGATCAGGGGACTGGAGGCTGAAACATGTGCAGAACGGCTACAGGAACTGGGCATGACTGGTCTAGTGAGGAGAAGGACCAGGGGAGACAGGATAGCAGTCTTCCAATATTTGGGGGGGGGGGCTGTCACTGAGAGGAGGGGGTCGGCCTGTTTTCCAAAGCACCTGAGGGCCAGACAAGGAATAACGGATGGAAACTGATCAAGGAGAGATTCAGCCTAGAAATAAGGAGAAATGTTCTGACAGAACAATCAACCAGTGGAACAGGAGTTGCCTTCAGAAGTTGTGGGAGCTTCATCAGTGGAAGCTTTCAAGAAGAGACTGGACTGCCATCTGTCAGAAATGGGGTAGGGTCTCCTGCTTGGGTGGGGGGTTGGGCTAGATGCCCGCAAGGTCCCTTCCAAGTCTGTTATTCTAAAAACATAGTGGCCACAGATGGGGTGGAGGATGATAACTGCACCGACCCACAGGAGACCACGGTCATGGCAGACCTCCTGCCGAGGGCCCACATACCTACCTGGCCCGGGGGGGGGGGGCTTGGCTCGACTAGCTCATAGTTGGGAGACCCCGGAGGAGGAAGAGCGAGAGGACAACGTCTACCTGAGGCCGGCAACAGGACCTTGCAGTCCCCAGAGGGTTCCCGCTGGTCAATGTGTGTTCCACATGCGCACACACACACAGAGCTGCAGAAGCAAGTGCCCATTAACTCCAAGTAAAAACCCACAGGGGCACGAGTGGACTTGGACCACTGCCAACAGAGCTGAGGGGAGGGCGAGGAGGTTTTTTCTTTGCTGCTTTATTTCATCCTGTCTCTCCTGTTTGGCTGTGGAGAGATGAAACTGAAGGATTTGTGCGGACCCCATTTTGCAAGGCCTCTGAGGACGCCCGGCCGGGCCCAGTCCTGCTCTCCACAGCTCAGCAAGTCCATCCAAAGCAGCTCACCTTCTCTTCCTTTTAGATAGCTGAATGCAGCAATCTTGAGGTTGTGTAAAGCTGGTGGCTGAGCCCACATAACGACACACTAGATTTAAAATTTAATGTCCAGCGTGTTGTGAGGGACCCAGCCTTTCTCTTTGTGTGCTGTGTGAGTCAGGACATCGTGTGATGTCATAATGTGGTTGACCTAGTTGGGCTCAGCAAAGTGCTGTATGTATCAAAGAGCACTGTCTGTCTGTCTGTTCGTTCGTTCGTTCGTTCATTTTCTATGGCTGCCCAACTCAACCAAGTGACTCTGGGAGGCTATCGAATGATATGGATTCAGATTACTTGCAGGAAGTACTAGAAAAAGGAATGAAAACTAAGCCGCCAATATTGTGATATGCCAATCTCTGGTGCCTCTGGAACACTGCACATAATTCTCGTTGCATGCTTAGAAGAGTCTGCAAGAAGGCAGGACGTCCCAAATAACAGTAGCAATAGCACTTAGACTTATATACCACTTTACAGTGCTTTACAGCCCTCTTTAAACAGTGTACAGAGTCAGCCTGTTGCCCCCAACAATCTGGGTCCTCATTTTACCCACCTCCGAAGGATGGAAGGCTGAGTCAACCTTGAGCCGGTCACGATCAAATTCTTGGAGTGAGCTGTGAGTTAGCCAGCAAGGGAAGCCCACCCAAAAGATCCTGACAAACTGGAACAAGATGAGTTTTAATGTGGAGAAAAGCAAAGTTTTACATTTAGGCAGGAAAAATCAAAGGTACAAATACAGACTGGGCGAGACCTGGCTCAAAAACAGCAACTGTGAGAGGCACCTTGGAGTCCTAGTGGACGATCGATTGATCGTGAGCCAGGAGTGTGCAGCAGCAGCCAAAAAAGCTAATACAATCCTGGGTTGTATAAACAGAGGCATAGAATCAAGATCGCACGAAGTATTAGTACCGCTTTATAAAACCCTAGGGAGGCCACACCTGGAATACTGCAACCAATTTTGGTCACCATAATACAAAAAAGACGTTGAGACCTTGGAAAAAGTGCAGAGAAGAGCAACTAAGATGATCAAAGACCTGGAGACTAAAACATACAAAGAATGGCTGCAGGACTTGGGTTTGGCTAGTCTAAAGAAAAGAAGAAACAGGGGTGACATGATAGCAGTATTCTAGTATCTGCGGGGGTGCCATAAAGAAGAGGGGGTCAAATTATTCTCCAAAGGACAAGAAACAATGGTTGGAAACTGATCAAAGAGAGAAGCAACCTGGAATTCAGGAGAAACTTCCTGACAGGGAGGACAATTAACCAGTGGAACAGAAGTTGCCTCTGGAAGTTGAGGGTGCTCCATCACTGGAGGTTTTTAAGAAGAGGCTAGACAGTCACTTGTCTGAGATGGTATACAGGTTATCCTGCTTGAGCGGGGAGCTGGACTAGAAGACCTCCAAGGTCCCTTCCAGATTCTATTGTATTCTATTGTATTCTATTGTATTGTATTCTATTCTATTCTATTCTATTCTATTCTATTCTATTCTATTCTATTCTATTCTATTCTATTCTATTCTATTCTATTCTATTCTATTCTATTCTATTCCATTCCATTCTATTCCATTCCATTCCATTCCATTCCACTCCACTCCACTCCACTCCATGTCAAGGGCCCTTCCTGCATATCTATGCCAGCTGCTTGGTGGCAACATGCCTGAGCACCGTCTGCAGGGAGTCCATCCCTTCCCTGGATCACGGACTCCACTGTCAAACTCTCAGATGGGGCTTCATGTTCAATCAGAATATAATAGTAAACTGAGTTATTCATCCTTCCCCGAAAAGGTATATTTTGGGGGGATTCGTAGGAGCTCAATCAGCAGAGAAGCACCTTTCTCAGATGTTTCCCCCTCTGGGAAGCCTATCACCCAGTCTATTATGGGATGGCAGATCTGGGCAACCAGTTTCCATCACTTCCAGCCAACTTGTGCTAGAGTGATGAAGTTGTATTCCAGCTTCTGGAGAAATAAACTTCCTCAACCTCGAGAATTCCCTCCCCCCCCCCGTTTCCTGAGCCCTCCAATCCGGAGAAGAGGTGGGCCAGAGTCCACCCGGCCTTGCCAGTCAGCTCAGGAACCCAGACTGGCTCCTGGGTGCCCTTTTGACCAGCTTGGCCATGGGGTGACATCCCTGGCGATGTCACAGTGATGCCCCCCCACCTGGCTGGGATAATGAAGAGACAGCAGCTCCTTGGCACAGCAAGAAGGAAGGAAGGAAGGTAAGAGGAGGGGGGAGAAAAGGAGGCCTGGGAGGGGGCTCTGACACCCACCCTGGCTTTGCTCTCAGGGCGCTGGCTTGCCTTCCAACAGAGAAAGCTCATCCATCTTGGAGACTTGACACCCACACATTCCTTTTGTCCAGCCAGGCAAGAGACCCCCGCCGTGTTTCTCCTAGGCAGGCCCCTTCTCCCCCTCTTCCTCCTCCGGCTGCTCCATGCACCACGGAGACCATGAACATGCACCAAGAGGGCGCCGCTCACGGCTGCCCCGTCCTGGCCCCCAGCCCCAATTTCATCTGCATCACCGCAAAGTCTCCCAAGGGCAGCGCCCAGTTTGTGCTGCCTCGGGAAACCACCATCCGGCGGTTGAAGGAGAAACTTTCCGAGCACTTCACCTGTGAGCCATGCCAGCTGGTGCTGGTGTTCTTCGGGAGGATCTTGAAGGACCAGCGCACCCTCCAGCAATGTGGGGTCGATGATGGGATGACTGTCCACCTGGTCATCCGATCCCTGAAGAGAGACCCAGAAGACTCCACTCAGTCACCCCACGTGCCCAGGCCCTCAAGCTGTGCCCTGGCCCCAGTGGGCACCAGCCTGAGCCTGTCCGCCTTGAACCCAGTCTCTCGGGGTTCCTGGGGGCCCCCGGAGACAAACCCCTCCAGCCTTGAGTGGCAGCAGACGCCAACCTCAGAGATGATTGTTCAGAAGGTACGGCAGCTGATCTTGGCCAACCCAGAGATCCAGCAGCTGGCTCAGCAGTTCCCTGCCATCTGCCACATCCTGAACCACATGGGCATCATGCGGGTGATCTTGGACAAGATGAGAGAAATTATGGACCTGGCGAAGAACCCTGACGTGGAACAGGACCTGAAGAATCCAGAGCCACTCCTGATTAGTGTTCAGAGCAACACTCCCGGTGGGGACAACCCCTTGAGGCAACTCAACAGCGAGGTTCAGGAGCCGGGGCTGAATGCAGGCCAGGACCTCCTGGCCACCTCTGGCCCTTATGCCACCCTGGCCAGGAACCCTTGTCCAGAGCACAAGGTCAGGGGTGGCGAGGGATTCCACCCGGGAGGCCCTCCGGGCTCTTTCCCCGTCTCCAACAGCTACGGGAGGTTTTGCACCAACAACTCAAGCAACGATGAAGGTGGCATCTTCAACAGCCTTCAGGATCCTCCCGGGTCCTCCCCGCCCAGCCTTTTGCCCAGCCCTGGGGCAGGACCGTGCAACGTAGGGGGTATCCAGGCCCTAATTGTAAACCTCTGCAATGCCTACACCCAGCGCGTGATGCTCTCCCTCATGCAGAACGCGCTGCTCACCTCCCAAGGGACGCAGGCCGCCCGGCAGGACCACGTCCAGCAGCAGCTGCAGCATTTTTATCAGCAGATGCAGAGGCCAGAAATGGTGGCCGCCATGTCCAGCCCCAAGGCCATCCAGGCCTGGGTGCAGATGGAGCAGGGCTTGCAGACCCTGATGGAGGAGGCCCCGGTGCTCCTGCCCTGGTTCGTGTTGCGCTTGAAGGGGTTGGGGCAGACGCCTGCGATGGGGGCCATGGCCACTGGCTCTCCCTCTGGAGAAGAATCAGCTGCTTTGGAGTAGGGACCCTACATCTCCTCTCTTGGGTGGGCCTCACATCTTCTCCCAGGAAGGAAGGAAGGAAGGAAGGGGCTGCGCCCTCAGAAGCTCCAAGGTCAGATCGGCAGCCCAGGGTGCAACATGGAGAGGCGCTCTTCCTGCACAGCTGCCCTGCTGGGAAGAAGAAGAAGCCGTTCCAGGAAATCAGAAGGAAACCAGGAGATCTCCTTTGTGTTGGGGGTGACCTTCCTGTAACATGTTCTTCAACATCCGTTCCACCTTATAAACCAAAACTGAAAGACCAGCAGAACTTCCTGCCTGCTCATTCCCACCAGATCAGTCTTGCACTAAAAGGGCCTGGGGCTCATCAGCTCAGTAGCCCTGGCCTGAATGACTGATTGGGCACTGCTGGACGCTTTGGGAAGGGGACGCCCCACGCCCGTTCACAGCTGAGGGGGTGGTGGTGGTGGAGAGCTTTGCATTCCACTCCCGTGGTCAGAACTGGCTGCCAGAGGAGAATGTGGTGGGGACACCCAGGCTGGGTTTGGGGGCTGAATTCTAGACTGTGCTCTGGAAGGCTCAGCCCAAGCACCAGCTGGACCTCAGGAATTGGGGGTGGATTGCCAGGCCTGGATTGCCAGAACCTGGCTGATATCTCCTCCTCCTCCAGAGCAGAGGGGGAGGAAGAGAAGCCGACAGGTTCCTGCCTTGAGGCAGGTTGCAGAGGGACTCCAGAGCAGAAGGTGGGGAGGAATTGGCAATGATAGTTTTCTGGGAGGCCTGAAATGATTCCCTTCTGGAAGGAAAACTGCAGGAGCAACACAAGTTGGTTGGCATCCCCCGGCATCCAAATAGAAAGAGCAAATCAGTCAATCAATCACTCTTGAAGAGGGCACATTCTCCCAGCTCTCTTGGAGAGTTTGGCCGGGATCCCTTGCTTTGTCCCTTTGGGGAAGCCCCAGGCCATTATCCCCGCCTCCCCCAAGTCAGTTCCAGGCGGCTGGAAGAGCCCTAGAAGGTCTGGAGATGTTCGGCCTGCAGGACAGGCCCAGTGGAGGCATAGGAGCAGCCTTCAAACCTCACACCGGGGAGGGAGTGGACGTCTTCTCTGTGGCCCCAAAGGACAGGGTGGAAATGCCAAGGAAGGCGGTCCAGGCTGGGCATCATCAATAAAATGAGTAAAATAAGTGTGTCGTTAGAAGGGAATATTTGTAGCTCAGGGCTGAACGGTGGCGTCCTTAGTGCTCTCTGGGCTGGGTGGTTTCCTTGCAGAGATTTGATGAGCCAACTAAGGAGCATCCTCAGTGGTAGACAGAGGTGAGGTTTGCTCTGTTTATACAACATAACCGCTCTCTCTTTTCGCACTGAAGATGTTCCCTAGAACATCTGCATGAAACATCTGCAAGGAAACCAGCCAGCTCAGAGAGCACCCAGGACCCTACAAATGTGTCCTTTTCTTTTTGACAATCCTCCTTCCCATCAGGTCCGCTCACTCACACATAAGTATTTCTGGTTCTGTAGCACTTTTTTTTTAAAAAAAGTTTAACATCTTTTTATGAATCCCTGTTAGAATAATTTTGTTTTTCCAGTTGTGTGAGGAAAACACACTTTCACTCCAAGAAGTAAGCTTTGCTTTTAAGGAAAGACTTATTAGTCCCCTCTCTCTCCTCCACTTTTGGCTTGTGGGTTTCCTCCATCCAATATTTCAATATACAGCCCATATCCTATATTGTATAGATATATGAAACTAAAGAGTGTGGGAAAAAGAGCTTATTGTTTTTACAGAACTGTGAGAGGACATGCTAGCCTGTGGAGCAAAGACATTGTGTATATTTTAATCTCATGAGCCTAGCTTGAAGCTGGAGAATTGTATCTAGGAAGATCTCTGCCACCCTGAAAACCTGTCCTAACCAGAATCTTCTGATATAATAATAATAATAATAATAATAATAATAATAATAATAATAATAATAATAATAATAATAATAATAATGATGATGATGATGATGATGATGATGATGATGATGATGATGATGATGATGATGATGATGATGATGATGATGATGGAAGGGACCTTGGAGGTCATCTAGTCTATGATAGCAACTTTAGAGATAACCCCTAGGAACTAACAACCATAAAAGAAAATTCGTAAATAAGGGCCGGGGGCGATAAAATTAGAGTAATGGCAGAAGTAATCAGGGGTGGAGATAATATATTCACTTTAGAACAGGGGTCTTCAAACATGGCCCTTTGATGACTTGTGGACTTCAACTCCCAGAATTCCTCAGCCAGGCACGCGTGCCTGGCTGAGGAATTCTGGGAGTTGAAGTCCACAAGTCATAAAAGGGCCACGTTTGAAGACCCCTGCTTTAGAAGCTTTGGATAGGTTGTGACGACATGGTTACAGTGTGATTACTAAGCCAACGAAGAAGAGGTGGGAGGTAAATTTGTAACGGCAATGGAGAATGTAAAGAATGAATATTGAAGATTTAAAGTGTGTCCACTGTGTGCTTGCATGCACAAGGAGCGCCCCCTTTGCAAAGGAGTGCAAATAAATTACCGTTGTTTTCTCTTGGAAGTTTTGGCCTGTGGTTGTTCATTTCAGCTAGAGAACGAATCCCACAAGTGGAATCCCAGCCATGTCCGGCTCCTTTGCTCTGTCTTTTGTTTCTCAGAGATGGTGCCGGCTCTGGAACCAAAGGAGCACATACGGTTTGAAAGAGGCCTCAGAAGCTGCAAAGTGCCCTCAGCTGTTTTCTGCTCCACCAGTTTGGATTTTCAAGAGCAGCAACATTTTCCTCCAGGTGATTCTTACGACACTTCCAGAATTATAACTGACTGAGGGGTCCTCGGTGCTCTCTGAACTTGGCTGTTTTCTTGCAGGCATTTCATGACCTAACTAGGTAACATCATCAGTGCTATAAAGGGAGAGGGCTTGTATTGTATATAAAGAGAGAACAAACCCAACTCCCTTCTAGCACTGAAGATGCTACCTAGTTTGGGCCATGAAACATCTGCAAGAAAACAATCAAGCTCTGAGAGCACCAAGGACCCCTCATTTCAACCCTGAGCCACAAATATTCCACTTTATAACTGACTGGGGCAGTGATGGCGAACCTTCTAGAGACCGAGTGCCCAAACTGCAACCCAAAACCCACTTATGCATCGTCGGGTGCTGGGTGGGTGTGGCCCATTGGGTGGGTGTGGCCCATTGGGTGGGCGTGGCTGCGGTGGTAACGGCAGACTGGGTGGGACTAAAAAGTTCAATCAATCAATTCCAACTTTGCGAGATCTTTTTTTCCTGCAAGAAGTTGAAATTGATTAATTGAATGAACCTTTTTTTTTTTTTGCACACAGCGGCGGAGGCCTAAAGCGAAAAGGTTTTATAAAACCCAGCTGAAGGCCTAGGACTGGGGTGACGGTGCACGTGCCCACAGAGAGGGCTCTGTGTGCCACCTGTGGCACCCGTGCCGTAGGTTCACCACCACGGGACTGGGGAGACAGGCAAGGTCCTTTCCACAAGTCCTCCATGGATCTGTGATATCAGGGTTTTGTGTGGTGCAAGACTGGACTAGCAAAGTGCTCCAGAAGCAGGGACCGGATGGCCCTGGATGGGTGGAGGGTGATGGCCAAACTTCATGAGGACAAAACCCCTGGAGATGTGGCCCACCAACTGTGTCACAGATCTCTGTGATGTCAGCAGTGAGATCACAGTCCATCCAAGTTCAGGGAGAAGACATGTCCAAGGCAGGAGCAGAGGGGAGAAAAGGAAAATGAAGGAACCCGCCAGGTTGTGAGCGAGCGGATGAGAAAGGCAACATCTCGCTGGTATGTGTGATCTGGCCTTGGCTGGTGCTGAGACGCAAGGGGGCAGGAGACCACTGGCCCCTTCCCACCTCCTCACAAGCACCACCGCCCCACTGGAAAGAGACTTCCTGCTTCCCTCCTTCTCGTTCTCCCTGAACCTCTGCTCTCTTCACAAGGTCTTCCGTCACCATCCAGACCGCAGCCGCAGCCTCTGAGCGGCCATGTCTGAGAGCAAAAGAGCCCCCGGGGCCGCAAACCACAGAAGCCGGGTCATCAGGGTGACTGTCAAGACCCTCAAGCGCAAGGAGCAATTTGAGGTGGCCGACAGCACCCGCGTCCAAGAGTTCAAGAAGCTGATTGCGGACCGCTTCAAGACGCCCCCTGAGCAGCTGTCCCTCATCTTTGCTGGTGAGATTCTCAACGACCAGGATACCCTCGTGCAGCACAAGATTGGCGATGGGTCCAAAGTCCATCTCTTCATCAAGTCTCAGAGGAAGCCCTCAGGCAACCCAGGGGACCATCCAGCTACGCCCACCGCCTTCCCACAAATGCCAGCAGCTCGAGAGGTCTCCTCGGAACACAGCCTGGACCTCTCAGACTGGAGCAGCCAGCCTGAAGACCTGATGGCCTCCTGCCATGAAATTGTTGCCCAGACCACGGAGAACCTTTTGCTCCAGATGGTCACGCTGAACCTGGATGCCTCTGCCTTGAACAGCAACCCGCTTCTCCTGGGCTTCCTCCTCGGGGTCACCGGCATGAACGTTCTGGACTTGAGTGCCCAGGAGGTTTCTGACTTTGTCAGTGAGGCCCAGGAGCAGGATGCGAGCCGGCAGGAGCTCATCATTGAAATGATGCAGCACCCCTTTGTGCAGAACCTTTTTGGGGACCCCGAACAGGTCAGGCAGATGATCCTGTCTGTGCCTCAGATGCAGCAGCTGGCTGAGCAGAACCCAGAGATCAACCACATCCTTAACAACTCCGAATTCCTGCGAGAAATGATCGACGTGGCCACCAGCCCGGCTGTGATGGATGAGATCATCAGGAACCACGACCGAGCCCTGAGCAACCTGGAGAGCACCCCAGGGGGTTACAGCGCCTTGCAACAGCTCTACAACGACATTGAGGTCCCAATGCTGAACGCGGTGCAGGCCCAGTTCCAGGGCAATTCGTTTCCTCCCTCAGACACCAAACCTTCCCCTGGGGGGATCAGCCCCCTCTCCCGGACAGAGAACAGGGAGCCTCTGCCAAACCCGTGGGCACCCCAGTCGAACAGCAGTGGTGGTGACAATATATGTAACGGTGACATCAGCAGTGCCGCCGGTAACAGCGCTGAGCAAGGCTACATCCTGCTAGCGTTGGGCCCTGGAGTCCGGCCAGGACCTAGCAAGACTGAAAGCATCCAAAACATGGTCCATCAGCTCACAGACAACCTGGAATTCATGCAGAACATCTCCAATGCCCTGGCGAAGCCTAATGGCCCCACTCAGATGTTCCTCAGTCACTGCAACTCCCCAGTGAGAAATGATGCGCCTCCGCCTCAAGAGTGGGCACAGCAGCTCCCGTCCAAGCTGGCCAAGTCAGCCTCTGCCCTGCTGCTGACCAACCCCCGAGCAGTCCAGGCTCTTCTCCAGTTGCAAATGAGTCTGCTGGTTCTCACCAGGGAAGTCCCTGATTTCCTGCAAGCTTTGGCAGACCCAGATGTTGACCCAGAAAGCATGGAAGACTCTGACGAGGGGGAGAGCCCGTCTTCAGAAGCAGAGAGCTTCATCTCCATTGAAGAAAGCTTGGAGCTGGACAGCAATGCATCCAAAGCAGACGATGGTGAAAAGGAGGAGGAGGAGGAGGAGGAAGAGGAGGAGGACATGGAACAGCAAGGTCCAGAGGCCCTTTACCAGATCCAGTTGGAGCAGCTCAGAGTGATGGGCTTCCCCAACCAGGAACTGAACCTGCAGGCTCTTGTGGACACAGAAGGAGATATCAGTTTGGCAATTGAAAAGCTAACAAACTCTCGTGCATCCTAGCTACAGATTTACCTTTGCCTCTTGTAGGGTCATCTGACACACTAAAGTCAGCATGGTGGATATAAACTGTGCCTTGGTGCTCCTTTCCTCCAGTTGAGACCCTGGGTGGTGAGCACGCTTCCTTGCAGATGGGCTGCTCCCTTCCGCCTCCCAAAGCGGGTCCCTGGGCCACCGGAGGCCACTGCCACCCTCTCGCCTTTCCGGGTCTTGAATTTTTGAAAAGCAGCATTTTAAGGTGGGAGTCTGCTTGTTGCAAGGCTAAGGGACGTCCTCCAGCTACCATGGTTGCCTCCCTTCCAGGGCTGCCAGGTAGCTGCAGCCCCTGGATTTCTTCAGTAGCATCTCCGGCCACTGAGACAAAAGATGCAGGAAAGTAATCAGCGGTGCAGCAACAAATGTGGGTCTCTCTCTCTCTCTCTCTCTCTCTCTCTCTCTCTCTCTCTCTCTCTCTCTCTCTCTCTCTCTCTCTCTCTCTCTCTCTCTGCATCCTGATTACTGTGGTTTATATTTTGCTTGAGCTTTTGTAGAATTTTGTATTCCGTCTTTGTGTTGATGAGCTGTGCACTGGCGTAGAGGTGGAACTCTCACCTTACAATCAGGAGGCTGTGAGTTCGATCCGAAATAGCACCAGATATTTCTCTCTCTGGATGCAATGAGTAATTGTCTGCTGTGAACTTTGTATAGGCATCAGGAAGGGCAACCGGCTAGTAAACGTTCAAGCTCTGCTTAGTCACCCCAACTCCACCCCGATGGAAGGGATTATAGGTTTCTTAAAAGCAAAAAAGTACAGAAAGTACGTCTTTGTGTTGCTTAGGTGTGCATGTGTGAATGTGTTTCTGGGAGCCCTGTGTTTTTTGTATTTCATGAGGGCAAACAACATTTTGATATGTGGGCTCAGCTCCAACCTTGTATCAGTATCTTGCCCAAAGCATTTATCTTTGAGCATCATCAGTTCCCCTTTTTTGGGGGGGAGTAGAAAATTGTAGGTTCCAAAGAATGGATCCCCCTCTTAAGATAGGCGAGTTACTTTTCCTTTAATCTTTTCAGTTGGCTTGCAAGGAAATGCATATTTTGTGCCTGCTTGACTTCCACAGCAACTAGGAGCCCTGGTGGCACAGGGGTCAGAATGCAGAATTGCAGGCAAACTCTGCCCACAGCCTGGAGTTCGATCCTGACCGGCTCAAGGTTGGCTCAGCCTTCCCTCCTTCCGGGGTGGGTAAAACGAAGACCCAGATTGTTGTGGGCCATAGGCTGACTCTGTAAGCCTCTCAGAGAGGGCTGAAAGCACCATGAAGCGGTACACAAGTCTTAGTGCTATTGCTATTGTGTAAAATGCAGCCATAATATGCTCCCCAAATTCCAAATGCTCCATCCCCCCAAGATTGGCGTTCCTTGCTGAGCAGCTGCTCTGGAGGAAGGAAGCGGCTTTCTTTGATTGATTGCCCAGACTGGAAACACAACCCATTCCTTGGTTGTGTTCTCTTTGGGAAGAGGGCAAGGCCTGATTAGCCTGGAAGTCACAGCTGCCCTCCACCCTCCCCTGAGTTGTCAGTTTGTCTGCTTCCCTGGTAGGAAAGTCGAACAACTGCAGAAACGTAACATAGGAGTCCTGCATGCAGCATAGATTAGTTTCCTGAGAGAATGAAGTGGATGGAAGGAAAAAGGATGTGGAAGCTGTTGGAATGAGTGGAAAGAATTACAGTGCCGCAGAAGTGTGGAGAGTTACAGGTAGCCCTCAACTTATAACAGTTCATTTAGTGGCCATTTGACATTACAACAGCACTCAGAAAAGTGACTTATGACCATTTTTCACATTTACAACCATTGTGGCATCCCAATGATCAAAATTCAGACCTTTGTCAACTGACTCATGTTTATGATGGCTGCACATGTCACAGGATCCCCTTTTGCGACCTTCTGACAAGCAAAGTCAACGGGGGAAGACAATTTACTTAACAACCCTGTTACTAAGTTAACAACTGCAGTGATTCACTTAACAAATGTGGCAAGAAAGGTCGTAAAATGGGGCAAGATTCACTTAACAACTGTCTCACTTCACAGCATAAATTTTGGGCTCAATTGCAGTCGTACAATGAGGACCACCTGTACACTCTAGCAGGATGCTCACCTAGCAGTTTGAAAGCATACAAATGCGAGTAGATAAATAGGTACCACTTCAGTGGGAAGGTAACAGTGTTCCGTGATGTCCTGTTGGCCACTTGACCATGGAAATGTCTTGAGACAATGTTGGCTCCCTCGGCTAAGAAACAGAGATGAGCACTGCCCCCCTTAGAGTCGAACATGACTGGACAGGGGAAGCCTTGACCTTTTTTGCCTTCAGGATGCAACTGTGGATGGGGGGGGAAATGTGCCCCGAGAATGGTTGCTCCAGAAACGAGGATGAAATTGTTGTCTCTTGTTATAGACAGAAAAGGCAAGCGATAAAGGAAATAGTCAAAGAGAGCAAGGAGCCGATAGAGGTTAAAGTAGGCAACAAAGCGCAGAGGGAAATGGGTGAAAATGAAAAGCGAGCAAAGAGAATTGAAAATAAAAGGGATGAACTCACTTGGGAAGAAGCTCAAGTGAGGGAAAGGGAGTCCTGGGGGTTTATATGGGAATGATTGCGATATATGTCAAACAGTGGAATTGAAACAAACGCTTCATGTGGAGTTAAAAGGGAGGTTGCTGAGGTGGGAGAAGGTTGGAAAATAGCAAGGCTGCAGATTGCCCATTAGATTGATAGTATAATTAGGAACATGCATCTGAATATTAATGTATCAAAATCCAAAAGAGTTGCATTTTTGATAAGGAATATGTTTAAAGACTGAAAAACTGAAAGAAGTATATGAATGTATGCATGCCTTGGTAAAACGTTTAGTAAAATAAGAAATGGTTGGTGGAAATTTTGGCTGCATTGCTAACTGGTATCTTGCTCCTACGTATACAGGTAACCCCCCAGATACAAGTGTTTATTTAGCGAGATTTCACAAAAACGAGGTTATTCAGAAAGGGCACTTACATTAGAAATTCAAAATTGCGATCAAAAACAGGCCTCGGTAGCCATGTGACTTGGACTCAGTCTCTGCTGCTGCGGCGGCCATTTTAACTCTGTGACTTGCCTGGGCTGGTTCGGGCCTACAAGAAGCCGGAAGTGGGTTTTTTTTTTTTTGGGGGGGGGGCTGGTCACATGGCCAAGCAAGATCAGGCCGGCAGGACCGTTTGTTTTTGTTTTCCTGGAGCTGCCTGTGGAAGATCTGCTGCTTGCTGGGCTTGAGGACTGGGCTTGTAGAGAGCTAGAATTACTTCTGTATTTTAAAACATATTTTTTTGTTACTCTATAGTACTGTGCTGTATTGCTTGTAATTACTTTGGGAACTGCTCTGCTTTTTATTGTTTTGTAAGTATGGCAGGGGTCTTCCAACTTGGCCCTTTTATGACTTGTGGACTTCAACTCCCAGACGTTTGTGTGTGTTTTTTAAAGCAATTGGAGATTTCTGTAAACTCCTGGAGATGCTTAAGCTGGGAGACCCCCAAGCACCGCTGTCATTTCAGGACTGTGATGTCACGGCCATGATGCCACAGTGGATTTGGGGGAACAGGGTGAACATTCCCGGGGGGGGGGCAGGAAAGAAAGAGCTGGCACCTGGGTTGGGAGCGAGGCCTGGGCAAGGCCTGCCTGCTGAGGGGGCTTGGGGCTCTCGTAAGGCGGAGCGAACCACCCGGGAGCCTCCCCAGGACCATCCGTGACCCCCTGGCCTCGCCTGCCCTTTGGCTAGGAATGGACGGGTGGGGGTAGCCCAGCCATGAGCAACGACCCCAGCGCCAGCCCTGTGGAGAGCAGCAGGGAACCCCAAACCATAAGGGTGACTTTGAAAAGCTCAGGGAAGACCCAGTACTGTCAGCTAGCCGAGAAGAGCACCGTTGGGGAGCTCAGGAAGGCGGCCTCCCACCATTTCTTGGTCAACGAGGAGCAGATGCTTTTGATATTTGCGGGGAAAATATTGAAAGACCAAGAAACTCTTCTTCAGCATGATATCCAAAATGGAGGCGTAGTGCACGTGGTGGTGAAAAGGCCAGAGCTCAGACACAACCACGCCCCGCAAACACACCCGGCAGCACCAGGCTGTGGTGCTCCTGGCCCGGCTGCCGGTGTCTCCGAGTCTTCTGGAGGGGTTAACTTGCAACCGTTGCTGAGAAGCGTCAGGAGAGACCTGGTGACCCTGCTAGACCTTTTTAGTGAGTTGCCTCAGCACTTCCAGCATCATCCAGAGCTCATGTTTCAGGTGGTGAGGAGTTCCACCGTTCAGAGTTTGCTCTCCGATGAGTGCAACCCTCTAACTGTCGCCTTCATCCTGGGAGTCTCCAGCCTGGTCACTCTGAGAGTGATGCAGTCAAGAGCCGAGAAGGAGAAGGTGTTTGGTGACGGGGAGGTTGCCGAGGTTCTGGAGAAAGCTTTTGTGCAGAACCTCCTCGCCAACACAAAGGAGATGGCCCAGTTCGTGTCAGAGAACCCGGAGCTGAAAGCGTTTGCTCAGGAGACGCCACAGTTTGGCAGGCTGTTGAGCCTCAGTGGCTTAACTAAGATGATGGTCATCTATAAGAAGCTCCCACAACTGGCGGGCACCATCACGCCAGGCATGAGCCTTGAAGCGGACATGCTGGATGATCTAGAGTCCTTCCACCAGTTGTTTGTTGACATCCGCCAGGTCCTCTCCAGTCCAGAGGTTCAGGATGAGCTTGAGGAAAGGATGCTGAGGCACACTCTTGAAACCAGCCCCTCCTTAATCCGACTTGCTAAGGAAAATCCAAGCGTTGGCCACATGCTGAGCAATCCGAAGATTGTGGGAGAAATAATCAGGTACATCCGGAAGCCAGAAGTCAAGCGGGAAATGGACAGACATTGTGATCGGATCCTGAGCAACCTTGAAAGTTTCCCAGGAGGCCATAACATCTTGCAACGCATGTATAAGGAAATTGAGGAGCCCATCTGGAGTGCAATGGAACAGCAGCATGAAAATCCTTTTGCCACTCAGGGTGTGAGTCCAGCTTCAAATCAGGCCATTCTGTCCCCTGGACTAGAGAACAGAGCCCCTCTGCCGGACCCCTGGGTCCCTCGGCAGCCGCCTACCGGGCCTCAGGGGATGGGCCAGGCCAACCGCCAGAGAGGTGCTGCCGAAGAGGGAAACCACTGTCCAGGGAAGGTATCAAAGGGGGCCCAAGTGGATTTTAGTTCAGAAAGCGGTCAAGCGGAGGGCTTTCTCCCACCCGAAGTGTCAAATGCCAGCCCAGAGACTCCCGCCTCTTCCTTGCAGGGTGGGAAACCCCCGGCAACAGAGCCTCCATCCTTGCAGGCTCCGGTAGTCCAGTCTCAGGATCTGCAGGAGCTACCTGGCCAGGCTAATGCAAGCCCAAGAGAAGGGCTGGGATCTCAGGACCAGGTGGAGACAGAAGGCAACCTTGAAACATCGACGGAGACTCCACCTGGCTCCAGTCTTCCCTAGTTCCTCTCTCTTTCTGAGATTCCCACTCAGCTCAGGGGTCTTTGGTAATGGCAGAAGCCTATCAGCCGACTAAGTCATTGCCCATCCCTTTTCAAGACTGGGGACAATAAAGAACATTCTTTGTGGACCAGCGAAATGCTGTGGACATAGTATACTTGGATTTCAGTAAGGCATTTGACAAAGTAGACCACAACCTACTTCTTGGTAAGCTAGAAAAATGCGGGATAGACAGCATCACCACCAGATGGATTTGTAACTGGCTGACAAACCGTACTCAGTGAGTAGTCCCCAATGGCATTACATCCACATGGAGAGAAGTAAGCAGTGAAGTATCACAAAGTTTCATCTTAGGCCCAGGACTCTTCAATATCTTCATCAATGACTTAGATGAGGGAATAGAAGGGGAACTTATCAAAGTTGCAGATGATACTAAGCTGCAGGAATAGCCAACACCCTAGGTCCTCAAGGTCCAAAAAGATCTTGACAGACTTGAACAATGGGCCCTATCCAACAAAATGAAATTTAATGTGGAGAAAAGCAAGGTTTTTACACTTAGGCAGAAAAAAAACAAGGTACAAGTACAGATTAGCTAAAACCTGGCTCAAAAACAGTCACCGTGAGAGGGACCTTGGAGTCCTAGTGGATGATCATTTAAACATGAGCCAGGAGTGTGCGGCAGCAGCCAAAAAAGCTAGTACAATCCTGGGTTGTATAAACAGGCATAGAATCAAAATCACATGAAGTATTAGTACCACTTTATAAATTCTTAGTAAGACCACACCTGGAATATTGCATCCAGTTTGGGTCACCATATTATAAAAAAGATGTTGAAATTCTGGAAAAAGTGCAGAGAAGAGCAACAAAGATGATTAGGGGACTGGAGGCTAAACATATGAAGAATGGTTGTAGGAATTGGGTTTGTCTAGTGGAAAAAAAGGACTAAGGGTGGCATGATAGCAGTCTTCCAATATTTGTGCTATCACAGAGGAGAGGGGGTCAACCTATTCTCCAAAGCACCTGAGGGCAGGACAAGAAGCAACGGATGGAAACTAATCAAGGAGAGAAGCAACCTGGAATTAAGGAGAAATTCCCTTACAGTGAAAACAATCAATCAGTGAAACAGAAGTTGCCTTCAGAAGTTGTGGGTGCTCCAACACTGGAGGGTTTTAAGAAGAGATTTGTCTGAAATGGTACAGGGTTTCCTGCTTGAGCAGGGGGGTGGACTAGAAGACCTCCAGGTTCCTTCCAACTCTGTTATTCTGATTTCCCCCACGTATTTTACAAACATAATTGTTGGAGAAGGGCTGGCAGAATCTGGGGCAGAATCAAAAGAGGCATCAGCCCAGAATCCCTACGTAGACACAAGCAAACTAAGGCCAACCTCCCTTGAATTCCATTGACCCGTCTCTAACTCCAAGCAGGTCTCTCACCTGAGTTGAGAAGATTCCTGTGCATCGGCCTTTTAGCAATAAATCAGTTTAATTGGACCTTCACGTGTGGACCTGGTCTTTTACATTACACCTGACAATAATATAAGATCACAACTATTTATTTTGCAAAAGATGCTGATTATTGCAACCAACCCAGGAAGATTGTCACATGAGCTGTTTTATGTCCCGATTGTTTCTTTCACATCCTTCTTTCTCCTTTGTCCAACTCTTCGTTATCTTCTTTTTTCCAATTCTCTTCCCCAGCCCGCCCATAACTCCCCAGTTCTTCAATTCATGGCTTCATTGCCTAATTCTGATCCTGCCTATTCTGCCAGGAAGTTGTGGGAGCTCCATCACTGGAGGTTTTTTAAGGAGAGACCAGACGGCCACTTGTCTGAAATGGTATAAGATCTCCTGCTTGAGCAGGGGGCTGGACTAGAAGACCTCCAAGATCCCTTCCAGCTCTGTTCTGAATTAAATTGAAGTGCCCACATTATTTACATTCCACAAAACTCTCTCTCATCCCTTCTGCCTCTGAGCTCCAGAGTTCAGGAGACCAACACAATAGATTGTCCCTTCTGAATGTCTGCAGCATCTCTTCAAGCTCACCTGTTCTGGCATTCAAGGAGAGAGAGGCTCCACCTCAAGAGCCAAACGATGCTGGGTCTCCCTCCCTCCTAGGTGGTCTTTGGTGAAAAGAGTTTGCACAAAGCCTTGAGTATTTCTTTTGTTTTGATGCTGTAGATGATGGGGTTCAGAAGTGGAGGAACCAGGAGGTAGATGTGGGCCAGGAGGGAGGGCACCAGAGGGGGCGCACGCCTGCCAAATCTATATACCATGGAGAGGCTGATCATTGGGGTGTAGTAAACCACCACTGCAGAGATGTGGGAGACGCAGGTGTTGAGGGCCTTCAGGCGCCCGTCTCTCGAGGTGATGCTCAGGACGGTCTTGAGGATCATGGTGTAGGACAAGATGATAAAGAGGGAATCCAGGCCAAAAGTGCAGAGCAGGACGAACAGGCCGTAAAGGCTGTTGAGGGTGGTGTCTGCACACGGGAGCCGGATCAGGTTGGGGTGCAGGCAGTAGGGGTGGGCCAGGACGTTGGCCCTGCAGAAGGGCAGCCTCCTCATGAGAAGAGGCAGTGGGAGCAGCAAAAGGATGCTTTTCACAGCAATCCCTGAGCCTATCAGGGCGATGCGATGGCCGGTCAGGATGGTGGCATACCGCAGCGGGTTGTAGATGGCGACGAAGCGGTCCAGGGCCATGGCCCAGAGCACCCCGGAGTCCATGATGGAGAAGCAGTGGATGAAGAACATCTGGCTGAGGCAAGCGTCAAGGCCAATCTCCTGCACACCGAAGAGGAAGACGCCCAGCACGGTGGGGAGGGTGGAGAGGGACACCCCCAGCTCGCTCACCGCCAGCATGGAGAGGAAGAGGTACATGGGTTTGTGTAAGTTGCGGTCCTTCACGATCGCGAGCAGAATGGCACTGTTTCCCAAGACGGCAATGGCGTAGAGGAAGCAGAAAGGGAGGGAGGCCCAGGGGCTTCTTGCCTCCAGTCCTCGGATGCCGACCAGGAAGAAGGTAGGAGAGGGGGCACTCCGGTTTCTGAGGGGGGCCATGAGTGTCTTTCTGCCCCCCCCTCCAGCACCTGCAAGTACGTGAAAAGTAACAATTAACATGGAGTCTCTGTTACTGATGGTTTGGTCTGCCTAGGAGGCAACACAAGGGGAGAGAGCATGCTGTGATTTTCAGTGTCAGACCATCACTTGAGCAACAAATGTTGGATGAAATCAGGAAATCAGAAGGTCAGATTTGTGAGGGACACTTAAAAAAACAAATGTCCTGTGTGATTACTTGTCGGTTGCTAGAGTTTGTTGTCTCTTCCCTCACAAGTCACAATGCCGTGCAAGGGGACGTTCCCTTCCTCTTCCCTTGCCAGGGGTCCCTTGGCCTGACCCAGTGTGGGCCAGAGAAAGCAAAGGCCATGATGTGTTCTAGACCAGGAGGCACCCTGAGGGCAACTGGACTTGTCCCTGGGCTTACAGGAGGAGACTGGCTTCCTGAGTCTTCGTTCCTTCATTTCTCACCTGGCCTTCTTGTAGCCAGAAAAGCCTATTCAAGCCTGGCTAAAAGCAGAGGACCCTCAAGAACAAGCCCTGTCCGTGGTCCCGAACAGAAACCCTTCCTTGCTGGATGGGATCCCTTCCCCCTCTAGACTCGTATATAAGTTTTATGCAACACTTTTATAAAACGCCTTTCTTTTACAAAATAAGTCTCCCAATCCCTTGCGGGTTACCATTATTCTTGTTGCAAAATGGCATAAATCGTACCTCCCCCAGCTGAATAAAAGCTGATGATTTGTAGAAGAGCAATGAGTGAAAGCTACTTTCAAGATGGACCCTAATATCTGACGGTGCAGTTCAGGAGCTCCCGGGGTGCAGAAAGTGGTGCCCCAGGGACAGACCTACAGCTGAGGGGCACAGAGGACCTACTGGGGCCGATGCCAGGATAGGGGTGGGCAATGCTCTTGGTGACCCCAAGAATGGCTGTGGGAATGTGGTCCTTGTTGAGGGTCCTCTGCTTGGTCCAGGAACCCGGAGAGGCCTCCAAGCCCTATCGATCCAGCAGCCTCAGTAGAAGTTCTGGTTCTTTGCCTCCTCCTGAGGTTTTCTAGGCACAGCAACCTTGTGGGGAAAGAGGAAGGGAAGAGAGGAGGGTGCTGTGGGGCAGGAGCAGACCCTTGGCATTCCGCTGCAGCAAGGAAGGGGTTAAAGAGGCTTTCCATAGGAGGAAGGAGGCAGACAAAGGAAGGGGGGCATTTAGAAGGGGACACTGGACAGTTTTAGAGAAGAGGCAGCCAATATCACACAATAAAAAGAATGGCGTCCTGCGTCTCCTATCAGGAACAGCTTTGCACGGTTTATTTGACAATAAAGTTGCTGAACGCCCAAACACAGGAAGATGTTTAGTTGATCCTACGCAAAAGGTGTGAGTCTCCGAACTAGCTCACCAGCGGTCCTGAATAGGATTCGCGCCTCACACGGCGTCTGTCGGGACTCACTCTACAAATGGGGGTACGGCGTCCTCCTTTTCAGTGTGACTGTGGGGGGCTGCACACCAAACTGCTGATCACATTGTGACCAGCTATGAGCTGAGGGCCTCTACCTGTCCAGCATCTGATTTCTTTTCACATAAACGAGGTTGCACTTCAATGGGTAGATGGCACAGACATCGGTATTTGAATATAGATCTTTTTCACATTCATATTTTACTCTGTTTTTTTAATCTAGGGGAAATGTTTATATTGCAAGTCTGTGTATGGCGTGCCATACGCTAAATAAAATAGATATACAGCTGAGTGTTAAATACAGAGTTTGTGAACAGCTGCTCCTCTGGGTCAATGGGGCAGAAGATGGTTGCAATGTACAGTACAAGACAGCCTGTGCTACTAGCAGGAGGACCCTTGAAAGAGGCAGCAACCTCAGGACAAGCACCCCAGTTCTATCGTGGCTGTGGAGGGGGGGGGAAGCAATACTACACTGGCTTCTCCCCAAAATATATGTGGAAGAAACGTCACTTTTGGCCAGCTTTACCACACAGAGAGATCATCAGAATCTCTCCAAAGTTAAAACAAACGAAGGGTTTTATGGAGAAACACCCCACCATCACCCCCTTTTCAATCCTAGGGGTAACCCAAGTGGTTTCATACTTCTTGGAAAAACTGGAGAAGCAGGTGAAAGACCCCCCCCTTGCTTCCCCACCCCCACCCCGTGGAGTTTTGAAGCTGTTTCTTCAGTTGATCAAGTCATCCCTATAGAGAGGTTTAGGGGAAGCCCCAATCTCCTTTTTCACTCCCCTGTCACAGGTATTTGAAAGGGGCAGAGACGGACCAGCCATGAATTTGGAGCCAGCCGAAAGAAAAGGCAGGAACAGCTCACCGGGTCACGTGAAGAGAGCAACTCTCTGTCTGGTCCCTGGCACCAGCTGCGCCTAAGAGACGCACCTGGCCCGTCTCCCATCTTCCCTGCAACTGCGCCCTCCTTCTTACCTCTCACAGGTATTCTGCCGAGCTGCGCCTGGCTGCCATCACCACTCCTTGTCCCCAGAAGACCCCTCCCTCAAACAGCCCTGCTCAGAGGCACAGCAGCCTGGCTCCCTCTAGAGGGCAGGAGAGAGTCTCCTTGGAGGGGCGGCTCCCCCAGGCCCGGACCTGCCCCTGAGTGGCCAACAACAGCTGGGACTGCTCTGTGCATCCTGAGCTCTGGGAGCTGAGGGCAGGAGATCTCAAGCACAGCTCACCTGGGACTGAGAATCTGGCAGGCCTCAGGGTGTCCTTGCCTGGAAGGTGCTCCTGCGCTGGAGAGAGGAGTCTTCCTTTGCACAAGAGATAAACTGAAGAAGCTCTTTGGATGAGAAACAAAATGTTTTCAAAGGGGAAAAACCCAAGAAAGTGCAGTTGCCATCATCTCACCCCTAGTCCTTCTCTTCTCTGGAATAGCCATGCCCAAATCCTGCAGCCGTTCTTCGTATGTTTTAGTCTCCAGGCCTTTAATCATCCTAGTTGCTCTTCTCTGTGTTTTTTTCCAAAGTCTCAACATCTTTTTTGTAATGTGGTGACCAAAATTGAATGCAGCATTCCAGGTCTGGTTTTACCTAGGTTTTATAAAGTGGTACTAATATGTGATTATGATTCTATGCCTCTGTTTATGCAACCCAGGATTGTATTAGCTTTTTTGGCTGCTGCGGCACACTGCTGGCTCATAGTCAAGTGATCCTCCACTAGGACTCCAAGGTCCCTCTCACAGTTGCTGTTTTTGAGCCAGGTCTCGCCTAATCTGTACTTATATCTTTGATTTTTCCTGCCCAAATGTAAAACTTTGCTTTTCTCCACATTCAAATTCATTTTGTTGGATAGGGCCCATTGTTCCAGTTTGTCAAGATCTTTTTGAATCATGAGCTTCTGGGGTGTTGGCTACTCCTGCCAGTTTGATGTCATCTGCAAATTTCATGAGTTCCCCTTCAATTCCCTCATCTAAGTCATTGATGAAGATGTTGAAGAGTCCTGGGCCTAAGACGGAGCCTTGTGGTACCCCATTGCTTACTTCTCTCCATGTGGATGTGGTGCCATTGAGGACTACTCACTGAGTACGGTTTGCCAGCCAGCTACAGATCCATCTGGTGGTGATGTTGTCTATTCCAACATTTTTTCCAGTACCTTCCCAGATTCAACGGGAAGCCTCAACACATACTTCAAATTCAACAGGAAAATCTATAAGCAAGTACAAGGCACCCCGGTGGGATCCCCCATATCAGGCCCAATAGCAGAAGCAGTCATGCAGTGACTCGAATCCATAGCCCTACCTACCATCCAACCAAGATTCTGGACACATCCTCAAACGCTCCCAAATTGAGGAAACACACCACCACTTCATAACCCTCAGTAACACATTCCCTGGGATCAAGTTCACACACGACAACAGACTCCCCTTCCTCAACATCGACCTGTAAGGAAACGGGACAACAGAGAACTGGAAACCCGCATCTGCCGCAACCCTACGCACATGGACCAGATCCTCAGCCTCGCAAGCAACCCCCCAGGCCCTTCAGGGGGGCCAGGACCCCCTGCAGCACCACAACGCTAAGAAAAGTGGAGGTGAAATGGCTGCCTGGTGTCTTTCTCCACAACAGCTCTCTGAAAAACTTTGTATTCCGACAGCACCCAAACCACAACGCGCCACACAGCCAACCACTGTGTAAAAACTAACCCTACTAACCCTACCAGATACAAAAAGGGGGTGTCAGAAATGACAGCCAGAGTTCTCCAACCCCTAGGAATAGCAACGGCCCACAAACCCACAGCCACACTCTGCCAGGAATTATCCAGAACCAAAGACAAGCGAAGACCCCAACCGGCCTGGAGTCCAAGCGAAAGCCAGCCAGGTGCTCCCAACACGGGTTGAGGCTCAAGGCAAGAGGAAGCTGGCCGGGAAGGCTGATTCTCCAGGGGGTACCCTCAAGAACCCCCCTCCCCAATCTTGCCATCTACATTACGGTGCCCTCGGCAGCAGGGATTTCCTGCAGGATGGGTGCGGGCACACGGTCCCAGGGCCAGGAGCAGCCGGGCAACCTGTTCCCACCACAGACTTTGAGCAGCCCCCAGCGGGAAAGGATCCCAGCAGGTGGGCCCGGCCCTTCTGGGGAACAGGGGGGGAGCCACAGAGGAGCCCTGCTGGTGCCCAGCCACCCTGGGTCTGAGCATGGTGGAGGGAGGGAAGGAGGGATGAGGTCTCTGGCCCAGGAAGAATAAGTGCTGGGAGGGACCTTGGAGGTCTTCTAGTCCAACCCCCTGCTCAAACGGGAGACCCCAGACCATTCCAGACAGGTGGCTGTCCAGTCTTTTCTTGAAAAGCTCCAGTGACAAGTTCCCCACAACTCTTGAAGGAAACTTCCTTTCCACTGATTGTTCTCACTGATAGAAAGTTCCTCATTTCTGAGTTTGGTTCTCTCCTTGATGAGTTCCCATCCGTTGCTTCTTGTCCTGCCTTCAGGGGCTCTGGAGAATAGGTGGACCCCCCTCTTCTCTGGGGCAGCCCCTCAGATATTGGAAGACAGCTATCATGTCCCCCCTCGTCCTTCTCTTCATTAAACGTGACATTCCCGATTCCTGCAATCATTCTTTGCACGTTTTAGCCCCGAGCGAGGAGGAAGGAGGGTCCCTCTAGCTTCCTCTCTGCCCCCTTGGGCCAAAGCCAGGCGGGGAAGGTCCTAGGGAGGACGGCCTCTGAAGCAGGGGGGTCTCCACCCCACCCCACCGCCCTGCCTCTCTTCGCTCTCTTCGGACGCCCCCTGCCGACCTGTATCAAGTTCCCTCCCCTTCCCTCAAAGGCTGCCCCCTGGTGGAGCCAGGCAGCATGGTGGCTTCCTTGCAACCCTCATCCTGCCCTTAGGATGCAACAGCCCCCCCCCCCATGAAGACAGGGCTCTTCCCACAAGCCTTGGGGCAGGGTGAGAGTGGAGGCCCCAAAGGCTGTTCTCTGGCCGTGTGGAGGTTGGGGGCACCGGAGTTTTCTGTGTGGTGTTTATGTGATTGTTGTTAAGGGCCGTTATTGTTGCTATTGCTGCATTGTTGTTTGGGAGCTCCCAGGGCTGAGTCGCATCTAATAAATAAATAAATAAACGCTTCTGGAACGCAAGGCTGCTGCACCTGGGTTCAGCCGTGGGGAAACCGAAGGGGGTCGCTCCCTTGGGGGGGGCTCCCCAACCTGGTTCTCTGCCCTCCTGCCTCTGAGCCCCACAAGAGGGCTTGAGAAGGGCGGGCTTCGAGCAGTGCCTCTGTCTGGTGTGGCTCCCTGCTCAGTTCCCCACTGGACACGGGGCAGGTTAGGCCAGCTGATCTCCCCCCCCGCCCCTCCCAGCCTCCCCATTAGCTCTCTTGCCGGCATCTTCTGCCCTTTCCCCAAAGCCCCCCCAGGCCCACACGAGCTACATTTGGTGAATATTGGAGGGGGGGCAGTGAGAACTTAGCGAGTTGTGTCAATTTATTGTGCCCCCCCCCCCCCCCCACATATAAGAAATAATTAAGGTTCCCCTCCCCAGTTTCTGGGTTCCTTTCTTAACCTCCAAAGCTTGGGATGGATGGGGGCTCTAGAGACAGACCCCTCCCCCAGCAAAGGAAGAATGCCCCCCCCCCGAAACTGCAGCGTTCACTGATCTCAGCAAATGGCAGGACTGTTGCTTCTCCAGCCCCGACTTCACCCCAGAGAAATCCTATTCCTTTCCCTCAACCCCCAACTGTGCTTCACTGGGGTCAGGTGTGGGGCTTCGGGTGACCCAGCAAGACTGCTCCCCTCCCCCCAGTCTCCCTCCCAGGACCACAAAAGCACAACTTTCTGCTTGTTCTGAAGAGGACTTTTATTGCGTCATCCGTGGGCTAGGAGGGGCTCCAGGCGTGGCGAGGGGAGGCAGGCGGCTGCTATGCCTACTGGGCGGTCTAGTGGTACCGGCGGGCCAAGGCGTGGGCCACCACATTGGTCAGCTTCTGAAAGGAGGCGTGGGTGCTGGGGGTAAACTCTTTCCCATGGTGGCCGGCCAGGACGATGATGAGGATGTTGCCCAGAAGCTGGAAGAGAGGAGGGGGATACTGACGCCTGCTGCCAGAGGAGCTTTTGCTGGTGTCTCTGCCCCCCCCCCGCCCTGACACCCAACACAGAAGGAACAGTGTAGAAGTTCAGGGGCTCCTTCGTTCCCTCCTGGGCTGCGCCAGAAGTCCAGGAAGGAGGCTCAGTTGTCCCTGGGATGCAGGTCAGCCCTGTGACTGGACACCCGTCCCTCTCCTGGGAAACAGGAGGCTTCTGCTCATTCCTGGCCCTGAAGGGGCTGCTCAGAAGGGGGCCCGCTGCCCTCATTTCAGCATCGGCTAAGTTCAGGGCAGGACCCAGCCGGAAAATGCTGCCCGCTGAGACTTCAGGTGCCAAGGAGATGAGGTGCCCAGCCCTGGAGGGAGGGAGGGAGGGAGGGGGTCCACCTCACCTTGAAGTTCTCGGGGTCCACGTGCAGCTTGTCGCAGTGCAGCTCACTCAGCTTGGCGAAGGTCTCCTTGACGTTGTCCAGGTGCTTGATGGCCTCTCCGAAGGAGGTCAGCACCTTCTTCCCGTGGGCCTTGACCTGGGGGTTGCTGCAGATGGCGCTGGGGCCGGAGAGGTTCCCGAAGTGGGCGAAGAACCGCTGGGTCCAGGGGTACACCACCAGCAGTCTACCGGGGGAGGGAGAGAGAAAGGGGAGAAGGGGGAGATGGGGGGGGTGTCCCCGCGGGGCCTGCCCTGCCCTGCCCTCCCCCGGCCCGGCCGGAGCTCTTACTTCCCGAGGGTGGCAGCGCCGACTTCGGGCACGTCCACCTTGCTCCAGAGGGAGGTGATCTGCTGCTTCTCTTCGGCCGACCAGTGCACCATGCTGGCTGCTGGAGGAGGGAGCGCTCGAGAGGCTGTGGGCGAGAAGGAGGGAGGGAGCTGAGCCCGGACCTCGGGGCCGACTTTTATACCCTGCGCCCCGCAGCCCCGCCTACCCGGAGCGGGCCTCGCCTGCCCGCGGCCTCTGCCGGCCGCCCCTCCTCCCCCTCCCTCCCTCCCTCCCCCTCTCTGTCGAGGGGGGGGCGCAGAAGGCCGCCCTTCCCCGTCCTGCTCCAGCTTCCTCGGCGCAGAAGCGCTCCGGCCGGCCCCCTTCCCCGGAGAGGCTCCTCGGCGCAGTTCAGCGCTGGGCTCGTGTCCGGGACGCGACTCGATGCTGCTGCGCCTTTCCTGGGCCGGCAGCTCCAGGTCCGCGTCTGAGCCCAGTTGCAGGCGACCCGGCCCGTTAAATTGGCCGAGGAGCGCGCTGCCCCTCCGCCCGCCCGTCCGGGTCCGCTCCTCGGAGACCGTCCGGGGGGGCTGCTGGCCTTGAGGGAGGTGCGGGGGGGCTCCTCCTGACAACCGAGCCCTCCCAGCCCGGGACAACCTCGCCTCGCCGCAGAGAGAGGGGGAGAGAGAGGCAGGAGGGGGACCCGGAGCTTGGCGGGGGGCGACGCCCTTCCCTCAGCCAGGGGAGGGGGCTGCAAAGGGCGACTGTCGGCGAGGGGACTCCGCAGCTGTCGGAGTTGCCAAGTTTGAGAAACACGGATGTGGACCGTGTAGAGGGCAGCGTGTAAACCGCCAGCTTCGTTTCTGCCCCATCATAATCGGGGAGGGGAGGGGGAGGGGGGGACACAGGGAGAATTCTTAGCTGTCCTACAAAACTCTTTCCCAGAGCAGGTTGTTCAAAGGTTGTGATCAAACGGAAGAAGCCCGAGGAGCTTAGCGTCAGGAATCGGTGGAACTCTCCGCCACTGTAGGACACTGAGGTGGCGGCCATTTAGGGAGCTGATAGGGAGGCATCTATGGTGAGTCAGACTCCAGGGACAGATTCGCCCCCCCCCCCTCCTTGGTTTGTGGGGACGGAGGGGAAGACATTCTGCGGGGCCGCCTGTCGGGCTCCATCGCGCTGCCTCTTGCACAGAGGAGCTCCCGCTGGGCTGCTATCTATACTTACACACACACACACACACACACCACACACCACTGGAGCTCGCCAAGGGGCTTCGAGGACCCCTTGAAGCGCAGCCTCCCCCCCACTGACTCACATTTATGACGGTCGCAGTGTGTCCCAGGGGTCACGTGATCCCCTTCTGCCAGCTTCTGACAAGCAAAGTCAGTGGGGGAAAGCCGGATTCACTTAACAACCGTGCTACTTAATAACTTCAGTGATTCACTTAACAACTCTGGCAAAAAAAAGTTATAAAATGGAGCAAAGCTCACTTAACAATTGTCTTGCTTAGCAACATAAATTTTGGGCTCAGTTCCGGTCGTAAGCCGAGAACTCCCTGTAGGATATTTGGGAGGAATCTTCTGAGGTCCGGTGTTCGGGTTCTGCTCACGAAGCCCCCGGGGGACACCCCCAAAGCAGCCTGGGGCGGCCCCTGCAGCTTCCCCAGAGGGAGGGCGAGGGACCAGCACTCAGATCCACCTTTAGCTGAGCCCAGCCTACTCTGCAGGGTTGTTGTTGCGGGTAGTCTGGGCATCCTGTTGAACTCTTGGAAGAAGAGGAGATAGGGGAGCAGGTCGGGGGTGACCCAGGGACAGTGGTGGGATTCAGCCAGTTTGCACCAGTACGGCAGAACCGGTAGCTAATTTTTTGTTGCCCAGGCCCAGAATGGACTTCTGGAAGCGGCATCCACACAGAGAACCGGTTGTTCACCTATTTGAATCCCACCACTGCTCCAGGGGGTTGAGGTTGCTATCATCTCAGAGCAGTTTGGACCCTCCAGAAAGGGTCTAGGGCAGGGGTCTTCAACCTTGGCTCTTTTATGACTCGTGGACTTCAACTCCCAGAATTCCTGAGCCAGCATGAGGGAAACTATGGCCCCTTCATGGCTTGTGGACTTCAACTCCCAGAATTCCTGAGCCAGCATGGGGGAAACTATGGCCCCTTCATGACTCGTGGACTTCAACTCCCAGAATTCCTGAGCCAGCATGGCTCAGCTTGGAAACCTCTCCCTTTTCCCTCAGCATGGCTGGCTCAGGAATTCTGGGAGTTGAAGTCCACGAGTCATAAAAGAGCCAAGTTTGGCCTACCCCTGGCCTAGGGGGTCAGATGCCAGAGCCTGGAAGGACTCCCCCCCCCTCCACACACAGACACTTCTGTGGGCCTCAGAACTGGCCCCCCTGGCCTGCCTTAGAAGAGGGATTCCTGTCTCTAAGCAGTTTGGGGCAGGGGCAGGAGGTCCCCCTCTTTGGGATGGACCTCACCAAGGACGTCAGAGCTGACCTAGCTGGCTGACGGCAAGCCAGTCCTCACCCCCAGTTCTACCTGTGCTCCCCACCCCTGAATCCGGGCTCAAGCTGCCTTGGGTCCCTTCCTGGTCCTGCTGGCAACCAGCCTCTCCTGGGCTCCGGAGGTGGGGCAGAGCTATCTCTCCCACCAGCGGGCCTTGGGTGTGCCCCGGGGGGATCCGAGCACTGCTGTGTTTGGCCTGGCCTATCTCTCGGGCCCAGCTGAAGCAGCCGGCCGGGCCTGGGGACAGTCAGTCGGTCCCCTGATAGCTCCCTCCACCCTTGCTGGGGAAGGTGATAACAGGAGCCCTGCTTGAGGAAAAGTCAGGCTGAAGGAGCCAGAATCAGAAAAGAGCTGGAAGGGGCCTTGGAGGTCTTCTAGTCCAACCCCCTGCTCAGGCAGGAGACCCTATACCATTTCAGACAAATGGCTGTCCAATCTCTTCTTAAAAGCCTCCAGTGTTGGAGCATTCACAGCTTCTGGAGGCAGGTTGTTCCACTGGTTAATTGTCCTCACTGTCAGAAAGTTTCTCCTTAGTTCTAGATTGCTTCTCTCCTTGGTTAGTTTCCATCTGTTGCTTCTTGTCCTGCCTTCAGGGGCTTTGGGGAATGGGTTGACCCCTTCCTCCTTGTGGCAGCCCCCCAAATACTGGAATACTGCTATCATGTCCCTCCTGGTCCTTCTTTTCTCTAGACTGGCCAAACCCAAATCCTGCAGCCGTTCTTCATATGTTTTAGTCTCCGGGCTTTTAATCAGCTTAGTTGCTCTTCTCTGCACTTTTTCCAAAGTCTCCACATCTTTTTTTAATATGGTGACCAAAACTGGGTGCAGCATTCCAGGTGTGGCCTTACTAAGGATTTATAAAGTGGCACTAATAGTTCATGTGATTTTGATTCTATGCAGGGGACCATTTTGAAAACAAGCATTTTGAACCAGCAGGGGACCCCAGGGGCTCCAAGGAGGCGGCCAGGCCAGGCCCTCCTCTCCCAGCCTGTCTCCACTCTCTGAGCCCTCCAAGGTGGGGGTACCACGGCCCTTTGGCAAAGGGGCACAAGGCGGCTCCCAAGGTCCTTCTCTTCCTTGGGCATCAATTCGTTGGCACGGACCCGTCCGGAGGGCCTGCAGGTCTGCCTTTCCTGAGCCTCGATGGATTTGACCTGCCTGGCTCTGTCTGGATGAAACTGAGCAGAATTTGGCCAGACCCTGGAAGAAGAGCCTCTGCCCTGCATCAACGGGGATAGAAAGATTCCCCTTGTTGTGACTGTGGTGCTGAAGCTATTAAACACATTGTGCAAGGTTGCCCATGTTGTGTGTTCTCTGGTTCCCTAGAAGATCTGCATGAAGCAACACCAGAGGCCGTTGCCTGGGTAGCTGAACTGGACATCCAGGTATGAGGCCCCAAAGAAGTTTTGTATATCATTATGTGGATTGTGTGTGTTGTGTGCGCTTATTTCTCTTCTTTCATGTTCTCATCATACGCTAAATAAATAATAATAGCCCCAGGAAAATCCAGAACATCTGCAAAAGCACGGGTCACCTCTGGGGTTGCCTGGGCTCTGCAGGGCCCCAAGGATGGGTTGGGTGGGCCGGCCACCCCGTGGAGGCACCCAGGGGCACCTGGGAAGCTCAGAAGCAGGACCACCCTGGTCGTCCAGCAGTTGGCTGGGATTCCAGGGGAGCAAACTCCCATCCCGATAAGGAGGCCCGAGAGCCAGGGGGTTCTCTAGCCCTCTTCTGAAAATAAAGCCCCATGGACTTTGGGGTGACGGTAGGACAGGGGCCACCTTCCTCTGGGAAGTCTCGCCCAGCCCACAGCCTGGAATCTCCACCGTGGTCTCTTTGCCATCACGAACCAGGTCTGGACTCCCTTATCTGTCCAGGAATAGCCACAGCCACCACTTCAAGGAGGCTGGACTCCTCCCTCTTGAAGCCTCCGGGCTGGGGACCCTCGGGGTTTTCACGGCTGATGTCCTACAAAGGGGGAAGCCCTCAGGATTATCAATGGGGGAGTCATATAAAATGTGAGGAATGGCCCAATTAAAATGTTCTCCCTCTGAACTTCCAACGTGCAGACTCAGTTCCACGTGAGTTAAAATGAGGTGGCCCTTCTCATACCAGGGAACCCCTTCTCTCCCCCCCAAATCCCTCTGGTAGGTGACTTCCAAAGAAGGTCCGTTGGAGCCTCCTTCCAGCCCCCTCTGTCTTGAGAGGCCTCTCCGTGGGGGTGGTGGGGGGGGGTTGCTGCTCTGTCCAGCCCTCCTGTGGACCAGCCACTCCATCCTCGGGTGCAAGAGGGGGCTCAAAAAACAACGAGCAGGCTTCTTGGAGGGGTCTCCTCTTCTGATGAACCCCACCAAGCCCACCCGGAGGGACCTCCCCTCATGGCCTGTGGGAAAGACCTGGGAGGAAAGGCACCTGAGCCCACAGCAGGGACTTGGGACCCTTCCCAGTTTCTTCCACTGTAAGGGGGAGGGGGAGAGCATCACAAGGCTGGCCCTTCCCCTCCTCTGAAATCTCTTCTCTGGGGTCTTCTGCAAGCAACCTCTCCCCACTGAGGACCCCCTGGAAAGGCTGGGCTAACCACCAGCACCCCAATTTTCAGCTGGGCACCCTTCCCTGGGAATTCTGGGGACAAGGAATTCTGGCAGGACAAGAAGCAACGGATGGAAACTCATCAAGGAGAGAAGCAACCTGGAACTAAGGAGAAACTTCCTGACAGTGAGAACAATTAACCAGTGGAACAACCTGCCTCCAGAAGCAGTGAATGCTCCAACACTGGAAGTCTTTAAGAAGAGACTGGATGGCCATTTGTCCGAAATGGTATAGGGTCTCCTGCCTGAGCAGGGGGTTGGACTAGATGACCTCCAAGGTCCCTTCCAACATTATTATTATTATTGTTGTTGTCTGGCTAGGAGAAAGGGCAAAAGGGGGGGGAGACACACGGCCGACGGTCCAAGGGTGGAGGAGGAAGGGCCTAACTTCCCCATCCTTTGGGGGGCCAAGCAGCGGCCAGCAGCACTCCCGTGGATGGGCAGGGGGCTACCCAACCTTTCCTGGCCAGCGGGGTGCGCTTGTGTGTCTGGCTGAGGGGCCCCTGGGGAAGCCAAGGATTCACCCCCAAGGGGGCTTCTCCCCTGGCAAAGGGAACGAGGCAAAGAGGCCGGTCCTGAGCTGGAGGGGCAGGGAGGGGGGATGACTCAGCAGATCTGCCCAGGCCCCGTTCTGCTGAGTCAGGGCTGAGTCAGGCCTGCCTCCTCCGATAGGCCTGGGCAGAAGAGATGCTTGGGGGATGATAAAGAGGGCAGCTGGCAAGCTGGAAGCCGGGCAGGGAGGCTGCCAATGACAGACCCCGTTGCCAAGGGCCCCCTGCAGCCAAAGGCCTGCCCAGTCAAGCACCCCTTTCCCATGGGGCAGTGGGGGAGGGGGAGGGGAGGGCGGGACTGGCTGTCCATAGAAAAGAATACTTGGAGCTCAGGGCTGAACTGGGGGGGGGGGTCCTCGTGCTTTCTGGGCTTGGTGGTTTTCTTGCAGAGATTTCACGAGCCAATTAGGTAACTTCATCCCTGGCCATGTTGGGTTCATTTTGGTGTGAAATATCTCGGTTTGGTTTTATGGCTTAGCATCTTGGATGGACTTAGCCTGTTTGAGCTTAACCTGTTGGTGTGTTGGCTGAGCCCCTAGGAAGTGGGTCCGTGCAGAGGCCCCGCCCACCCCCTCTGGGGGTCCTGCAGTGCAAGAAAGGATGATGGGTTAGGGTTGGGGGGAAACTTTGTCCCATCTTTGGCTGTATTATCCTGAAAATGAAAGTCCTGCATTGTGCCCGTCTGTGGTGCTTCAAAAATGACATTAGAGGTTTTGTGGGGTTTTTTTGCTTAAGAAATCCAACAGCAGAATCTCTTCGAGACACACCATGTTCACCAGCTGAAGCATATTCATGTTTCATATTCCATGTAAAATCATGAACGTTGAACCTAGAGATCATTTAGTCCAACCCTACTTAGTGCAGAATCCACTGCAATAGGGCTTCCCAAGCCTACCTAACACTGGGCTTTTGCCCACAACACACAAACTCATGACCAATCACAAGAGACATATTTAAACGAATTTAAAGTGTTTTACCTTTCTTGGGTTAAAAAGGACTTTCTGATAAAAACTTTTTAAAGAAACTTACAAATTTCTGATGGAAACTTATCAAGGAGAGAACCGACCTAGAATTAAGGAGAAATTTCCTGATGGTGAGAACAATCAACCAGTGGAACGGAAGTTGCCTCCAGAGGTTGTGGGTTCTCCATCACTGGAGGTTTTTAAGAAGAGAGTGGACAGCCACATGTCTGAAATGGTATAGAGTCTCCTGCCTGAGCAGGGGGTTGGACTAGAAGACCTCCAAGGTCCCTTCCAACTCTTGTTATTCTGTTAGAAGTAGTTTGGTTAATGCAGGAAAAACTTTGGGAAGGCCCACACTAGAACATCTCTGACAGCTGCACCACCCAGCCAGCACCTGCTGCGAAATTCCCAACTCACCGCACTGTGTGGCTGCTTGAACCACAGGCTGACAGCTACCCCAGTCAGGAAGTTTATTTTTTATATCCCACTTTTATTATTTTATTATTTTCCCATAACAATAACCCATTATTTTCCTCCTATTTTCCCATAACAATAACCCTGTGAGGTGGGCTGGGCTGCGAGAGACGGATTGGGCCAAAGCCACTCCTGATCTCCAGCCCAAATCTCCTTCCGCGTCTCTCTCCCACCGGCTCTGGTCCTGCCTTCTGGGCCAATGGAGAACCAGCCCCCTCCGTCTGCTGCGTGGGGTCTCTAGAGCCCTTTGAAGGCTGCTCTCCCTTCCCCTCCCTCCCCTCCTCTGCAGACCCAACAGGCCAGATCCTTTGACCATCCTCGCAGGACTGCTTTCCAGGCTCTGCCCCATCTCCTGAACTCGCTCCCAGGGCCCAGGTCACTGTCTTGGATGATCAGGGTGGGTGGGAGGCAATTCCTCCGCTTTTATAGTGCCAGAACCTTAGGATCATTGGATGGTGGAGTGGAGATGACCAAAAAGGTCATCTAGTCCAGCCCTCTGCAAAGTGCAACCCAGCCAATGAAACCTGCCACTTTCCTCCCAAAAGCCTCCAGAGCCAGAAAACCGGCCCACGGTCGTCGGGATCTTCCCTCCGAGCAGCTTTTCCTTATAAATCTAAGTAGCTGCAACTGATCGCCGGCTGGCCTATCCGCGAAGAGGATCCCCCTGCCCACCCCGCAGCTGCGGGGAAGCGTCCCTGGTCAGACACAGGTTCCCTTCCCGGCCGCGCCTGATCTGAACGGGGGGGGGGGCGAGAGTCTCCCTTGCCAGCGGAGCCCCTCTTGCTCGGGGGGGGGGAGGGAAGAGAAGGGCCTCCTCCCCAACTAACGGGCTCAGGCGGGCAGGCAGAGGCGCAGCTGCTGCTCCAGGGCCACGACGGAGCCAAGGGGACGCTAAGAGAAGCCCGACGCGGCACCCGAGGGCTCCAGCCCTAACGGCCTCGGGTGCAGCGGGGGCTCGGCAGCTTCGGTTGTTTAGAAAGAGGCGGGGGTGGGGAGGGGGCTTTTCCCGACTCAGGTGGAGTGAAACCTCTAACAACCCCCCCCCTCCTCCTCCGAGCAGATGCGCTTGTGAGCGACCACTCGCCTTCCTTCCGAGGACGACCCCCTCCCACCGGGGTGTCCCTTCTATGGGGCCCTCCGGTTGCTTCAAGGTCCTTGCGCTGCCCAAGACCCCGGTCCCCCCGGCCGCTTCTCTCCCCACCTACCGCCGCCCCCGGTTCCCTCCCCCACCCCACACACACACACAAAGCCACGGACGGAGTCGGTTCAGTCTGCAAAAGGTGACTTTTATTGTCTGGGCGGGTCAGGGGGGCTGGAAAGGCCCCTCGGAGGCGACGAAGGGCGGGCGCGGCCGCTGCGGAGGAGGCCTAGTGGTACCGGTGGGCCAAGGCGTGGGCCACCACCGCCACCAGCTTCTGGAAGCAGGCCTGCACGTGCGGGGTGAATTCCTTCCCGAAGTGGGCCGCCAGCACCGTGATCAGGCTGTCGCCCAGCAGCTGGAAGAGAAAGGGTCGCCGATGGAACCTGGGCTGGCTGCGGAGGGGGCTCTGCGCCCGGCCAGACGCCCCCCGCGCTCCCCCAAAAGCAGGACGGAGCACGAGGAAGGAAGGGAGGGAGGAACCAGGGGGGAGGGGGAGATAACGGAAGAAAGTTGCCGTTGCCCTCCGGGTGCCCGAAGTCCCCTCCTGCACCAAGAAGCCCCTTTCCTCGGCCGCGACCTCCGCCTTTGCCCCCGGCCGCAAATCCCAAGCCGGAGAGGCGGGGGGGGGGGCTTGGATGGGCCGAGAAGAATCCCGACTCGGAGAACGAGGGCCTGTTGATTGGCGCTCTCTGGAGCCGGGTGCTTTTCCCGCAGACGTTGCAAGGCCCAGCTAGGGGACCTGCGAGGCGGGCGGGGAGGGCGGGGGGCTTCCGAGGGGCCCCTGTACCCACCTTGAAGTTGACGGGGTCCACGTGCAGCTTGTCGCAGTGCAGCTCGCTCAGCTTGGCGAAGGTGTCCTTGACGGCCTCGGGGTTCTTGACGGCGTCTCCGAAGGCGGTGAAGACCTTCTTGCCGTGGGCCTTGACCTGCGCATTGCTCTGGATGGCCGCCGCGTTGCTCAAGTTGCCGAAGCTGGCGAAGAAGCGCTGGGTCCAGGGGCAGACGATCAGCAGGCTGGGGTTAGGGCGAGGGGACGGGCGGTCAGCGGCCGGCAGTCGGTCTCGGACCCCCCCTCGCCGCCGCCCCCCCTCGCCCCCCACCCCCCTCCTTCCCCGGGGCTCACTTGCTGAGAGACTCGGCGCCGATGGCGGCCACGTCGACCTTGCTCCAGACGGCGCTGATGGTGCTCTTCTCCTCGGCGGTCCACTGCACCATGGCGGGGGCTGCGGGGGCTGCTCTCGGGGCGGAAGAAAGGGAAGCGGCCAACGCTGCGGAACCGGCTCCGGGACGGCCTTTTATACCCTGCCCGCCGGGAAAGGAGCCCGGGGGGCGGGTGGATCTGGGCCGGCCAGGGGGGAGGGGGGAGCCCGCCGGGTGTGGTCCTGCCGGGCCAGCCGGAGCCCAAGATAGCGGCCGGTGGGACGGCGGCGCCCGCCTTGGGCCGGGCCCTCCTCTTTTGGCCAGGCTCCGCGGGGCTGCCTTGGTCCTGGCTGAGCAGGGCCGGCCGGCCACCGCGGGGGCGATGGGGGTCCGCAGCAGGCCTGGGAGCCCGGGGGCTTCCAGAAAATTCACCTGCAGCCTGGCTGTTGGTCGGCTCCGCAAGGCTCGTGGGAAAGCCGCCCCCTTCATGGGGTGCGATTCCTGTGAGGAGGAGAGAATAGTCCATTGCTGGGCCCCTTCCCACAGCAGAGGGGGTCCCTACTCCTCCCTCCTGGGCTTCCCTATCCCAAGAGGGGCGTTGAAGGCAAGGTGGGGTGGGCTGAAGTAGGTCTTTTAGGTCCAAATAGAAACACCTCTATTGAACAAAAGACTGCATCAATAAGGGAAATTGAAGGAAGGGGAGCTATCCAAGGTGGTGCTGCACATCAGAGGAAGTGTGGTAGCCTACCAGTGAGAAGAGGCTCTTGATCTCCAGGGTCAATCAATCAATCAATCAGAATAGAGCTGGGACCTTGGAGGTCTTCTAGTCCAACCCCTTGCTCAAGCAGGAGACCCTAGACCAGGGGTCCCCAACCGTGCCAACTTTAAGACTTGTGGACTTCAACTCCCAGAATTCCCCAGCCAGACATGTCAACTGCAGGTCTTCAAGTTGCCACGCTTGGACACCCAGAGATCAAGTTGAAGTCCACAGGTCTTAAAGTTGCTAAGGTTGGGGACCCCCGCCCTGGACCATTTCAGACAAGTGGCTGTCCAGTCTCTTGTTAAAAACCACCAGCAAAGCACAACGATAAAAGGTCTGGAGGCTAAATGTTAAGATGAATGGTTGAGGGAACTAGTTTAATGAAGAGAAGGACGAGGGGGGACATGATAGCAGCCTTCCAATATCTCAGGGGCTGCCCCAAAGAAGAGGGAGTCAAGCTATTCTCCAAAGCGCCTGAAGAAGGCAGGACAAGAAGCAATGGATGGAAACTCATCAAGGAGAGAAGCAACCTGGAACTAAGGAGGAATTTCCTGATAGGACAATTGACCAGTGGAACAACCTGCCTCCAGAAGTGGTGAATGCTCCAACACTGGAAGTTTTTAAGAAGAGACCGGACAGCCATTTGTCTGAAATAGTGTTGGGTCTCCTGCTTGAGCAGAGGGTTGGACTAGAAGACCTCCAAGGACCCTTCCAGCTCTGTTAATTCTGTTGTTCTGATTTACCTGTCTGAGTAATAGGTGGACCACATGGATGTCCCCCTATAGCCAGTGGGGGGTGATGGTAGGGAAAAGGGTCTGAACAAGAGTCCGGGGGGGGGGGCAGAGCTTGAATGCAGAGGAATTATTTTTCCCTTTCCGAATCGGCTGGAGGCCTCCCTGCTTCCCTCGGCTTCCACAGCAACCCTCCTCTTTTGCCAAGAGCTGTTCAGCAGGGACTGATGGTGGGGCTGATAATCTCCCGGCTGGGGTGGAGTGGCTGCCAGAGCAGCGAAGAGTTTTCAGGGGGTTGGACTAGAAGACCTCCAAGGTCCCTTCCAACTCTGTGATTCTGTTAAGAATTACGGACTATAATCTATAAAATTTACACCAAACGTAATTTAAAAGCAGTACAAAATATTCTATAGAGAGTATGCAATTCCATCAAAAATAACAGATAAATTATAAAGTAATAAATGTTGGAAGTGTCATGGAAGATTATTTTTATTGATCAGAAACCACATTCTTCTTCCTTTCTTCTTTTTCTCTTCCCCCCCCCCCCACTTTTCTATTTTTATCTCTAACTTAAATTTGTTTTGTTGGTGATAAATGTTGCCCAATGTTGAAAGAAAAACACAATTCTGAAAATATCTGACTGGGAAGTTAATTTGGAGAACATGCAGGAATGACAGCACAGTATATATTCACAACAGACGTTCAACCAAATTTAAGCAAGAATGGTTGAATTCTAAGGGGTGCAAATGTTTATAAAAACTGAATTAGTAGAAGCACAAAAAGGAAGGTAGTCAGAAACTGCAGTCTTTTTTTTTCTTCCACCATTTTTTCTTTTTTTAATCTATTGGTACTTTTAATTGCAGTCAAATTTACTTTAACTTTTCTTTTTCAATATGCGTAAGAAATACTAAGTAAGAATGCAACGGAGATTTTAATATTAAGTAATGAGCTTAAGACTGTCAGCTTTATTGTGCTGTACAAGAAATATTTTAATGAAACTCGCAGCAGTTATTTAGAACAGGCAGTCCTCAGGTTATGACCATAATTGAGCCCAAAATTTATGTTGTTAAGTGAGACATTTGTTAAGTGAATTTTGCCCCATTTTATGACTTTTCTTGCCACAGTTGTTAAATGAAGCATCGAGTTTGTTAAATTAGTAACATGGTTGTTAAGGGAATTTGAATTCCCCATTGACTTTGCTTCTCAGGTCACAAAAGGGGATCACGCGGCCACAGCGCGACCGTCATAAATAGGAGCCAGTTGCCAGGCGTCTGAATTTTGATCACGTGACCGTGGGGGACGCTGCAACAGTCATTAAGTGCAAAAAATTGTCATAAATCACTTTTTCCAGTGCCTTTGTAACTTCCAACGGTCACTAAACTGTTGTAAGTTGAGGACTTCCTGCATTGCATTCAATTTTGACTGAAAAAACCCTAAATAATCCTACTTTTATTAACTAAGATGGATAATCTTTTTCTTTTTTTTTGTATCCTGAATGGTTCAAACTGCCTACAGGGCTAACGATCTTCCCTCAACATATATATATATATGGGTGACCAATGTACCAAAACAATATAATGTATCATGTTCCTTTTACAACACTGCAGTGTAGAAACGTTGCCGTCATACTAAAGAGGAACCCTCTCCTGGCCCTGAGCCCCCACTATGGGGGTCTCGAAGCCTCCTCCCACTTCAACCAAAGGAGCGAGCGGCCGCCGGGAGCCCCAGTTCTCCTGCTCCTCTCCTAGGGGAGCCGTGCCCAGACAGAAGAGGCCTCCGCGGAGCCTCCCAACTCCCTTTGGTCATTGGAGCGATGGAATCGCTCTCCCACCGTCTTCCCTTTGTCACTGTTCCCTTTATGGTTCTCCTGTTTTACTTCCGTTCACACGTCTTTTCGTTCTTCTTCCCTTTTACTTACTCCAGCTCTATTCTCTTCTATTTCTATTCTATTCTGCATTTCTATTCTCTTCTATATTTCTATTCTCTTCTATTCTATTCTGTATTTCTATTCTATTTTATTCTGTATTTCTATTCTATTCTATATTTCTATTCTACTCTATTTTATTCTGTATTTCTGTTCTATTCTGTATTTCTATTCTATTCTATATTTCTATTCTATTCTATTCTGTATTTCTATTCTATTCTATTTTATTCTGTATTTCTATTCTATTCTATATTTCTATTCTATTCTAATTTCTATTTTATTCTGTATTTCTATTCTATTCTGAATTTCTATTCTATTCTATTTTATTCTGTATTTCTATTCTATTCTATATTTCTATTCTATTCTATTCTGTATTTCTATTCTATTCTATTTTATTCTGTATTTCTATTCTATTCTATATTTCTATTCTATTCTAATTTCTATTTTATTCTGTATTTCTATTCTATTTTATTCTGTATTTTATTATTCTATTCTATTCTGTATTTTATTATTCTATTCTTCATTCCTATATTCTATTCTATTCTATTCTATTCTACATTCTGTTCTATTTTTATTTCTATTCCTAATCTTTGACTTATGACCGCAGCTATGCAAAACATGGCAAAGTTAGCCACACGGTTGTTAAGTGAAGCTGGCTTTCCCACTGGCTTGGCTTGTCAGGAGGCACATTTCACACTTATGCCTGTTGCAGCACCCCCGTGGCCGGATGCGTGGCCACTGGTTCATATTTATGACGGTCGCAGTGTCCTGGGCCCATGTGATCCCCTTTTGCGACCTTATGGCCAGCAAAGTCAGTGTGGACTATGTTGCTACGTTAACTACTGTGCCAAGAAAAGCCGTACAATGGAGCAAAACGCACTTAACCAAGGTTTCATTTAGCAACATCAACTTAGGGCTCAGTTGTGGCCGTAACTTGAGGACTGCCTGTGTTCTGAGATGGAAGAGGCCTTAGGAGGCGACGCAGGGCTGCTGGCTGTGTTGGAGGGGGCGAGCAGGCAAGAGGCTGCCAGGCTGATAAGGGCAGCCGGTCCCTGGCATCGCCCACTTCAGCACCAGGCCCAGGTCTGCAAGCGCCTGACAAGCCCCAGAGGAGACAAGGCCCTGGGGGGGGGAGGCAGGGGGAGATGTCCAAGCCCTGGGAGCCCTTCCCGGAGGGAGCCTTGCCCCCAGAGGGGCAGGCCGAGATACCAGGGACAGTGCCCGGGGGGGGGGGGTCTTGCTATGGCATCCCCATCTGGTTCTCCCTCTCTGCCCGGCATGCTGGGGGGGGGGCGGGGAAGGCAGAGGAAAGAGGGCCAGCCCACCCTCCTCGGCCTCCCGCCAGCAAGCCCCACAGAACTCGGCTGGAGCAGCTGAATTAAGTGGCCCCCTGCAGATGCTACGGCCCGGGGCCGGGGTGGGTCTAGACTAGACGACCTCCGAGGTCCCTTCTGCAGCTCTGGGGATTGTCCGAGGGAGCCGACAGGCGAGGTAGGCGAGGTCTGCGGCGAGCCCGAGGCAGGCCCGGAGGCTTCTCCCGGGCAGCAAGAGAACCGGGGGCAGCGGGGGGTCTCGGCGCCTTTCCCGGCCCGAGCAGCGCAACCGGCGCGGCGCCTCCGGAGCGCCAAGCCAGGCGGGTGGGCGGGGGCCCCGCGCTCCGCCCCTCCTGGACCCCCCGCGGCCCGGAGCTCTGCTGACCCCTGCAAGCCGGGGGGGGGAGGGGAGGCGGTGCCAATCCCCACCGGGGCACGCGAGACCCCCGCTTGGCCGAAGGAGGAGCCCGGAGGCCCGAGGGCGATCTCCGCGTGGTCCTCTTTTCTCGCCGGAGGTGCCTGAACGTGAGCGCGGCCAAACCAGAGACCCCCGAAGCGCCCCCCACCCCGAGCCCCTTCTAGCCCCAAAGCCCCGCCCACCCCCGAGGGGCCCCTCCCTGCGGTCTTCCGCCCGGCCCCCCCAAAGCCTCGATGCCCCGCCCACGGGCGCCCCGGGCAGGGGGGGAATCCCCGTGGAAAGCCCACGGGGCCGGGCGGCGTGAGGGGCGTGGCTTCGCGGCAGGAGGAGGAGGAGGAGCCGTGCGGGCGGCTCTCGGCCACGCCCCTCTCCCCCGCGCGGCGGGCCGCCTCCTGATTGGCCGAGCGGGGCGCGCGCCAAGTTTGAACGACCGCCGTCCCCGCCGGCTCCGCTTCCGCGATGGCGCCCGGCAGGAAGAGGCCGACGGCAGCCCGGGGCGCCGCGAAGGCCTCGGCGCGGGACAAGCGGGTGGACGCCTTCCTGAAGGACTTCGACCGCGAGGGTGAGGCGGGCCGGGGCCGGGGAGGCGGGGGGCGTGGGGGGGGGGTCGGCGGAGGGCCCGGGCCGTGACCGGCGCGCCTGTCTTGCAGTGCGGGCCCGGCTGGCGGAGGTGCGGGCGGCGGGCGAGAGCTTGCAGAAGGAGGTGGAGAACCTGAGCAACATGGAGGTGCTGCGGCTGCCGCTGCCGCTGCGCGAGATGAACTGGGTCGCCTTCCTGGGTAGGTCTGGACCCCCCCCCCGCAAGAGCCCCCCCGCCCGGCCTTGCACGCCCCCCGCCCGCCCGCTAACCCCCCCTTCTCTCCCCCTCCCTCTTGCAGCCCTCGGAGGCAGCGACAAGGCCCTGGAGAGGGTGGCCTCGGTCAGTGAGTAGCCCGGGGGAGGGAGGGCTGGGCTGGGGGGCGAATCGGGCCTCCTCCCCCCCCCCTCCTGCGAGCTGCCCGGCTTCCTTGCCTCCCTGCAGAGCGAGGCGGACATCGCAGAGATCACCCAGCTGGCCTCCCGGGCCGTCCAGACGCCCTTCCGGGTCGCCAAGAAAGGTCAGCGGAGGGGGGGGTGGAGGGAGAAGGGCCCGCCTGATGCGCTCACGGTCCCCCGCTGTGAAAATGAAGCGCGGGAGCCCGAAGCCGCTAATCCAGGCTCCCTGCAGCAGCGTTTATTGAGTCGAGCCCTGGGCGGGTTGAGGGCGAGATTGCCCAGGAGGAAACAAGGCGAGCCCCCCCCCCCCCCGCAGACACACCGGGCCCCCAGGTTTACACACTTCAGGGAAGGGGGAGAAAAATGGTGCAGCCTTGCATCACCATCCTCCCATCCACGACGGTCTCTCCCCTGCAGGATGCAGCCTCTTCTGCCTGTTTCCAACAAACACAGCAGTCCTCAACTTGCAACAGATCACGTAGGGACCATTCCATGTTACAAGAGCACTGAAAAAAGTGCTCTTTTTTTTCTCACTGATGACCGCTGCAGCTTCCCCCGTGGTCATGTGATTGACGTTCACACGCTTGGCAACTGACTGGTACTCATGACGGTTGCAGCATCCCAGGGGGGGCGTGATCCTCCTTCGTGACTTTCTGACAGGTAAAGTCAACGGGGAAGCTGGATTCATTTAATGACCGTGTTACCAGCTTGACAACTGCGATGACTCACTTAACAACTGGCAAGAAAGGTCGTAAAATGGGGCAAAACTCACTTAACAATTTTCAAACATCAGCATTTGTAATTAACAAACTTCACTTTACTTCCCCTCCTTCCACTCTTGCGATACTCGAGAAAGAGTTGCGGGAAGCCTCGACTTGGAACCACAGCTGAGCCCAGACGGTTGCCCCACTTTACGACTTTTCTTGCCACAGTCGTCAAGGGGATCCCTGCAGTTCTTAGCAACATAGTCCCCATTGATTTTGCTGGCCAGGCGGTCGCAAAAGGGGATCACGTGGCCCCGCCGGGACGCTGCGACCGTCATAAATGTGAACCCATTGCCAAGCATCCAGATTTTGATCACGTGACCCTGGGGATGCTGCGACGGTCGTAACAGTGAAAAACGGCCACTAGTCACTTTTTTCAAATGGCCGCCCAATGAACGGTTGTAAGCCGAGGACCGCTTGCTTTGCCTTAATAAAAAGAAAACCGGTCGCTCACGTTGCCCTAGAAGCCGTGACGCAGCCAGCTGAGAAGCGGGCATTTCACAGCTGCCCCCGCCAGCCTGCCTGTCTCGCCCCCCTTCCTCCAAGAGTCTGTGTTCCCCCCGCAGCCAAGCAGGCCATTGAGACCATCGACGAAGAGATGGAGACGTCTCTGCTGCCTGCGGGCAAGAAGTCCAGGCAGGAGGACCAGGCTGATCCGGCCGTGGCACACCAGAAGCCAAGGAAGGTATAGGTTTCTCTCCGTCCTTCCGAAGGCCTCCGCCCTCTTGCGGCCCCTGCTCGAGACCCCTGCCTGTTGAGTGCTTCTTCTGTCTTAACGAAGCATGCAGCCCTCGGGGTGGGGGGGCTGCACCCGAAGCCCGGAAGGTTCTGTCTGAGAACAGATCTTTCTCTGCCAAGTCCCAGCAATAGGACGTTAAAAGGCAATAAAACAGTAAAAGGATGAAAAATGAAGAACGGTTGCAGGATTTGGGTATGGCTGTTCTAGAGAAAAGAAGGACTGGGGGGGGGGGGGACATGATAGCAGTCTTCCAGTATCTTGGGCTGCCTCAAAGAAGAATTGGGGGTCCCCCTATTCCCCAAAGCCCCTGAAGGCAGACAAGAAGCAACGGGTGGAAACTAATCCAGGAGAGAAGCAACCTGGAACTAAGGAGAAACTTCCTGACAGAACAATTAACCAGTGGAACAACCTGCCTCCAGAAGTTGTGGGTTTTCTAGAAGAGCTTGGACCGCCATTTGTCTGAAATGGTATAGAGTCTCCTGCTTGAGCAGGGGGTTGGACTAGATGACCTCCAAGGTCCCTTCCCGCTCTATTCTGGGTGGGCGGATGGACCGGTGACCTACGACCTCAAAAGAGGTTGGGGCTTGGTGAGTGCCCTGCTCACACAGCAAAGGGCCTGTGGCTGGAGGCGGGCAGAGTCACAGCCCCTTCTGCGTTCCAGGTGCAGACCTCGAGCAAAAGGCCTCCGGCTTCCAAGAGGACGCAGCCCCCTTCGTCCCGATCCAAGCATTTCCGTAAAAGGTAACGGGCAGCAAGCAGTCAGCAGCCCAGCTCAGAGACCACCAAGGAAGCCCCAGTACGACCCTGAGCTACAAACGTTTTTCCTCTGGCGGAGATTGAAACGGGTTGAGCCAAGCCCTGTGAATGGAGGGGAGGACGAAATTTGTGATTTAAATCGCAGGAGTCCCCTGTTCATGAGACTAGCGGTCTAGGGAGGTGCGGGGGGGCTTCCCCGGCTTGTCCCTTGAGGGGCCATAACTGGAACGGTGTGCTGAGCAAGGGGGTGGTCTTGATGCCCACAAGGTCCCTTCAGGCCCAGAATTCCAGTCTAGAGCAGCCGGCTTGAAGTCCCAAACGGGCCACTGACCCGGCGGCTGCTGCTGTATTTTAGCAGGCCCAGCAAAGTGAACCCCGTCACTCCAGCCGGCCGAGGGAACCCCACAAAAGCCGCCACTCCTCTGCTCACCCCTGCTGGCAGGTTTGACTCCAGGTGAGCCCCTCCCTCCGCCAGGCAGGCCTCTCGGGCGGCCTCCGGGGGGGGCTGGTGGAAGCTCTGGGGCGGGCTGGCCTTCTGCCTGATCTCCTGCCGGCTTCTGCCCGCAGCGTTTTCAAGACGCCCGGCCTGCGGGCCCCTGGCGCCCACGAGCGGGTCTTCAGCATCTCGGTGAACGGCAGCCCCCTGGCAGACAAGAGTGAGGTCTTCCTCGTGGTGCCCCTGGGCGGAGGAGAGGTAAGGGCCCTCGGGCGCTGCGGGGGGGAGGGGCGGCGTGGAAGCCGCCCTCGCCCAGTGGGGAGGCGCTTTGCCCTCTCGCCTCTCTCCAGGAGGGGGGAGACCTCGGGGGCTTCTGTTTCTCAGCACAGACAGACCAGCTTCGACTTGGCACGGGCCGGGGGTCCTTGCGGTTCCTGCATTAATCGGGGGGGGATTGGTGGGCTTGTTTCACCCCCAGAAAAGCCGCCCCCTAAGCCTCGGTCCTACTCCAGAGTAACGGCCCTTTGTCCTCTGCACAGAACATCCGGATCAGGGCCAGCGAGCTCTCGGAGAAGGACCTGAGGGGGCTGAACGCCCAGGCCCTGGGCAGCGTGAAGAAGCTGTCGGTAGGTCTGGCTGCTTTTCTCCGCTGTTCCTGGGTCCCAGCCGCCTCCCCCCTTCCTGGGCTCCTTGGAACCTGGTCCGGGTCGACCAGCCTTCCCGGATGCCGGGGGTCCCCCTGGAGGGGCCTCTTCGTTCCCAAGTACCCCCTGACTCCGGACAGCCGGCCCTCTTGCAGAGGCCGCTCCCGGTGTGAGCAGAGGCAAAAACATCCATGGAGTCATAGAATAAGAGCAGAAATAAAAGGCTGCCGGCTCAGCCACAGGGACTCGCAGGGCTGGGGCCGGCTCCACTTCGGGGCACCCGGAGAAGCTAGGAAGGAACCTGGTGCGAGGCTGAGCCTGGAGAGCTGGAAAAGGCGGTGGCACCTCTTTGGCCTCTGCGGGTGGGCAGGTGGGGGGCAGCTCTGCTGGGGGGAGGAGGCCTTTGCTGGGACGTCTCCTCCCTGAGTGGCCCGAGGCTGCGTCCCCTTTCTCCCCCCCCCCCCGCACAGCTTTCCATCCTGAACGGGGGGGGCTCTCCATCCTGGCTCCTCCCGGGAGGAGTCGGAAGGCAGAGGGAGGGCACCTTTCAGCCCTGTGGGGGCCGGGGGAGGCCGCCTGGGGCGTTTCCTCTGGGGGGGCCCTTCTGACCACCAGCCTCGGTTCCTCTCCTTCCAGAGTCAACTGTCGCACCTCTGCAGCCGAGTGGGCAGCCATAAGTGACGGCGCCTTCGACCGGCCGGTTCAGCCGCTCCAGTCCTGGCCGGGGAAAGGGGAGACCTGGCGCAGGGACGTCCCCCAGAGGCTGCAGGGGGCAGGAGCCCCACCTCCCGGGGTCCCCGTGTTCTTTGGTGCCCTGCAGAATCTCTATGTTGCTCTCTCTGGGGCGCCCCCCCTCCCATTTCACAGGGCGTACATGGTGTCTGGGGCAGGGAGGGCCCCCGTTTCCTTGCTTGTCCTGCCTCTCCCCCGGTTCCTTCTCACCATCCAGATCTGCTGCCCCCTTTCCGGAGCCGCAGGGGGGCGGCGTGGCTGGCTGGGAGCTGCTCTCCGTTACCCAGGGGTGTCCTGGTCGGGGCCGCCAGGTGCCTTCCCTGGGCAGGAGGCTGACTGGCCTGGCCCTGCTGTGCCCAAAGCGCTGCTCCTGCTGTGCCACCGGATGCCGGTCCCCCAGCCCCAGGGCGCCCCCTGCTTCTCTTGGCTGCCTGTGTGTGCCGGGGAGAGGGTGGCAGGCGGGAGAGCGGACCTCGGTCCTTCACAGCCCGGGGGGGGGAACAGAACCCCCCTGGACGAACGCCGGCTGCTTTCTTTATATCCGGGGAGTCCTTCCTTCCCTTCCAAGCCTTTTTTACGAGGCTTTATAGTTACCCTCTTCCATTAGGTGCAACGACACCATTTCCTTAACGGTTTTGCATTTTATAATAAAGTTTGTTGCCTTCTTCAAGGTCTGAATGGCTTCTTGGGATCACTGTGAGCCTGTGGGGTCCCCTCCTGCCCCCTCCCCACCTCGGCTGATGCCCTCCCTGACCAGAGGAGGGGGGGAGGTGCTCCTTCTGGGCCCTGCCCTCCCCAAGTCCCCCCTCCCCCCCCCCAGTGCCAGGGCGGAAGACCAGCGTCCTGGAAGGCTGCCAGTTGGGGGAGGGGGAGGGGCTGGAGAAGGCCGGTGAGGGGGTGCTGAGGCCTCTTTTTTATTTTTCCAAAAACAGCACAAGGTTTGCTCTTGGGGAGCTGCCGACAGCCAGGTTTTTACAGGTAGTCCTTGGCTTACGACCACAACGGAGCCCCAGATTTCTGTTGCTAAATGAGATAGTTGCTAAGTGAGTTTTGACCCGCTTTATGACCTTCCTTGCCACTGTTGCTAAGTGAATTAGTAATGCGGTTGTTTCAGGCCTAAGGCGGGACTAAACCGTTGTGACTTAACGACCATTTTTCACACCAGCGCTGAAGATTTCCCCAATTTGGGTCATGAAACTGACTCACATTTATGACGGTCGCCGTGTCCCGGGGTTGTGTGACCCTCTTTTGCCACCTGACAAGCAGAGTCAATGGGGAAGGCAGATTCACTTAACAACCCTGTTACTCACTTAACAACTGTGGGAAGAAAAGTCTTCATCCTGGTTCATCCAAGCCGGGGATAAATAAAACAACATGGCGACTGCTTTGGGAAGAAGGTTGCAGTTTATTGAAGAGCCAGACAGAAAGATGGTTCTGGCAGGAAGGAGGAGAGAGAAAAAGGGCTGAGCACATGTGGGGAGTGGGTTTTTATACCCTCTGAAAGCCTTTTGTTTGGAATAGTTTCCTGTTCCTGTGGCATGAACTTGGAGGCTGTTTCCTGTGTCACCTATTCTGACCTCCTGAGTTTAGGGGTGCCCCTCTGGTACTCTTGATGGTGATGGGTTAGTCCTATTATGTCCCATCTCGGGTGGGGTGCGCAGATTTTAGGTCTTTTGTCTTCTTGAGCTCCTGGCTGGGGCCTTTCCTCTGCATTTGTACAGGGCTGGCCCCTGCTTGGGGCAGAGAGACTTGGGGGCAGGGTTGGTTTCTGCTTTTAAAAATCCTTTTGAGGAACTATATTTTTCTGCCCTTTTAATATTTCCTTCTCTGAGGGGCTGACTTCCCACACAACTGCAGTGATTCACTTAACAAACATGGCAAGAAAAGTCGTAAAACGGGGCAAAGCTCACTTAACAAGTGTCTCACTTTGCAACATAAATTTGGAGCCCAATTGTGGTCGTAAGTTGAGGACCGCCTGTATCTTGATCCTCTGCAAACAGCCTGTGTTGGTTGGGAAGGTGGGGGTTGGGGGGGTGTGATTTAAGGGGGCGCTTGACTGGCGGTCGGCCATCGGGCCAGGCTTGGCTCTTACGGGCCACATGGAGCAGGCTTGGCTCTTGGCCGCCACGAGGGTCAGTCCCCGCCTGAGCCTGCCTGCCCGCCCTGCTGCCGGTTGCTCCTCTTTCCTCCCCAAAATGGAGGATTGGTCGGCTCCAGACGTTGCCGAGAGAGGCCCATCGGCAGAGGCTGCAAGTGGGGAGGCAGGAAGGGGTCCCGGTCACTGCCTGGGGAAGAGGCGACTGCAGGGATCCCCGATGGGCGGCTTGACCGTGGACAGAGCCGGCGGCCGCCAGCCTCACCTGAGTCCTCCGTGTGAGGCACATGGAAGGAAGAAAAGGCAGACTTGGGACATATTGGCAGGCCTGGAGCTTCCTCGCCATGGCAACGGAGAGTCCCGTCTTGCTCTGCTTTGCCCAGGCCCTTCCCTCCTGCCCGGTGCCCAGTTGTCCACCCCAGACAGTAAAGGAGACGTGGAGCAGCGGTTCCCAACCTTTTCTATATCCTGCACCCCTGGAACGCTTATGGTATATTCTCGCACCCCTTACAAAAGTTTGAAATAACGGCAACAAATTATGCGTATACACTATAATTTTGAAAACCCAAGTTTTCGCAGCCCCTGGAATATCGTCTCGCACCCCTGGTTGGGAACCCCTGATGTAGAGACACCAGAAGGGCTTCGGTCCAGCTGTGTCCAGATGGCCAGTCGGCTAGAAATTCTCCTGCAGAGACGGAGAGAGCTGAGCAGACGGGGGGGGGGGGGGGGGATGCTACAGATTCCTTACAAGTACTTGCAAGAAGTCACACAAAAGAGCATCCAGGCATGTTCTCCGGTATTCAAGAATGGCAATTTTGCTGCTGATGCACTTTGGGCTCATCGCCAGGAGACGGGGAGTTCTAGTCCCGCCTTAGGCTTGAAAACCGACTGGGTGACTTTGGTCAAGCCTCTCTGTCTCTCTCTCTCTCCTCCCAACCTACCTCACAGGGATGTTCTGGGAAAAATAGGAGGAAGAAGTAATAAATACGTTTGCTGCCTTGAGTCGTTTATAAAAAAATAATAATAAAAGTGGGCTCTAAATAGATCAATTAAAATTTAAAAAAATGAACGTTACAATCCCCGCGGATGACGTGAGCCCATAAATACTGAGACTTACGTAGTTGCATCGGACACTGGAGTGCAGCTGCGTACTCACAACTTTTGCACAACAAGAGTTCCTGCATGCGTTTCACACATACGGTGTCCTCTTGGTTCCTGGAGGTCGCTGCTGCTTCCAGTTTTGGAATTGGAGGGGGGGGGTCTGTGAAATTGGGCTGCCTCCCTCCCTTTGCTTCTTCATCAAACGCAATGAGGGGAAACAAAACCCGGAGGTGCCTGATGAGCAATAGGCCAGTTCCCTCCCCCGCCAGGAGAACCTTCCTCCTCCTCCTCCTCCTCACGTGGCTCAACCAGTCCCACCAAAGGGACCCGTGGACCCTCCTTGCCACCAGGGCACCGGGGAAAGTCGGGAACCGGGAACCAGAGACTTGCTTAGGTGGCTCCACTGTTGAAGGGGCCAGTCTCACCCTCTCTTCGCCTGGGGTCTGCAACTTTGCTTTCTTTTATACTGATTAATGTTTATTTTATTTATTAAATGTTTATGCCGCCCATCATCCTTAGAAGGAGACTCTGGGCAGATTACAATTTGTAAAACAAAATAATTACAGTATTAAAATTATGCTGATTAAAATATTATTAAAAACTGTACTAAAACCGAAACTAAGAGCTAAGATAGACAGGAATATGGATATATAAATATAAATATATTCTTTTTATATTTCTTTTTTTTTAATTTTTGATTTTTGTGCATTGCCCAGAATTGCTTTTAGTGAAATGGGCAGCTATATACAATTTAATAATAAACAAACAAACAAACAAACAAATAAAATGGTCATTCAGACGCGTGAAGGAGTCCACTTCTTAGGCTGGGCCAAAGCCACCGGCTGGCATTTCCCGGGTCTGAGGCCACCTGAGCCATCGTTCAAGTCAAGCGAGCAGAATTCCCTGGTGGGGGGGCTTCCCCTGAGTTTCCTTTTTTTCTTTTGGCCCGGCCCAAGACTGGCCGCTTCCACGATTGCTTGTCCAACTCACAAGTGATCTAGAAGAAGTCTGGTGGCCAGACCCAGGTGAACGGACCAAGTGGTCTCCCCATCAGAGCTAGTCCTGAAGAAGCTCTTGAGGATGGAGGGGCAGCCAGTGGGGAGGGTTATCCCCCCATAGGAAGCGGATGCCCTCTTGAAACCCTTCCTGTGGGACCATGCGAGCAACCTCTAACTGGCACTGGGGAGCCTTCTGTCCTTGGGGGAAAAACCCACCAGCGGACATGAAGTTGAAAACAGCCCGTTTCTCCATCACCTGGGGCAGAGGGAGCTGGGCCTCTCTTGCCAATTTCGGTCTGAAGGAAGATGAGACAGGTGTGTCCTTGGAGTCCCCACGAAAGCTGGATAAATCATCTTCTTCCTTGCACGGTTGAATCCTTTCTCCTCGCCTGAAGAAGCTCCTCAACTCCATTCGAGAGCTGCCTTCATCTCCTTCGTCTGGTGAGTCACGAATAGAATAGAATAGAATAGAATAGAATAGAATAGAATAGAATAGAATAGAATAGAATAGAATAGAATAGAATAGAATAGAATAGAATAGAATAGAATAGAATAGAATCTGGAAGGGACCTTGGAGGTCTTCTAGTCCAGCCAGCCTATTGCCTGCTTTGTGATTTGGGGAAGACTTCGTGCACCAGCCTAAGGACCAATTCTGTAAACCAGGGGTGTCCAAGCGTGGCAACATTAAGACTTGTGGACTTCAACTCCCAGAAATCCCCACCCAGCATAGCTGTTGCCCTCTGCTGTAAACCAAAGGCCGGTTTTCTTTGTGGCTGCCAAATGCACAAAGGAGATGATAACGTGGAAATGTTTGTTTATTGGATGTACCAATAAAATAATGTTTTGCAAGGGTTGGGGCAGTGGCTGGAATTTGGGACATCACGTTTCTTCAAGATATCATTTCCAACCTGGAATTTATATAAGAGAATCTTAGTGAAATAATCTGTAGGCATCTCTGATGCGGGAAAATGCCTGTTTTTATGGCCCCACCAAGTCCAGTCATAGAAATAACCTTAATTATGTATTAAATAATAAGGTATCATTAGGCAAAATAAATTATTGTATGCTACTATACTATACTTAACAGCATGATGTAGTCAAAATAGACTGTACTGTACTGATAATGGCAAAAAATGTTGCTTTTCAAAATAAAATTGGAAGGGCTGTAAGCACTATGCCAAGAGGCTGGCTGTGTTTTCCTCCTGGACTCTCAGAATAATATAACAGAGTAGGAAGGGACCTTTGGAGGTCTTCTAGTCCAACCCCCTGCTCAAGCAGGAGACCTATACCACTCCAGAGAAATGATTGTCCAGTCTCTTCTGGAAAACCTCAAATAATACAGCACCCACACCTTCTGGTGGCAACTTCTGTTCCACTGGTTAATTGTTCTCACTGTCAGGAAATTTCTCCTTAGTTCCAGGTTGCTTCTCTCCTTGATGAGTTTCCATCCGTTGCTTCTTGTCCTGCCTTCTTCAGGCGCCTTGGAGGATAGTTTGACTCCATCTTCTCTGTGGCAGTTCTAGGCAGGGTTTTCAGAGGTCAGCTAGCAGCCAATTTCTCTTCTTTGGTCAGTATTTACAAGCAAGAGTTTCCAGGGGGAAGGAAAGAATCCAATAAGCTATATTGGATTTCTGTCTGGTCCAATTTCTTAGAATTCTTAGAATAGAATAGAGCTGGAAGGGTCCTAGTCCAGCCCCCTCCTCAAACAGGAGACCCTATACAATTTGAGACAAGTGACTGCCCAGTCTCTTCTTAAAAACCTCCAGTGATGGAGCACCCTCAACTTCCAGAGGCAACTTCTGTTCCACTGGCTAATTGTCCTCACTGTCAGGAAGTTTCTCCTTAATTCCAGGTTGTTTCTTGATGAGTTTCCATCCGTTGCTTCTTGTCCTGTTTGTTTATTAAGAATGTTTCATTAATGTTTCTTCATTCTTTGAAGTACTTTCTCCAAATATTGCCTCTTCACTCATTACAGCATCCTATCTTAGAAATATTAGCAACGTGATTTCTACTTACGGAGTGGCTGCTTCCCTCTCCAGTCCCGTCCCTTCGGCCCCGGGTGTAACCACGCTGTCCAGCCGTAACTTCTCCATCTTCTTCCTCCCTCCAGCAGAGGACTGGAGCCCGGACTTGGGTGCGATGAGTCAACATGCTTCCGGACCCCCAACAGCCCAGCAACCAGAGCAGCCTCCCTCCTGCTTCCTTCATCCTGGTCGGCATCCCTGGCCTGGAGGAGTACCACAGCTGGATGGCCGTGGCCTTCTGCCTGATGTACCTCTTCGCCCTTCTGGGAAACCTCTCCCTGCTCTTCCTCATCCGGATGGAGCGCAGCCTCCACCAGCCCATGTACCTCTTCCTGGCCATGCTGGCCGTGGCCGACGTGACCTTGTCGTCCTCCACCGTGCCCAAAACCCTGAGCGTCCTCTGGTCCTACTCCAAGGAGATCTCCTTTGACGGCTGCCTCGCCCAGATGTTTTTCACCCACATCAGCTTCATTGCAGAGTCCACCATCCTGCTGGCCATGGCTTTTGACCGCTACGTCGCCATTTGCCGGCCGCTGCAATACACCTCCATCCTGTCCCCCTCCGTGGTTGCCAAGACCGGCTTGGTGGCTCTGGCCAGGAGCTTCTGCGTGATGTTCCCCACCGTCTTCCTCCTCAAGAGGCTGCCTTACTGCGGGAAGAGGGTGATGCCCCACTCCTACTGCGAGCACATGGGCATTGCCCGCATGGCCTGCGCCAATATCGCCGTCAACATTTGGTACGGCTTTGTGACCACCCTTCTCTCTCCAGGCCTGGACGTGCTCCTCATCGCCGCTTCTTACCTGCTGATCCTCAGGGCCGTCTTCAGGTTCCCTTCCAAGGACACCCGCCTCAAGGCGCTGGGCACCTGCGCCTCCCACCTCTGCGTCATCCTCATGTTCTACACCCCGGCCTTCTTCTCGTTCTTCGCCCACCGCTTCGGCCATGGCATCCCCCAGTCTGTCCTCATCCTCCTGGCCAACCTCTACCAGCTGCTGCCCCCAATGCTCAACCCTGTCGTCTACGCCGTAAAAACTCAGCTGATCTGGAAAAGGCTCAGCACGGCCTGCAGCAAATAATAATAATAATAATAATAATAATAATAATAATAATAACAACAACAACAACAACAACAACAACAACAACAACAACAACAACAAAAAGTTGGAAGGGACCTTTGGAGGTCATCTAGTCCAACCCCCTGCTCAGGCAGGAGACTACCATTTCAGACAAATGGCTGTCCAATCTCTTCTTTAAAACCTCCAATGATGGAGCATTCCAAACTTCTGGAGGCAGGTTGTTCCACTGGTTAATTGTTCTGTCAGGAAGTTTCTCCTTAGTTCTGGGTTGCTTCTCTCCTTGATCAGTTTCCATCCGTTGCTTCTTGTCCTGCTGTCTGGTGCTTTGGAGAATAAATTGACCCCCTCCTCTTTGTGCTCAGTGGGTAGAGTCCCCACTGCCTTACAGACAAGGTGGGCGTGGAAAAGCCAGCCCCACTGGCTCTCGTTTCCATTGCTTGAATGGCGTTTTGGACCCGTGAGGAAGCAGTTGGGGCCCCCACTCCATCTGATCAAAAGCGTCTTTATTGCCCTCCTCCTTAAAGTTTGTCTTGCTCTGAGTTAAGGGCTGATAAACAGTGAGCTGCTTTGGGCTGTTGGTTTGATCTCCGAGCTTGGGGATTTGGCTGCAAACATTTCGCCTCTTTTCCTGGGGGGGGGGGACATCTTCAGTGTGCTTTGAATCATGCTCGTCCGTCAGAGCACTGGCCTTTAAATACCTTTTTGTGTGATGTAAATTGGCGTGGGTGTTATTTGTCCGGGTGTTTCTGAGTCATGGTCTGGTTTCGGGCTGTTTGATTGGCTGGTTGTTGTTGCTGGGCCACAGTCCTTGGTGTGTAAGTATCGTCTGTGTGATGCAAATGGTGTTAGTTTGTTTGGTTGCCTCTGAGTCATGGTCTGGTTTTGGGTTGTTTGGTTGGCTGGCTGTCGTTGTCGAGATGTGATCCGGTTTCTAGTGAGGGGTTGTGATTTTTGTTGCTGTGTGGTGGGGTGCCTGTTTGTTCATTTTAATAGCCCAAAAGCAAACCATGACTCAGAAACATCTGCTTAATCTTTCTTTGCATTTGTTCATTACACAAAAGGGAAAAAAATAATCCAATTTATCAAAGCAGCACTGTAAAAGATTAGGAATACAAGTCAAAATAGGCAAGAAAATGGCAAGAGAACATCGTTCCATTCTAGACGAGTTCAAATCACCGGGCCCTGACGGATCACATCCCAGAGTTCTGAAGGATCTGGCAGAAGAGGTCTTGGATCCACTGAACCGTCTCTTTCAAAGATCCTAGAGCCCCTGGGAACCACCTGAGGAGTGGGAAAGAGCTGATGTGGTCCCCATCTTCAAAAAAAGGGGGGAAAACAGATCTAGGAAACTACAGACGTATCAGCCTGACCTCAATACTTGAGAGGATTCTGGAAAAGATAATCAAGTAATGGATCTGCAAACACCTGGAAATAAGCAAAGCTATTACTGGAAGCCAACATGGGTTTGTCAAAAATAAATCACGTCAAATAAACCTTACTGCATTCTTTGACAAAGTCACTAAATTAGTGGGCTAGCAAAATGCTGTGGACATAGTGTCCTTGGATTTCAGTGAGGCATTTGAGAACAACCTACTTCTTAGTAAGACAGAAAAATGTGGGTTAGACAGCATCACCACCAGACGGATTCGTAGCTGGCTGACCAACCGCACCCAACGGGTAGTCCTCACTGGAACCGCATCTACATGGAGGAAAGCACGCAGTGAGGTACCCCAAGGCTCTGTCTTAGGCCTAGTGCTCTTTAATATCTTCACAAACAGTTGAGATGAGGGGATAGAAGGGAATTCACCTGGCGTCTAGTGGGGGGAATGGCCAACACCCCAGAAGATAGGCTCAAGATCCAGAAGGATCTTGACAGACTTGGACACTGGGCCCTATCTAACAAAATACAATATATTGGTGTGAAAGGTAAGGAATTACACTTAGCAAGAAAAACCCAGTGCAGAGGTATAGAATAGGCGGTACTTGGCTCAGCAGCAGTAACTGTGAGAGGGACCTAGATGTCCTAGTGGACAACCGTTTAAGTACGAGCCAGCCGTGTGCTGCAGCTGCCAAAAAAGCCAACGCAATATTAGGCTTCATCAACAGAGGGAAGGAATCGATGTAAAGTGTTAATACCACTTTATACTGCACTGGTAAGATCACACTAGAAATATGGCATCCGGTATTGGTCACCGCAACACAAAAAGATGTTGAGACTCTAGAAAGAGTGCAGAGAACAGCAACAAAGATGATTAGGGGACTGGAGGCTAAAACATACGAAGAACGGTTGCAGGAACTGGGTATGTCTCGTCTAACAAAGAGGAGGACTAGGGGTGACATGATAGCAGTCTTCCAGTATTTGAGGAGCTGTCACAAAGAAAAGAGGGGTGTCAGCCTTTTGTCCAAATCACCTGAGGGCAGAGCAAGAATTAACAGATGGAAGCTTGTCAAAGAGAGATTCAACCTAGAACTAAAGAGAAATTTCCTATCAGTGAGAACAATCAATCAGTGGATCAGTTTGCCTCCAGAAATTGTGGGTGCTCCAATACTGGAAGTTTTCAAGAAGAGACTGGACAGCCGTTCGTTAGGAACGGTATAACGTTTCCTGCTTGAGCAGGGGGTTGGACTAGAAGACCTCCAAGGTCCCTTCTAACTCTGTTATTCTATTATAAATGTCAGCTTCATTTAATGCCTTCCATGAACTTTAATCTTACAAATTGTAATTTGGCCTGTAATCTCCCTGGATTTTGCAAAGTCCTGATGATGCAGCTGCTTCAGCCCTTCACCGTGGATTTTGGCTTTCCCTCTTATTATTTATTGCTATGTTATCATGCTGCATTTTGTGCTATTGATGGGTTTTGCTCCATTGTGCCCCACCAAAAGTCATTACAATTGGGGTGGTTTATAAGTATTGTAAATAAAGAATAGTAATAAATAGAAACTGTTCTTCTTTAGCCCCATAAAAGATACCTAATTTTAACAACAGGTACTCCTGATTTGGCCGTCTGCATGAACCCCTGTAATTGAATCTCTGAGTAGGTACCAACAGAAGACCAATCTGATATGTCCCCAACCCACCCACCCATTCCATAGAAAGCCCCTTCCCCACCCCAGATCCCTGGCCCGGCCTGGCTGCGCACTCTGAGCTTGGTTTGCGGCCCTGCCCTGGGAGAAACCAAACCAGGGAAAGTGATCGGCCATTTTGACCGAACAAGCTTCGTCTCCTTTCCTGCGCCAGACCTTCCGGCCGGGTGGCTGAGGGAGATTTTCCCCTCAGGGCCAAAAGTGAGTAAAACAGCAGGGACTCCCGGAGAGATTGCATGAATGTGAACTCCATTTGATAATTTTAAAAGTGATTTTGAAACTTACCTTATAAATATTGGGTAGGAGTTTTATAACTGAATTTTAACTTGAAGCACACAGTGTATCAGCTGCACTTTGACGGTGACAAGCTACTGCAGAAGAGCAGTAAGCCGACTCATTATGATTAATTGTTTTGTGTATCCTGCCTTTATTATTTTTACAAATAATTAAAGGTGACAAACATATTCAACAAACCTTCCTCTTCGTATTTTCCCCACAACAATAGCCCTGCGAGGTGGGCTGGGCTGGTGGGAGAATGACTGGCCCAAAGTCACCCAGCTACTTTCATGGCTAAGGCGGGACTTGAACTCGCCGTCGTCTGCTTTCTAGCCTGGTGCCTTAACCACTAACTAGACTAAACTGGGCCTTAGATCAGAATGTATTACTTTTGATCAGATGAGACCGTCTGCCTCCGAGCCAGAGACACGCAGGGCTCACTTTTACACACCCCAAACCCCAAACAGGAGGACGAGTGCGTTTGTTTATTTATTTGCCGAAGTTATTGGCTGCCCATCTTGCCAAAGGGCAACTCTGACAACTCTTTGTGTTTATGTGCCTCATTTCCATCCAAAAATCAGCACAGACCCTGGGCGGGCCTCCTGAACAACTCAGAGAATGAAGCTCTTTTTTAGAGTACACCAGCCACGCTTATGAACCACAAGACAGCCACGCCAAGCATGTGAGCAATCTTTATTTGAGTTTTAGAGTTCCTCCTCAACGGCGAAGGAGCTGGAAATCTGTTTCATCTCGAGGAGGCTACTCAGAGGGCCGGCACAGACCCTCTGAAATGTATTCTGTCCTGGCAAAAGGAACGGGGACCACCAGCCTTTCTCCCTTGTTCTGAAATATCAAGCCAGGATTGCATGGAAAACCCTATTTTGATTTCCAGTCTTTGCTCTTTAACGGCGCTCTTCTTAAAGAGGAAAGCACATTGTTCTCTTTCTGATACCATAAAGGAGTTTCTGACCGCAGCCGATACCACTTAAACAAATTCAGAAATTGCAACGTTGCTCTGAATTGCAGTAACGGGCGAAGAAAGTCCACGGCGGATGTGAAATCGTACATCACAATGCTTGCAGCTCAGAGTCCCACCGAGTCCAGGCTCTCAGGGTACCCCCTCCCTCTGAAACCTCTTGAGGATCCCCCTGAGGATCTGTTTGGTCTTCACACTGTGCACAATGGGGTTCATCATGGGGGGCACCAGCAGATAAGCGTTGGCGATGAGGATGAAGGCGATGGGGGACGCCTGCCTCCCAAATCGGTGGATCATGCTGAGCCCAAGCATGGGGATGTAGAAGCTGAGGACCGCACAGAGGTGGGAGATGCAGGCTCTGGGCGCCCGGGAGCGTCCCTCCACGGAGGCCACTCCCAGGACAGTCCTGAGGATCAAGACGTAGGAGAGGACCAGCAGGAGCGAATCCACCCCTGTGGAGGAGAGCATAACAATCAGGCTGTTGCTGATCCTTTTATCTGAATGAGCCACCTTTAGGAGATCACACACACATTTACCCTCCCATATTCCAGATGCTTCAGAATGAAGGGACCTGGCAGGGCAAGGCAAATGGACCGGAGGGCTACTCCCACCCCAATCTTGATGACCGTCTCTTATGTATCTCAGACGGTTCCAGATGGCCACCAAGCGATCGAAGGCCATAGAGAGTAGAATACCCAACTCAAGAATGGAGAAAGCGTGGATGAAGAACATCTGGACCAAGCAGGCATCAAAGTGGATCTCAGGGTGGTTGAACCACAGGACACTCAGCGTGGTGGGCAAAGTGGCCAAGGACAAGCCCAGGTCCGAGAGGGCCAGCATGGAAAGGAAATAGTACATGGGGGAGCGGAGAGTTGGGTCCGTCCTGATGACGAAGAGGATGGTGCAGTTCCCTGTGAGGGCCACCAAGTACATGGAGCAGATGGGGAGGGAAATCCAGAAATGGTGTTTTTCTAGCCCCGGAAAGCCTGTCAGGAGGAAAATTGGGGGCCTGGATTCTGAGTGGTTGCTGAACATGGGGATATTTCTGTTAATTGTTTTCTTCACTGGGAAAAAAGCCACAAGAAGTTATTCAGATGGCCTCTGCTGATCATTGATGAAGCTTCACACGCATCCAGCGTCCGTTTTCATAGGTCCTAGATCTCCCCAGCACAGTGTCCTGCCTCGGGATGTGTTGGATTCCAGTTCCATAACTCCACCTAGTTTGGCCTATGACTATGGACTCAACTCCAACATGTCTGCAGGTCATCATCAAATCTGACAAAGTGAACATATTCTTAGCAAAATCAGAGCTTCTGCCTCTACAGACAGACCTTCACGGAGGCAAAGTGAGGGCGCCTGAGGAATGTGTGTCAGAATGCACACTCTGCCTCTTTTGTGTTTGCATCACAATATCATATGCAAATATATAAGATGCTGAGCTTGTATCTTGATACTACAATTTGCCCCTCAGTATTTGCAACAGCTTGGCACACACAGAGCCACAAATAAATGTGCAGCAGTTCGTTTGTAAGCTTAGCTGGACACACCTCTCTTCCCACGGATTCTTCCCTGGGAAAGTTCCTCTCTCACCCAGACCCCACCTTTTCTTTTTCCTGAATGGAAAGCTTGCCAGCCAAATGCTCTTCTGGGCACCTAAGAGGAAATCCGAAAAGGTTGTGCCTTTCTCTGAGTTGTGCAATGCAACAGATCCTTCAAAGGTGTCCTTTTAGGCTAAATGAATGCCCCCTTGTGTTCCCAGAACTTTAAGATCTTGAGGTGTTGATGGGTGTCCCGCTTAGAAGACCTTCCAACTCTGCTATTCTGTTATTATGGATTCCGTCTCCTTGTACTCCACCCAGGTTTATTGCTGTACTAACTGAGATTATTTACTGACGTTGTTCCCTTCTTTGCTGCTGTTGCTGCTGCCGATTCCCTTCGCCCACCCAAGGCCCCACTCGCCAAGTGGAAATTCTTGTTCTTGCTTCCTGGCACTGAGGGCAGAACGCTGATGCTCAGGCTTTGCTTCGCTCTGGGGACAACTCCCTCAACGGCTGCTCCTTGGATGGTTCCCCAAGAGCATCTCTCCGTTTTCCTCTCGCGTGCAAACTCAGCAGCGGTTGGGGAGCCCCAGGACACCCGGGGTGGAGGTCCCTAGGGAGGGGGCCTCCCCACCCCTTGTCTCCGGAGCCCTTGATCGCAGGTGGGTCAGCCTCATCTGGGCTGTGGGTCTTGTGGGGGAATGGTCAGAGCAGTGGAGGATGGGGCTTGGGGACTCAGCTCTTGGGCTTCCACGGCGCCTGTCAGGGAGATCCTGACTAAAATCAGGATTGAGGGTCTGGACTCCGGAAACGGTGGCCCAGCCCCATGGCCCTGGGGCATTGCAAGCAGCCACCCAGCCTCTCACTGGTTCTTTAAGATTTCCCATTGAAGGCAAAACATCAAATGTCTATGGAGATTCTCAACCACCCAGGTGGTGGCTGTCCCACAGGTGGTTTTCCAAAAGGCAACTGGACTTCTTGGGGTTTTTTTCTTTTTTTCTTTGAAAACATTTCGCTTCTCAACCAAGAAGCTTTTTCAGCTCTTCTTCTTCAGAACTGAAGAAGCTTCTTGGATGAGAAGTGAAACGTTTTCCAAAAAAAATCCAGAAAAAAGCACCTTTGGGACACTTATTGATGACTTTATAGGGTGGCTGAAATCAGAAAGAGTCCAGGACTACCTTTCAAACTAATCCATTTTATTAAAAGGCACAAGCCCACCCACCCCTCTTTTTTTTCCCACCCCACCGCATCCCAATTCAAGTCCTCCCTCAGCCCGGCCGTCCCACCCATCTGCTGAAGGGAGCTTCAGTTCACAAGAGCTTCTGCCTTTTGTGAAACACGATCCATCCGCTGCGGATTTCTTGGTAGGATCTGACTAGGGATTGGTACCACCCCGGATTTCCTAGCAATCTCTGACCCCTTTTACAGAGTGGGGACAGTGGACTGCGGTATTCTGAGTTTTGCTGTGAGAAAAGTGAGCTGCTGATTGTCTGCAAAGGATCCACAGAGGGGTGGTGGGAGAAAGATGGGACAAAGTCGGAAGGGAAGATTAGGACAATCCCAGCAAGAAGATACGGGCGGTGTGGTCAAGGGCTCTGGGGCTCGATAGCCAGAAAAACAGTTTAACAAAAAGAAGGACTAAGGGTGACGTGATAGCAGTCTTCCAATATCTAAGGGGGCTGCCAGAAAGAAGAAGGGACCAACCTATCCCCCAAAGCATCAGAAGGCAGGACAAGCAAGCAACGGAGGCATGCTTATTAAGGAGAGGAGCAACCTGGAACTAAGGAGGAACTTCCTGGCAGTGAGGAGGACAATTAACCAGTGGAACTGCCTGCCTTCAGTTGTTGTGGGTGCTCCATCATTGGAGGTTTTTAAGGAGAGACTGGATAGCCATCGGTCCGGAATGGTATAAGGTCTCCTACTTAAGCAGGGGGTTGGACTAGAAGACCTCCAGGGTCCCTCCAACTCTGTTATACTGTTACTCTATCATTCTAGGGTGGAGCCCAGCACTACCACAGCGGCCCAGACAGGTGGTGGAGGAGATGCTGTGGCCAAAGGAGCTACTCTCTCACTCCTTCCTCCTCCTCAAGCAGCTGAGGAGGTCCTGATAACTGGCCAGGGAGGGTGGGGGCCCAGAGTTGCCTAGCAACAAGCAGAGGGCCCTGAGTGACAGGGCAGACTCTCCCAGGAGGCGCAGAGAAGCAAAAGTCTGAGATAAGCAAGGAGAAGGGAAGGTTGGCTGAAAAAGGAGAAACAATGAAGCAGAATCCAGAAGAGCAACGGGACGTACTGTAGGGCAGCGGGCACCATTCTGCGTGTGCCACTGCGGCCAGCCCCAACTCTCTGGCTGCCTGTTGGGCTAGTAAGCGCGGCTGCTCCCCCAGAGTTGTCCAACCTGGCCTGTGATGGTCCCCGTCCTTAAAACCACCTTAGAAGCAGACTGCAACACGGGCCGGGGGTCCCCTTCCCTGCAGTCTACACCCCAACAGGGCTGCCGTATAACAAGCAGCACCCAGAGCGATTCCACTTACCTTCCCCAGCACAAGGAAAGAGGGAAGAAACCGAATCTTCTCCCCTCCCCCCAATTTAGATGAGCCTGACTGGGAGAGTTACTCCAGATTTATTTGTTTATTTCAATCAATCAATCAGTCAATCAGTCAGTCAGTCAGAATAGAGCTGGAAGAGACCTTGGAGGTCTTCTAGTCCAACCCCCTGCTCAAGCAGGAGACCCTGCACCATTTCAGACAAATGGCTGTCCAGTCTCTTCTTCAGAACTTCCAGTGTTGGAGCATTCACCGCTTCTGGAGGCAGGTAGTTCCACTGGTTAATTGTTCTAACTGTCAGGAAGTTTCTCCTTAGTTCCAGGTTGCTTCTCTCCTTGATGAGTTTCCATCCGTTGCTTCTTGTCCTGCTTTGGAGAATAAGTTGACCCCCTCTTCTTTGTGGCAGCCCACAATAAAATAAAATTATTTATTTATTTGTAAAATGTATTAGCCGCCCATCTTACTGCAGCTTTAGTCACTCTGGGCAGCTTACAACAGGGGTTCTCAACCTTTTCTTCACACGGACCCCCTTTGAATACCTTTTATGGCCACGGACAGGGCCACGGAGCCCCAAGACTTAAGATTTAAATCATAACATTTCTTCAAGCCTTCGCAGACCCCCTGTGACAATACCGCAGCCCCCCCAGGGGTCTTGGGCCACAGGTGGAGAACCACTGGCTTACAATATTCTGGGAAATGGCATGAATAATGAGGTAAGAACCAGGACAGACTTCCAATCTCCGCAAAAGTCCCAACAAGAGTCCAGAATCAAGCACAGAAGCTTTTATTTACTTATTTATTTAAATTTATATGCCGGTCAAGCCTCCCGTCTCCCTTACAAAGGGAGACAAAAATATCTCCCATGGGGAAAAAAAAACAACTGAATGAACTTTCTATTTTTCTTTTCTTTAGAGGTATTTCTGGATTCTGCTTAAGATGGCACTTAAGCTACGTCACTCTCAACCTCCGAAGAAGCTGAAATGGATCCAGTCAACAAAAGTGAATTTGCGGGGGGGGGGGGGGGGGGAACTCCAGAGCCAGACTTCCTCCATGATCTGAAATGAAAGGTTTTTAAAAAATCTTTCCCCTCCTGCAAGTCTGAGCTTTTCTGGAAGCCCCTTCTGTCTTCCCTGGCTGCACTATGAACTATGGAATCACATTTCTTGTTGAATTCCACGCACGTCTCCAGAGAGGGGAAAAGAACTACAAGCCAAAAATGGCCATTAGTTGTGATGACCTCCATGAGGTTCTCACTGTTCTCTGCCCCTCTGAAACCTCTTGAGGATCCCCATGCGGATCTGTTTGGTCTTCACACTGTACACAATGGGGTTCATCAAGGGGGGCACTAACAAAAAAGCGTTGGCGATGACGATGTAAACGATGGGGGACGCCTGCCTCCCAAATCGGTGGATCATGCTGAGCCCAAGCATGGGGATGTAGAAGCTGAGGACCGCATAGAGGTGGGAGATGCAGGCTCTGGGCGCCCGGGAGCGTCCCTCCACGGAGGCCACTCCCAGGACGGTCCTGAGGATCAAGACGTAGGAGAGGACCAGCAGGAGCGAATCCACCCCTGTGGAGGAGAGCATAACAATCAGGCCGTAGACGCTGCTGTTCCTCCTATCTGAATGAACCAACTTCAGGAGATCCGGGTGCAAACACATAGAGTAGGAAAGCACATTCATCCTTCCAAATTCCTGAAGACTCATAAGGATGGGGCCTGGCAGGACAAGGCAAATGGACCGGAGGGCACCTCCCACCCCAATCTTGATGACCGTCCCATTGGTCAAGACACTGGTGTACCTCAGAGGGTTCTGGATGGCCACCAAGCGATCGAAGGCCATGGCCAACAGAATGCCAGATTCCATAATGGAGCAAGCATAGATGAAGGTCATCTGGGTCAAGCAGGCATCAAAGTGGATCTCAGGGTGGTTGAACCACAGGACACTCAGCGTGGTGGGCAAAGTGGCCAAGGACAAGCCCAGGTCCGAGAGGGCCAGCATGGAAAGGAAATAGTACATGGGGGAGTGGAGAGTTGGGTCCGTCCTGATGACGAAGAGGATGGTGCAGTTCCCTGTGAGGGCCACCAAGTACATGGAGCAGATGGGGAGGGAAATCCAGAAATGGAGTTTTTCTAGCCCCGGAAAGCCTGTCAGGAGGAAAATTGGGGGCCTGGATTCTGAGTGGTTGCTGAACATGGGGATATTTCTGTTAATTGTTTTCTTCACTGGGAAAAAAGCCACAAGAAGTTATTCAGATGGCCTCTGCTGATCACTGATGAAGCTTCACATGCATCCAGCTTTCGTTTTCATCGCTACCAGACCTTCATAAGATGCTGTGCTACCTCCACATGCTTTTGATTTCAAGGCCAATAACTGCAACCTACTTTGGGGGGCTGTCTGGACCTAAATCCAACATGTCTGCAGGTCATCAACAGGTTGGGGGTGTTAAAATATATTCTTAGCTGCTCACCTTTCAGTTCTCGCTTATAGAGAATCACTCACACACCTGCACACACAAATGCACAGTGTAGAGGTTGGTTTCCCGAACTGGCAAATGACATCCTTCTCACCTCTCCTTTTCCTCTTTTCTATCCTTTCTCTCTCTCTTGCATTCTGTGCATTCACAAAACCCATAGATTGCCCAACTGGAGAACCTCAACTCTCACCAGGCATTCCAGCTTAATTACAATTGTTTGAACAAAGAAACTGACGACACGTTGGATGTCCAAGAAGAAAAGAGCGACTTAGTCTGCCCCTTCACCTCCACAGCTGTGGAATCCTCAATCCCAGGAAGTTTTGGCTCCGTCAGGATCTCCCCAAATATCCTTCACCACAAGGAAAACATAGTTCTTCTCCCAGACCTTTAAAATCCTGCACTTCAGTAGGTTTCTCCAACTCCTCGGCATCTCTTTCCTGCAAGATATGGCCATGAGAAGAGAGAGTGAAAGGGGACCGTGTGTGTGTGTGTGTGTGTGTGTGTGTGTGTGTGTGTGTGTAAAGAGGCAGCTTTTCTAGGAAAACGGAAGGACCAACCGGCAGTGATGGAGGAAGGGGAAGGGTTGCCAAAGGAGGAAGAGTCCCTCCATTCAGCAGAAAAACTTGAAAACGCACAAGGACAGAGGCTCAAAGGGAAGGAACAGGTGAAGAGAGGATAGAACCACAATCCGGACTTTAGGCTTGGACTGGAACCCCAGCTGACCCTCCCCAACAGGCAAAGCCACTCACTGCCTCTCCTCTTTCCTTGCTCTCTTGCAAATGAGGGCAGATGCTTTATGGCTCCAGGTTTGCCTCCCTCTTTTCCCCAGGGCCAGCTGGCTCCTCGCTTGCTCCAGGGTGTTCTTCCTCCTGGTCTCTCCAGATGTTCCCCCCCATTTCTGTGGGGATGGGGGCGGTGAAAGGGCAGGCATCCAGCAGACCGGCTTACGGGGAGCCTCGGCTCTCCCAATTTCCGCTCCGTGGAGGGATGGACCCCACGGAGGGCTGCAGCTCCTCCCACCTCTGCTGTGGGCTGTGGGGTGAATCCTCAGAGCCGCTGAGGGATGGGGTAACTGGCGGTTCAGCCAGAGGGTGTCCAGGGAGCTGGCATCAGGAACTGGGGCTGGTGCCCATCCACACCAGCAGTTTAACATGCTTTGCTCCCGTCTGTCAGGTGGCATCAAGTACACCAGCTCAGCTCTCTCTACCCCGGAAGCGTCTCTAACCTGCCTTGGTCAGGAGGCCAGAGACTGGCCTGGACAGCGTCCTAGGAGGCAGTTCTGGTGCAGAAGGCGGTGGGTTTCCACGTGTGCATGAAAGATCTTCGCTTTGTTTGTTCTGCCAATGTGGGCTGGGGTTGCAGGAGGACACGCAGGGACACCTGGCAAGAATGAGAGGGTTGTCCAAAAGTCTCCTCTTCCTCCAGACCTTTAGAGAACTCCTGGTCTGCTGCTTCTCTGGGGATGACAAAGCCCTTGAGAAATTGGCAGACCAAGGCCTGCCCATGGACAGAAAGGGAAGAGCGCCCCCACCTGTCCGGTCCGTGGCTGTGCTGATCTTAACAGAATAACAGGGTTGGGAGGGACCTCTAGTCCAGCCCCCTACTCAAGCAGGAAACGGTACACCATTTCAGACAAGTGGCTGTCCAATCTCTTCTTAGAAACCTCCAGTGTGGGAGCACCCACAACCTCTTAATTGTTCTGTCAGGAAATCCCTCCTTAGTTCTAGGTTGTCTCTCTCCTTATCTGAAGTGCCCCCCGTGATGTCCCTGGCAAGATTTCTGTCAGGAGGAGAGGGGGCTGAGGCCCAGTGGGAGGCTGTGTCGTGAGGAGGGGTCCGTCACGGTTGGTGAGCGAGGCATCCCAAACCGAAAGTCAGGGGGTGGGTGGAGATGCCCATTTCTTGTGCTCCTAAGTGCAGATCCACCCGTTCCCTGACTTTGGCTTTGGGGTACCTATCCAGCCATCCCTGAAGGACACCTCCGCACAACACAGCCTCCCGCTGGACCTCAGCCCAGAACCGAGGTCAGCCACTTTGGGGGTTTTGACCCTTCTCTTTCTTCCATCCGCTGGGCTTGAAATGAGTCCACACAACGGTTGCCAGGACGGTGAAGGGTTTGAAAACCAAGTTCCACGAGGAACCGTTAAAGGATCTCGGTATGGTTAGCCTACAGGAGGAGACTTAGATCAGAAGTCTTCAAATTTGTGAGAGATTCTGATACGGAAGAAGTCTTTTTATTCTCCGTCACTCCAAAGGAAAATCCAGAACCCAGGGGTTAGAGCTACAAGGGAGAAGGATTCAGGCTAGATACCAGGGGAAACTTCTTGATTGTATGAACTGTTAACCAGTGGAACTGGCGGCTACTTGAAGTGGCACCTTCTCCTTCCCGAATGTCTTTCCACAGAGGCCAGGAAACAGTCATCTGTCAGAGATGCTCCAGGGGATCCTTCACTCAGCAGACTGTTGGAACAGATGACCTCTAGTATCCCTTTCGGCTGCAGGATGTTATGTTGTAAAAACGGAGTGAAGGAAATACAGGAGCCATCTTTTTAATTTTTAATTTAATTTTAATCTCTGAACAGATTAACAACTCATCCACCTCTCTACCCCTCAACCTCTTAAAACAGCTTTGAGAACAGCAATGGTACGTAGACTTATATCCCACTTCCCAGCGCTTTACAGTCCTCTCTAAGTGGTTTGCAGAGTTGCCCCCCAACAATCTGGGTCCTCGTTTTACCGACCTCGGAAGGACGGAAGGCTGAGTCAACCTTGAGCCGGTGAGGATCGAACTCCTGGCTGTGGGCAGAGTTAGCCTGCAATGCTGCATTTTAACCATTGTGCCATCACAGCTCCTGATAACTGTGTGATCCTCTTCAAACCTCCCAATATGAGTGGCTCAGGAGGGGGGGCAACATTCTCTTCCCTCCCTTGAACATCCAGTAGAAGAAAAATCCCTCCACTCCTTCCCATAGCAAAGACCCCCCCCCTCATTTCAGGCACAGGCATGTAGGAATAGCCCTTCCCTTCCCTGGGCGGGCAAGTCAGCTGCAAGGGGTTGATGGCCAAAAGCCAGGAGGACCCCAGCCTCAGCTCTTGAGTCCCTGCTGGCTCCAAGATCCCCTCGGATGAGGTGGAGGAGGGGACCCTTGGCCAGGCCAGGCAGAGAACCAGGAACAGCCTGCAGTCCAGCACAGAGGTTGGTCTAGACCAGGGGTGGGCAATCTTGGCTCTTTTATGACTGGTGGACTTCAACTCCCAGAATTCCTGAGCCAGCATGGGGGAACTATGGCCCCCTTGATGACTGGTGGACTTCAACTCCCAGAATTCCTCAGCCAGCATGGGGGAACTATGGCCCCTTCATGACTCGTGGACTTCAACTCCCAGAATTCCTCAGCCAGCATGGCTCAGCTTGGAAACCTCTCCCTTTCCCCTTAGCATGGCTGGCTCAGGAATTCTGGGAGTTGAAGTCCACCAGTCATAAAAGAGCCCAGGTTGCCTACCCCTGGTCTAGAAGACCTAGGGCATCACCCATGGGGATTGACCGATGGATTGATGATATGCCACCAAATTGATGTGGTCTCTTAATGATCACATAGATGGATTTTTCCCCCCATGATGACGTCAGGTCTTTCAACAATCCACTCATTGCCACTGTAGCTGAGTCCATCCACCTTGCTGTGGTCATCCTCTTCCTCTTCCTCAGCACTGGAGCCTTCTTCAGAGAGCTGGCTCTTCACATAATGTGTTTGAAGTAGGGTGATGTTCATTTGGGTCTACAGTAAGAGTTTTTCTGGGTTGATTTGTTTGATGATCCATTATTTTTCTTCCTGGCTGCCCACAGAATTCTTAGCAGCCTCCTCAAACCATCCATGTTCAAAAGCCTCAATGCTCTTCCTGTCCTGATCCTTCAAAGTCCAGCTTTGGCTTCCAAGAGCGTTGCAGGGATGTTTCTGTGTTAAGGGGGATTTAAAAGCCCTCTAAGTGGAAGAGACCCCTGGATTTCCTTGGTGCTGGAGAGCGTAAGAGCTCAGAGCTGGGATTTGGGAACGTTGCTCCATGTAGAGCAGCAAACGGAGAACCACGGACTTGGAAGGGACCTGGATCAACTCCCTGCTTGATTTTACTGGATTTCCATTGCTAGCCTGGGGGCAGCGGGGAGGGACCCTGCCTGCTGTTTGGCACTCTGTTCCCTTCCTCCTTATGGATTCTGTAGTTCTTGTTAAACGTGCTTTTGATATAGGGGCAAATGCAGAGCTCCTGGATCTGGGTTGGGGGGATCAGGTGCTTTGGAGAACAGGTTGACCCCCTCTCCCTGTGACAGCCCCTCAAACATTGGAAGACTGCGATCGTGTCATCTCTTGTCTTTCTTTTCATTAAACTGGACATGCCTATTTCCCTTAGCCCAGGGGTCTTCAAACTTGGCCCTTTTATGACTTGTGGACTTCAACTCCCAGAATTCCTCAGCCAGCGTGCCTGGCTGAGGAATTCTGGGAGTTGGTCCAAAAGTCATCAAAGGGCCAAGTTTGAAGACCCCTGCCTTAGCCGTTCATTAGAGGTTTAGCCTCCAGCCCCCTAATCATCCTTGCTGCTCTTCTCTGCACTCTTTCTAGAGTCTCAACATCTTTTTTTGTGATGGGGTAGCCAGAATTGGATGCAGGATTCCAAGGTGCAGCCATAGAAATCGACTGATTCCCCTGTTTGCCAAGAATGGATTACTTTTTTTGGGGGGGGGGAAGATTTGGGATGGTTGACAGCAAGGGAAGGACAATGGTCTGCTCTTGGAATCTATGGGGTTCCTGAATATAGGGGTGGGTGGGGGGCTTCCAGGCATAGATCCCGGTGATTCTGGTGAGACTACGGTCTTGCCACTGCCCAGAAGGGGGCTGTGCTGCAGCGTCTCTTGGGGGGGCTGTCCAACCGCAAATATCCCATCCTTGGCCAAGGTGCTTCTTGGCAGGAGTCATCCCAAAAGGAGCTTGAAGACGCCAGATTCCAGGATCCACCCTGGCTTCTCTCGGGCTTCTGGCTGGAGGACATTCACTGGGGGAGGAGCAGGGTGGGTGGGGCTACTCAATTGTTTCTCCTGGATCCCCCATTGGCCTTCAACACCATTGACCATGGGGTATTTGTTAGTTTCAATCAGAATAGAGCTGGAAGGGACCTTGGAGGTCTTCTAGTCCAGCCTCTTGCTCAAGCAGGAAACCCTATACCATTTCAGACAAGTGACTGTCCAGTCTCTTCTTGAAAGCCTCCAGTGATGGAGCACCCACAACTTCTGGTGGCAAGCTGTTCCACTAGTTAATTGTCCTCACCATCAGGAAGTTTCTCCTTAATTCCAGGTTGTTTCTCTCCTTGATTAGTTTCCATCCATTGCTTCTTGTCCTGCCTTCTGGTGCGTTGGAGAATAGCTTGATCCCCCTCTTCTTTGGGTAGCTCCTCAAATACTGGAAGGCTGATGTCACCCCTAGTCTTTAGTTCAAATTCAACATTAAAGTGAATTAAAAGACAGGTAGAAACCATTCAGGGCACCAATCAGCCTCATGTGCTCCTCTGGGCTTCTCATATGAGGCTGCAGAGCTGTGTTTTAACCCCTTTCCATATTCCATATCGGAATTCAACATTATGGAAGCACAAGCAATAGAACACAGTCAAACTAGAGTCTTGGACTTTAAGAGAGCTAATTTCAGTAAACTTAGAGAGAGCTTGGGAAGGATTCCATGGATGAGAATCCTCAAGGGGAAAACAACTCAAGAAGCTTGGGAAATTTTGAAAAGTGAGATTATAAAAGCCAAGGCTAGCACAATACCAACAAAGAAGAAAAATAACAGCTCTCAAAAGAAACCAGCATGGCTGCATAAAAAAAACTCTCTGATAAATTGAAAGACAAAAAGGACAAGTATAAAAAGTGGAAAGAGGGGCACATAACTAAAGCAGAATATCAGCAAATAGCCTGAGCCTGCAAAGATGAAGTGAGGAAAGCTAAGGCTCAAAGTGAACTAAGAAAAAAGGAAAATCTTTCAGGGCCATTCAGAGAACCTTAACGTTCCAACACACAGTCCAGCATCAAGCACAAAAGCACACCAAGGAAACCTCCATTATTAACACCAGCAAACAAAACTGAATGATTAAGAGATTTTTCTAGATTCTGCTTCCTCTAGAATCTGGGAGAACTTTGCAATTCCATCCTCTCAACCTCAGAGGAGGCCTAAAAGAGATTCAGCCCATTGGGTTGAAAGTAAATTTCAAAGAGAACCTGCTGTTAAGTTGTGTCCAATTAAACAGTGGAATGACTTGCCTTCAAAAATTGTGGGTGTCCCATCGCTGGAGACTTTTAAGAGGAGACTGGACAGCCATTTGTCTGGAATGGTATGGGGGTTGGACTAGAAGACCTCCAAGATCCTCCCGTTATTCTATGTACCAAAGAGAATAATTCTGGAATGACCGGTCATGATTCCATTAACAAGCCTTCTCTTACTTCCTTAATGTTTTCCTTCTACTATAACAAAAATAACAAAATATTCTAAAATAACAAAAAAAGCTTCTTTGAACATGTAAAAAACAAGAAAAAAGTTAAGGAAATGATTGGTCCATTAGTGGGTGAAAGTGGCAAGAAGGTGACACGCAACTGGGAGAAAGCAGAACTATTTAACTCGTTTTTCGCATCTGTCTTTACACAAAGGGAAAAAACAGACCAACCTATCAAAAATAGTGCCATAAAAAACAGAATAGAAACACAAGTTAAGATAGGCAAGAAAATGGTAAGTGAGCACCTGTCCAGCCTAGACGAGTTCAAATCACCAGGACCAGATGGATTACATCCCAAGGTTCTCAAGGAACTGGCAGATGTGATCTCAGAACCACTGAACTATATTTTTCAAAGATCCTGGAGCACTGGGGAACTACCAAAGGACTGGAAAAGAGCTGATGTAGTTCCCATCTTCAAAAAAGAGGAAAAAAATGGATCCAGGAAATTACAGACCTATCAGCCTGACCTCAATACTTGGGAAGATTCTGGAAAAGATAAACAACGAATCAGCGAACACCTAGAGGCAAACAAAGTCATTACTAAAAGCCAACATGGGTTTGTCAAAAACAGATCATGCCAGACAAATCTTTGACCAAGTGGCAAAATTAGTGGACCAGAGGAATGCTGTGGATATAATTTACTTGGACTTCAGTAAGGCATTTGATAAAGTAGACCACAACCTACTTCTTGAGAAGATAGAAAAATGTGGGTTAGACAGCATCACCACCAGATGGATTCGTAGCTGGCTGACCGGCCATACTCAGCGTGTGGTCCTCAATGGAACCGCATCTACATGGAGGGAAGTATGTAGTGGGGTGCCCCAGGGCTCTGTTCTAGGCCCAGTGCTCTTCAACATCTTCATCAATGATTTGGATGAGGGGATAGATGGGGAACTCATCAAATTTGCAGACAACACCAAGCTGGCAGGAATAGCCAACACTCCAGAAGACAGGCTTAGGATACAGGAGGATCTTGACAGACTTGAACACTGGGCGCTATCTAACAAAACGAAATTCAATGGTGAAAAAAGGAATACTGCATCCAGTTTTGGTCACCGCGATGTAAAAAAGATGTTGAGACTCTAGAAAGAGTGCAGAGAAGAGCAACAAAGATGATCAGGGGACTGGAGGCTAAAACATACAAAGAACAGTTGCTGGAATTGGGTATGTCTAGTTTAACGAAGAGAACAACAAGGGGGGACATGAGAACAGTGTTCCAATATCTCAGGGGCTGCCCCAAAGAAGAGGGAGTCAAGCTATTCTCCAAAGCACCTGAAGGCAGGACAAGAAGCAACGGATGGAAACTAACCAAGGAGAGAAGCAACCTAGAACTAAGGAGAAACTTCCTGGCAGTTAGAACAATTAACCAGTGGAACAACCTGCCTCCAGAAGCGGTGAATGCTCCAACACTGGAAATTTTTAAAAAGAGACTGGACAGCCATTTGTCTGAAATGGTATAGGGTTTCCTGCCTGAACAAAGGGTTGGACTAGATGACCTCCAAGGTCCCTTCCGACTTTATTATTTATTATTATTATAAGTTGGAGTAAGTTCTAAAGCCATATGTACAACTGCCCTCTCTTGATAGGCTGTCTATTGTCATCACAGCTCCATCCTTTGCTAAGCTCTCACACTGCCTTTTCTGACTGAGTTCATAACACATCTGGAGAACATCTGCTGCAGGAGGAAAAGGGAAACGACCTCATCTCCCCCTGCAGTTGTGATGTTCTCCTTGAGGTTCTCACTGTTTTCTCTCTTCCAGAAATCTATTAAGGATCCGAGTGCGGAGCTGTTTTGTTTTGATGCTGTACACAATGGGGTTCATTAGAGGAGGCAACAACAGGTAGACGTTGGCAATGACAATGTAAACGACGGGGGAAGCATGCTTCCCGTATCGGTGGATCATGGTGAGACCCAGCATGGGAATGTAGAAACCCAGGACAGCACAGAAGTGGGAAAAGCAAGTGCTCAAGGTTTTGAGGCATTCCTCCTTGGAAAAAGTTCCCAGGACGGTCTTGAGGATCAAGAAGTAGGAGAAGACCAGCAGGAGTGAATCCAGCCCTGTGGAGGAGACCATAACAGTCAAGCCGTAGACGCTGCTGATCCTTCGGTCTGAGAGCGCCACCTTCAGAATGTCCTGGTGCAAACAGAAGGAATAGGAGAGGACATTGATCCTCCCGTAGTCCAGGCGCTTCAGGAGGAAGGAGGCTGGGAAGACAAGGAAGGCAGCTCGAAGGGCTACCCCCGCCCCAACCTTGATGACCATCCCATTGGTCAAGACAGTGGTGTACCTCAGAGGGTTCCGGATGGCCACCAAGCGATCGAAGGCCATAGAGAGTAGAATACCCGACTCAAGAATGGAGAAAGCGTGGATGAAGAACATCTGGACCAAGCAGGCATCAAAGTGGATCTCAGGGTGGTTGAACCACAGGACACTCAGCGTGGTGGGCAAAGTGGCCAAGGACAAGCCCAGGTCCGAGAGGGCCAGCATGGAAAGGAAATAGTACATGGGGGAGTGGAGAGTTGGGTCCGTCCTGATGACGAAGAGGATGGTGCAGTTCCCTGTGAGGGCCACCAAGTACATGGAGCAGATGGGGAGGGAAATCCAGAAATGGAGTTTTTCTAGCCCCGGAAAGCCTGTCAGGAGGAAAATTGGGGGCCTGGATTCTGAGTGGTTGCTGAACATGGGGATGTTTCTGTTAATTGTTTTCTTCACTGGAAAGGAGGAACACAAGAAGTCATTCAGAGGAGCCTCAACATATCTTCAACTGCACGTGCAACCAGTTTTAATTTTCATAGCTGCTGGACTTCTGGAAGTTGGGGTCCTGCTTCCAGGTGTGCTGGATTTATCATAAATTATGCCCACTTTGGGGGGGGAGTTCTGGGCACAGCTCCAAAGTGTTTGCAGGTCATCAACAGGTTGGAGAGGCTGCCATATGTTCTTCTCTACTTATACACATTCACGGACACAGAGAGAGAGAGAGAGAGAGAGAGAAATATAAATTGCAGATGTTTGCTTGCAACCTCCTTTCCAAAGCCCCCATCACCCCTCCAGGCTTTGCTACTCTGTCTCTTACACCATTCATAACCTCCCCCCCATCTTACCTTCCTGGAGACCTTCAGCTCAAGCCCAGATACACCAGTTCAGCTCATATTATGTAAATAAAAGAAGTAGCAGCAGAAAACCTCTGTGCGCCCCCCCCTGCAAGAATCGGGGTCCTTCGTCTCTGCTGGAGGAAGACCTACTGCTGCTGCTGCGTTATGTCCTTTTAGGACCTGCTCCCCAGGTTATTCTAATTCTGCTGCTGCTGCTGCTGCTCTATTTTTTATTATTTTACGGGCAGGGATGGTGGTGGCTGCTGCTGTTGGCAGTTCTCACAGTCCAGGAGAAGAAACAAATCCGATGTGCCATGCTTTGCTGTCCACAGTATTTATGGCTGACGCTTCCTTCTTCCCCGGGGAAGGCTTCAACTCCTGGCTCTCAGCGGCCCTGGGCTGCCCCAGAGGTTTCTCCCACATTGGGTTGCTTGGGCGGAAGTGCAGGGATCCAGCTGAGCAGCTCACGCTGGAGGGCCTTGAGAGCTCCTGCAGTTGACCTCGCACGGGGTTCCTTCTTGGCACCTGCTCCATTTTTGACCTGCCCCTGTAAGCCCCCCTCCCTTCACCCCCCTTTCTCCATCCCATATTAGTGTAGCCACTCCGGCATCTTATGAAGTTCACCAAAGCTTTGAATGTACCTCAAATCAGAAAGGTGCCACGGGGGGTCCTTCGGTGGCCTTGGGAAGGGTGGCAAGTGGGCAGGGCCAAGCAGGGGGAGGGGCACTCTGAGATGCCCAGTGCTGATGGGCCTCCTCCTCCTCCTCCCCCTCTTTGTCCCATGAACACTTTTGCACAAGCCTGGCCAACGAACCCGCACACACACTTCTGACTAGTCAAGGCTTGCACGTGCAACAGGGCCAGGGATCTTGCTCTCTCGTCTTGATCCCCCACCACAGATCCCCTGCAATGGATCTGTGCTTCAGTAGGGTGCATCAACAGAGGGATCCTAGTTTCGAGGTCACGGGAAGTGGTGGGGCTGCTTTCCCCTGCCTTGGCGAGGCCACACTTGGAATACCGCATCCTAACGCTGGTCACTTTGGTACAAAAAGGATGTTGACACCCTGGAAGGAGCGCAGAGAGGAGCAGCGGAGAGCGTCGTTCGGGCGCTCAGATTGGCAGAGTGCCAGCCGGAGTTAATACGGCACCTCTTGAAGTAATCATCATTTTACTATTTAGAGCAGGGGTCCTCAACCTTGGCCACTTTAAGACTCGTGGACTTCAACTCCCAGAATTCCTCAGCCAGCAAAGCTGGCTGAGGAATTCTGGGAGTTGAAGTCCACGAGTCTTAAAGTGGCCAAGGTTGAGGACCCCTGATTTAGAGAGCCTCTAGAATTCATAACTTAAATTACAGGTAGTCCTCGGCTTATGACCACAATTGAGCCCAACATTTATGTTGCCAAGCGAGACAGTTGCTAAGTGAGTTTTGCCCCATTTTGCGACCTTTCCTGCCCCCGTTTGTTAAACGAATCGCTGCAGTGGTTCAGTTAGTAACATGGCTGTAAAATGAACCCGTTTCCCCCCCCCCTCTTGACTTTGCTTGTCAGAAGGTCACAAAAGGGGATCACGTGACTCCCCCGGGACCCTGCGACCGTTGTAAATAGGATTCAGTTGCCGAGCATCCGAATTTTGATCACGGGACCACCGGGATGCTGTAACAGTTGTTAAGTGTGAAAAACAGTCATAAGTCACCTTGAACGGTCGCTAAATGAATGCTGTAAGTCGAGACTACCTCTATAATCAAATCTTGCCATTGCACAAATGTTTTCTGAATCTCCTTATTTGACTTTGTCCAGAATAACAGGAGGACTGAAGAGGTCAGGCCTTGGAGGCCGCCTGGCTCCCTCGCAGCACCCCCTGGATGAGGGGCCAGTGGCTCCCTTGAGGGGGCTCCCCCACCCCTTTCAAGGGACCCCTTAAGGCTGTTTTCTCGTACTGCTTTTACAGAATTAGGCATCTTGCATTTTGTAAAGCGCTTCAATTTGCTCCAAGGGGTATAAAGCGTGCTAACTCCTGGGAGGAACTCTGGGTCTTCAGGGATGGGCATGAAGCAGCCAAGAAGGGGTTCAGCCAGAGAAGCCCCCGGGGGGGCCAACAGGCCCAGGGCCAACAGACGCTGCCGGGGAGAGGGTGGGGGCCAAGCAGCCGCGCCCTCCCTCTGGTCTTGCCAGCCCAGTGGCCCAAGAGTCTTCCTTGGGGTGCTGGCCCCACGGCTGAGCTCTCGGCCAGAGGGACCGTCCCCACCTGCCTCTTGGGCTCTGCGCTGGAGAGATTTACTTTCTGCTCTTTCAAGCAACGTAGAAGAGGAAGCAAAGGAGGGAGACCACAACTCCTAGAAAGAGACTTTGGGGCCAGCAGGGAGGGCCAGCGTCTCTCCTTTGGCCAAATGCTGCTCCAGGCGGCCCTGAAAGAGCTGCCAGGCTGTGAAGCTGCAGGTTCCCCTGGCAAGGACAGCGTGATGGCTGGCTCGCTTGCACCGAGACGTCCCTGAGCTGGACGGAGAGACTTGTGACCAGCCTCTGAAGTTGGCCATCAGGCTGTCTCCCTTGCCTGCCCAGCCGTCCTTCTCCTTTCCAAAGACCTCCAAGCCAGCTCCACAAGTTGGCGGGCGAAAGGACCACCACAAAAGACCAGGTCTGTTCCGCCCGGTTCTGTGCAAAGCCCTGGGAGATGCGAAGCTGTGGCGATGCAGAAGATCGTACATAGCTAGAGGAAGACAGATCAAACCAGGTAAGGAATGGTCAGAGAGCGCTTAGTGTCCTTGAATGAATTCAGGGCTCCTGGGTCAGGGGGCTTACACCCCAAAGTGTTCGAGAACTGGCCATTGACTGAAATCTTTGAGAAACCCCGGAGTACAGGGCAAAGAAAATAAAAATGAACAGTGCAATTTACAAAGCCAGCATGATTTGTATTAAAAAGGTCGTGCCAGACAAATTTTACAGCTTCTTTTTGACAGTGGGATTAAATTAGTGGACCAAGGCAATGCTGTGGATGGAATGTACTTGGACCTCATGAGGCATGTGATCAAGTAGACCACAGCCTCCTTGTTGAACTGGAAGAAGGTGGACAGACGGTCTCTTTGCCAGATGGAATCGCAGAATAATAAAACAACAGAATAACTGAGTTGGAAGGGAGCTTGGGGGTCTTCTAGTCCAACCCCCTGCTCAAGCAGGAGACCCTATACCATTTCAGGCAAATGGATGTGTAATCTCTTCTTAAAAAACCCCAGTGTTGGAGCACTCACAACTTCTGGAGGCACGTCGTTCCACCGATTAATTGTTCTAACTGTCGGGAAATTTTTCCTTAGTTCTAGGTTGCTTCTCTCCTTGATTAGTTTCCATTCTTGTCCTGCCTTCAGGTGCTTTGGAGAATAGCTTGACTCCCTCTTCTTTGGGGCAATCCCTGAGATACTGCTCTCAGGTCACCCCTAATCCTTCTTTTCACTAGACTAGACAGACACACCCAATTCCTGCAACGGTTCTTCGTATGTTTTAGCCTCCACCCCCCTGATCCTCCTGGTTGCTCTGCTCTGCACTCTTTCCAGCATCTCAACACCTTTTTTATATTGTGGTGACCAGAACTGGACACAGTATTCCAAGTGTGGACTTACTAAGGGTTTGTAAAGTGGTACTAGAACTTCACATGATCTTGATTCTCTCCTTCTGTTAATGCAGTCTAGGATTGTGTTGGCCTTTTTGGCAGCTGCTGCCCACTGCGGGCTCATATTTAAGTGATTGTCCACTAGGACTCCAAGATCTTTCTCACAATTACTACTGTTGAGCCAGGTACCACCTATTCTATACTTGTACATTTGGTTTTTCCTGCCTAAATGCTCCTAAATATTCCAAAGGAGGCTGGCGTTTTCCTTTCACCTAATGCCGGGCCATGTTTAATCTTCGGTCTACCAAGACTAGACCAATTCCCAGATCCTTAGCATAAGGACTGCTGCTAAGCCAGGCACCACCCATCCTGCATCTGGTTTTTCCTAAGTGCAGCAAGTTACATTCCTGATCACTGAACAGCATCTCGTTGTTATGTTCAAGTCCATCAAAACCTTTGTGAACCTTGAGCCTGCATCTTGGGGTGCTAGCAATCTCCCCCAAAATTGTGTGTCATCTGCTAATTCTGTACACCTCCCTTCTATTCCCTCATCTAAGAAAATGTTGAAGGGCCGGGGGCCCAAAACTGAGGTACCCACTGCAGAGTCCCTCCCTCTGGACAGTAAGGACCATGCATGGGCTCTGGGCGTCCAGCCAACTGGGATCCCACCTGGCAGGGGAGAGCTGTTTCCTCACGCTGGAAGGCCTTGCTAAGAGGAAAGGAAGGAAGGGAGACGTTAGAGCTTCACAAGCCAGGGGCAGCTTATCTGCCCACAGACGAGACTGGAAGGTTGTCAGAGAGCAGTAGAACCAGCCTCAGGAGGCTCCGGCCAGGCCCGTTTCCCTCCTGGGCTGGGCGTTTGACTTTGAGAGGTCCTCCCAGTTCTTCCTTTGGAGCTGGGAGGCGTCTAGGAGTCTCATCTCCAAGGGATCAGGGAAGATACGCTTCTGTGGGCGCTCTGTGTCTTTGGGGGGTCCGGGGTCCTCCTGGCAGTCTTGCCCCGACTTGGGCACTTAGGAAAGAAAGACCCTCGACTCCATTGTTGAAGTGAAAGGTTCACTTTTATTAAGTTTAAGTGGTTACAGCAAAAGCAAAGTTGGATCTGAATATTCCGTGCAAAACCAGTGTTTTTTCCCACTTCCCTGGGCTCCCCTCCCCCTTGACCAGTCCATCAGTGCCCAATATGGTTCGCTTCAGGTGGCTTTGAGGTGTGGTGCCTCTTTGGTGCAGTTTCGCATTCCGGTCTCACGGTCCGTCCTTGATTGGCTGGTTTGTTCCAGATTGACACCTCTGGTTCCTGTCACCCTGTCATCCCCTCCCTTCCTTCCCCTGCCAATTCCCTACTTTCCCATCCTCTTCCCCCCCCCAATCCCTTGCATTTTGTGGCAGGGTGCCAGCGAGGCAAGACATGCTGGAGACGGCAGGCCTGACCCTTCCCTCGTTTCAGGAGCAGGAGGCAACAGTGGGAAGAGCCCCTGAGGAAGCCCCCTGGCCTTTGGGCCCTGAAGTGGGAGGGGTGGCAAAGCCAGCCCAGGCAGGGATTGTTAAGAGTACAAGAGCCGAAACATGAGTGAGGGAGGCAGATTTGAGTCCCAAGCGGCTCCTCAGGGAGCCCAGAACTTTGTGACCATCGGAGGTTTCTTGTCTTTCCCCTCCCCTCCTTTCTTCAGCCCAGAGGCAGCTTGGAGCCCGCAGGGTGAGACGCCTGCCATGATGACCATGGTCAACGGAACGGGAGACCTGGGCCAGGCCTCCTTCACACTGGTGGGCATTCCCGGCCTGGAAGCTTTTCACTTCTGGATCGGCCTCCCGCTTTGCCTCATCTACGTGGTGACTTTGGTGGGGAACATCACCGTCGTCTTGGTCATCAAGATAGAGCCTGAGCTCCACAAGCCCATGTACCTCTTCCTCTGCATGCTGGCCGTGAACGACCTGCTCCTCAGCACCACCGTTCTGCCCAAGATGCTGGGCATCCTGTGGATGGGCTCCAGGGAGATTGGCTTCAGCACCTGCCTGCTCCAGATGTACTTCGTGCACACCCTCTCCATAGTGGACTCTGCCATCTTGCTGGCCATGGCCTTGGACCGCTACGTGGCCATCTGCCACCCGCTGCACTATGCAACCATCCTCAGCAACATGGTGGTTGCCAAGATGGGATTGGCAGCTGCTGGCCGAGGGGCCATATTGGTCATGCCTGGCCCTGTACTTCTCAAGAGGTTGCCCTATTGTTTCCATAAGGTCATCCAACACGCCTACTGTGAACACATGGCTGTGGTCAAGCTGGTCACATGTGCCGATACATTTATCAACCGGACCTATGGCATTTCTGTGGCACTCTTGGTGGTGGGGCTGGACCTGGGGTTCATTGCCACGTCCTACGCTATGATCCTGCGTGCCGTCTTCCAGCTGTCATCACGAGATGCCCAGGCCAAAGCGCTGGGCACCTGTGCTGCCCACACCTGCATCATCTTGGTATTTTATGTGCCTAGCCTCTTCACCTTCCTCACCCACCGGATTGGCAAAAACGTGCCTGCTTACATCCACATCCTACTGGCCAGCCTGTACGTCCTGCTGCCCCCCATGCTGAACCCGCTGGTGTACGGGATGAAGACTCAGCAGATCCGCCAGCGGGTGCTCGGCCTTTTCCACCGGGGGAGAAAGGCGAATTTGTAGCCCAGGATCTTCAGAAACAAGAGGAGGAGTGAAAGCTGGACCTGATGGCAGACATGGGCCATCACCAGAGCTGTAGGTCCCCTAGCAGCTCCGTGTCAGATCCAATGGATTATCTGGACCGGCTCCAGTCTGGCTTTGGGCCAGGGGGGAGACTGCGTTCATCACACTTGCTGATGACCTTTGGCAGAGCCAGGACTGGGTGATGCCCCATCCTTGTGTTCCTTGACCTTTCAGCGGCTTTCAATATGTCAACCGCAATGTCCTTCTGGACCAGCTGTGGTGGCTAGGACTGGGAGCCCCGTTGGTTCATCTCCTTCCTCAGCAGTCAGCTCCGGTCAGTGTTGATTGGAGGAGGAGGAGGAGGAGGAGGACTGTTGGGTCTTTGGTACCATCTGAGCTTGATTGTTTTGTTGCAGACATTTCATGACTCAACTTGGTAACATCATCAGTGCCAGAATGGAGTGGGCTTTGCACAACCCTCACTCCCTTCTAGCACTGATGCGGTTCCCTAGTTGGGTCATGAAATGTCTGCAAGGAAACCACTAGCTCAGAGAGCACCAAGGACCCCATAGTTCTCCTCCTCCTCCTCCTCCTCCTCCTCCTCCTCCTCCTCCTCTTCCTCCTCTTCAAACCCCTCTCCCTTCTAGCACTGATGCTGTTCCCTAGTTGGGTCATGAAATGTCTGCAAGGAAACCACCCAGCTCAGAGAGCACCAAGGACCCCATATTTCAACCCTGAGTTACAAATATTCTCTCCTACTGGCAGGTGGATCTCAAGAAGTTGCCTGTCATGCTGCTTGGGGGGAAACCACCCTAGGACCCTCCCAAGGTAGCCTTCTGGTCAGCCACAGGAAGCAGGGCCTCTTCCCAAAGTTTCCTTCAGTGGAAAAATTAGGGAACTTTGTGTCTGCTTAGTTTGGGTTGAGCGGTGCTGTAGGCACAGCAGAGCAAGCCGGTCCGGCCTCTGCACAGCACAGTAGAGATAAGAAAGTAGCACATGTTTATCTAAAATGTCATTTGCCTGCTTATCTTCATGCTTGACACCTGCCTTGTAACCTCTGCATCTTTCTTCCCCTGGAGTAGATAGAGCCCATCTCTTGCAGTGGGGGGGGGACTTTCATCGTGAGCAGGTCCTCTCTGGCCCTGCCCAGGCTCTGCTGACCCTCACAAGGAAGCCAGCTTGAGGCTTAATGTTGGGCTCCTAGCCATGACTGAGTAGGTGAATGGATCATGATCCATTCCATTCCAGAACCAGACAAGATGGGCTCGGGGGCTGTTTTATCTCCAGCACTTCCTGCTTCTTCTCCCACAGAGAGAGCCTAAGCCGGGAGAGAGAGAGAATGGCTCCCATAGACCAGTCTTTCTCAAGGGCAAGTTCAGCATGCTGGCCGGGGAATTCTGGGAGTTGAAGTTCAGATGTCAGGCACAAGAAACCAGGAGCCAGGATAGAGTTCAAAAGCACTGCAAGTTTATTCCATGCAACCTAAACACAGGAATCTGGTCTGCTAATGGTCAAGGCAAATTGGCACCAGATAAGACTCAACAGACTTCAAGAGGTGCTGGACTGAGGCCTCTTTTGGGGGCGTGGGGACTCCAGACTGATGATGCATTTGACCCCATCCTCATCTCCCACATCAGCATCTTAAAGGTGGTGGGGATGAGAAACGTCTATGGGGATTCCCTACCATCCAGGTCACGGTTGTCCCAAAGGTGCTTTTTCCAAATTTCTTTGAAAATGTTTTGCTCCTCATCCATGCAGCTTCCTCAGTTCTCAATTCAGTTCTGTTCTTCAGAACTGAAGAAGCTTCTTGGATGGGAAGCATAGTGTTTTCAAAGAAAAAAGAAGAAGAAACTCCAGTCGCCTTTTTGAAAAAGCACCTTTGGGACGAGGATGGGAAAGGCGGGCACGGAAGGCAGAGGGCGCTGGGGCTGAGAGGCCAGCAGGAGGAAGCTGGAGAGCTGCAAGGCAACACGGGGTCTCCACACCAGCAGACAAATACCCAGAGAGCCTACCGGACGCCAGGGAGAGAAGAGCCCTTGTGGAGTAGATCAGGTGCATAAACAAGGTCAGACCAGGAGGGTCAGCCATGAGACGCACCCGGCTGCCTCGTGTCATCCCCAGCGACTGCACCCGATTCACAGGAGAAGCTGGTTGGATTTTATTTTGGGTTTTGTTCGCTTGTTTGCTTGCTTTTTGGCTAATCAGTCACTTACTGTTTCACAACTGGAACTTCACTCCTGTCCTCTCTCTGTGGCCAACCTCCTCCATGGGCTTTTTAGTGCTGATCAAGCAAAGCCCTTTGTCCTCCATGCGTCTCCATTCCACACCATCCATTCCCGGCCCTCTCTCGTCTGGCTGTCGAGACCCATCCTCAAACCCCTGCCTGGAGTAAGCCCTCCCAGGAGGGCCAGGCATCAGAAGACACGCTGGAAGCCCACTTTGTTGAGAAAGGGCTAAAATAACCCGATCTGGAAAGCCTGGCCAGGTTTCTCCTTCCCTCCCTCTTCTTCCTCAATCCTTCTGGTTTTCTGAGCTCAGTGGTCGGTCTTCTAATGGCTGCCCCAGCCGTTTCCTTCCAGCTCCTCTCCATGCGTCTCCATTCCTGGTAGCCAGGGAACAAAGGTGGGAGGACTGAACCACAACATAAGGACTCTTCTTAGGTTCCTGAGCCCAAAAGCTAAGGGGGCTTCACTCCCTTAGTGAAGCCCCCTTTATAGAGCCTTAATAAAACCACGCTTAGAATACTGCACCCCATATTGGTCGCTGCAATATAAAAAAGATGTTGAGACTCTGGAAAGAGTGCAGAAAAGACCAACAAAGATGATTAGGGGGACAAAACATATGAAGAATGGTTGTGGGAATTATGTCTAGCTTAATTGAAAAAGGACTAAGGGTGACATGATAGCAGCCTTCCAATATCTCAGGGGCTGCCCCAAAGAAGAGGGAGTCAAGCTCTTCTCCAAAGCCCCTGAAGAAGGCAGGACAAGAAGCAACGGAGGGAAACTCAAGGAGGAGAGAAGCAACTTAGAAATAAGGAGAAATTTGATAATGGTGAGAACAATTAACCAATGGAACTACTTGCCTCCAGGAGTTGTGGGTGCTCCATCACTAGAAGGTTTTCAAGATGCTGGACAGCCACTTGTCTGTCATGATATAGAGTCTCCTGTTTGTGCAGAGGTTGGACTAGAAGACCTCCAAGGTCCCTTCCAACTCGGCTATTCTATTATTCTGTTGCGCGATGGACACAAAGTCCCAGGGGGTGTGAAGGTCTGCTTGCAGGGGAATTTGAGCAGGGGTGTCTGCTTCAGGCTCATCAGCCTTATTGGGGGAGGGGTTTCTCACAGGGTTCATTCACACATTTTCCACAGAGATACAGGAGTTCAGGACCCCCGTAGCAAGGACATTTTCATGGAAATACTCAGCACAAACAGACTCTATGATAATTTAGAAAGCGTTATTAATGACAAAAGTTGAAGCACTTTCCTCCCTCTTGTTCTCATACTCACTTGCTCTGCTACAAGGATGGCCAGGGAGTGGACAACACGGCCTCTGGGCTTCAGGACCAGCAGGCCTGGCTCACCCTGAGCTGCTCTCCACAACCCACAGGCTGCCTGTGGAAGGGCCACAAACACAGCAGATGACAGCAAAGGGCACACCGTCTGTGGAGAGCTGCAGCCCTTCTTCTCCTTGCAGCAGTTGGTGCCTTTCTCCAGGGGGGGGAAGAAAGGAGGGGAGGTGGGCTCTGCCTCCCATGGACCCCTGGTCTTCCGGACCGACAGCCACCTTCATCTAGAGATGGGTTGCAAGGGGAGAGTTGCAGGTGGCAATACAAAAGTCATGTGTCAGAGAGGTTGGCTTTGGTTTCAGTTCTGGCTGAAGAAGGACCACCAGGAGGGGACATTTCCCCTCCTGAGACATTTCTCCACCCAGGTCCAAATCTTGATGTTGAAAAAAAGAAGAGGGTTTATTGTGGAAGCTAGTTGATCTACTGCTGCTTAAAGTGCTTGTTAATTGTGGCCTTACTGGTTGGTTAGGATATTGGTGGACCTCAAGATGACAACCTCCCTCCAAATCTCTGCTGGGTGGCAGATCTTCTTTGGGAGGAGACCCCTTTAGCCCATAGCTACAACAGGTCAGCTGCAACAGGTCAGGAGGCGTCAGGAAGAAAAGAGCCTGAGCACCCTGTCCCGGATCCTCTTGGTCCGTACGCCGTAGATGATGGGGTTCAGCGTAGGTGGAACCACGAGGTAGACGTTGGCAATGAGGATGTGGACAGAATGGGGGACGTTGTGGCCAAAGCGGAGGGTGAGGAAGGAGAAGACAGCCGTTGTGTAGAAGACGAGTATGACACAGATGTGTGAGCTGCAGGTGCCCAGGGCCTTGAAGCTAGCTTCTCTGGAGGGCAAGTGGCAGACGGTGCGCAGGATCAGGCCGTAGGAGAGGCTGATGAAGCAGACATCGAAGCCTCCTATCAGGAAAGCCAAGGTGAGGCTGTAGCCCCCGCTGGCCGCTGTGTCCGCACAGGCCAGTTTCAGCAGAGCCATGAACTCGCAGTAGCTGTGGACGATGACCTTGGACTTGCAGAAGGGCAGCCGCCCCACCAGGAACGGGTGTGGGAGGAACAGCACCAGCCCCCGAGCCACCACGGCCAGCCCCACCTTGGCCAGGAGGGCGTTGGTGAGGACAGTCGCGTGGTGCAGGGGGTTACAAATGGCCATGTAGCGGTCGTAGGCCATGGCCAGGAAGAAGCCAGACTCCATGGCGGTGAAGGAGTGGATGAAGAACATCTGGGCCAGGCAGGCGTGGAAGCCGATGGCCTTCCTGCCAAACCAGAGGATGGCGAGGAGCTTGGGCAGGGCGGAGGAGGAGAGCACCAGGTCCGTGAGGGAGAGCATGCCCAGGAAGAGGTACATGGGCTCATGCAGGCTGCGCTCCGTCTTGATCACGAGCAGGAGGCCAACGTTGCCCAGCAGAGCCACCAGGTACATGGAGCAGAAAGGGATGGAGAGCCATCTGTGCAGGGACTCCAGCCCTGGGATGCCCAGGAGGGTGAAGGCACCGTGGAGCGTGGCCGTGGCATTCACGGGAGCGCCAGGGTCGATGTGCTGCATGGTGCCCCTTCGTCTGCAGAGCCTCATCAGTCAAAGAGACCCTTGGACAGAAGGGAAGGAGGTTACGTCAGGGGGAGGGGGACACGGAGGAGGAAGAGGGTTTGGGCCATGGCTTTAGATACAGCAGCCTCTCTGTGACATTGCAGACAATCTGTGGGGTTCAAAATAGGTTGGAGATAGAGATGGAATGGAGATAGAGAGAGGGAGATGAAGAGATAGAGAGAGGGAGATGAAGAGATGGAGATGATGGAGATGGAAATGAAGATGGTGATGGAGGGATGGAGATATGCAGATGGAGATGATGGAGAGACAGAGACAAACTGTGATAGAGAGAAAGTGAGAGAGATAATAGGTAACAGAGTCATCCACTTTCCCAAGATCTGAGCCATTCAGCCCAGAGACTGACCTGGTTGTCCACTAGACGCGCTGGCTGCTCGCTGCTGCTTTTCCTGCAAGGAGCGTGCAGGAGTCAACAGCCAGGCAGTTTATGACCGGTCCTTCCCCACCACTTCAGTGGCCTTTGGGGAGTTTCTGTGCACAAGCAGCCCCAGAGAGCCAAGGGATTGCCTTCTCCCTCCCTGGCTTCTCTCTGAACACAGGTACCAGGCCAGGCCAGGTGCTCTGGGTGTTTCTGGCTGGGGGGGCTCTTCATTCCACCCCCAGTGACGGGGCTTTTATTCCCTGGTTTTCCCTTCTCATGAGGGCCCATTAACAAAAAGACTACAGGATAATCCTTGATCACCTTGCTGAACATTGTCTTGATGCCCCTGCACCATGCATCCTGCTCAGGAGTCTTCAAACTTGGCAACTTTAAGACTTGTGGACTTCAACTTCCAGAAGCTGAGGAGTTCTGGGGGTTGGTCCACAAGTCTTAAAGTTGCCAAGTTTGGAGGCCCCTAATCCAGATGAATATTCCCAGAAAATCCAATAATTCCTTTTTATATTTCTCTCTAGTACAATATGCCTAATTCATGACAGACCCTTCCAAAACGAAGGGAAATACTTTTAGTTCCTGCAGGCACCCATGTAATGACCATCCATGGTTGTCAGAACATCGTCAATGGTTGAACAGGGAGGCTAAAGAGGCCTCCCTCTGGGGCCTCCTTTACTGACATCATGGGGTCCATTGCCTGCACCTCAGCAAGGTTGAAGAGGTGGGGAGACCCACCCAGGCCAAGCCCCCTTTGGGGACACGGCCATTGGCCTCCCGTCAGAAGATGGAACGAGGCTCAAAGGACCCTGTGCTTGATCGGAGGGGAAAGCGGCAGGACTTTGCTCAATTTCTCTCTTCAGTATGATGGCAGAGAGAAAATATAAAGGTGCTTTTTTTAGAATATAACCTGAACTGCTTTGCAGCTTTCAGATTAGTTCATTTTAGAGGAGATCTTCACTTTATCTATAAAATTCAGGATTCTTCAAAGTAGTTTCCTTTCTGAAAATATCAGCTACCTGGTGAGTTTACCTCCATTCTTCAACAAAATAAAAATTAAACATAGGTTTAAGAATTTAAAGAACTGGAAATGTATGGCAAAAAGCTAAAGGAGATTTTGATCTAAGAAAATTATAAACAAATTAAGGATCAAGACAAATTTGAAATATTGACTTTTACAAGGTTTTGAAATAACTATAAAAAATAAATAGCTTCTTGTGGGCTATATTGGCTCACAACAGAAATAAGTGACTTTATGGTTTTAGAAACTGGACATTTGAGAGGACTAAATATTCTAAGTACAAGGGGGAAAATATAACCCCGCCTTTGGTGTCAGTTAATTAGATCTTACAAAATGACACAACATTGGAAATAATAAAGGAGATCTTTGAAGAATGGAATCAGAAATTCAGAACAGAACAGAACAACAGGGTTGGAAGGGACCCTGGAGGTCTTCTAGTCCAACCCCTGCTCAAGCAGGAGACTCTACTCCATTCCAGACGAATGGCTGTCCAAATTTTTCTTGAAAACCTCCCGCAATGGAGCATCCACACCTTCTGAATGGAAGCTGATTAATTGTTCTGACTGTCAGGAAATTTATCCTTGGTTCTAGGATCTGTTTCAATCCATTGCTTCTTATCTTGCCTCTGGTGCTTTGGAGAATAGGTTGACACCCCCCTTTTCTTTGGGGCAGCCCCTCGAATATTAGAAGATGCTATCATGTCACCCCTGGTCCTTCTTTGCTCTAGACTGGACATACTCAATTCCTGCAACTGTTCGTCATATGTTTTGGGCTTCAATCCCCTAATCATCTTTGTTGTTCTTCTCTGCACTTTTTTCAAACTCTCAACATGTTTTTTGTATTATGGTGACCAGAACTGGATGCACTATTCCAGATTAGTACCTACAATATCAACAGTGTCATTAATAACGTCTAAGTATTTGGATAGACTATGTCCAAAAGTTGTTAATGAAGGAGTGACAGATGTGGAGAAAATCTTGTCTAATAAGACAAAATACGGAAAGTGGAACTACAAATAACAGGCCAAGAGAATGATTTGGAAAAGGACACTTTATTGGATATACAAAAGAAACTGGGTGACATTTTAAAAATTAAAAGAGAAGTACAAATGATAAACCAAAAAAATTACCCAGAAAATGTTTTCTTATTAGATCTACAAAAGAATCTTGTAAAAACCCTTGAAGAAATCTGGGCAATGGAATAATGGAAGAGGAATCAAATTTTACGACAATATTTGAATGAACTAAAGATTAAGTCTGTTAGAAGTACAAGGAAGGAATATAAAGTTGGTGTATCTGATCAAGATTAAACCAAAGACATTTTGCTTGTAAAGTTCTGGCAACTTTGGCAGACGGGGCAGTGGGCGACTACAAAGGAATGCAATATGCCCACGTCATGCCTGACTGGCACTTCACTTCTGTTCAGGCGCTGTACGAGCTTCCTACATACGCAGGTTTGCATCCTTCAGAAAGAGTGCTGGACCTCTGTTTTTAAACGCAGGTTCGGCGGTCTTCTGAAAGAGCCGTAGACCTGCCTTCCACCCTTCTGGTGACTTTGCTATGTCAGCAGTGGCCACTCACTGCCAGCACAGTTTTTGCCTTGCAACACTTATCAAGTAGGATTTGGAAGGTCCTGGGAAAAGTTTGCAGGAGTTGCTGCTCCTCCTACTCAAGTGGCCACACCCAGGCAAAGCTGAGGGACAAGGGGGGAATTAGAAGGGGGGGGGTCCCATTGCTTCTCCAAACCCTTTTGCTTTGCCCCTCAGACTATTTCTGAACACAGGACTCCTGACCACAAAGCAGTGCCAAAAGATCGGCTGGCTTCGTGGGGTCTAGAAGGAAGGGAGAAATTCTCCCTCCTGCTTCCCACAAATCCCACCCCTGCCCCACCAGGGTATCACTGAGCTGTGCTGCCCCACAGCTTCATGGGGGGGGGGATTTTTATTCTTTGCAGAAGATCCAAGTCCAGAAGTAGCCTGACTAACAGGCCACCTCCACCTCAGTGTCCCAAAGGTGCTTTTGTCCCAAAGGCAACTGGAGTGCCTTGGTTTTAGTTCCCTAGAAGTGAAGAAGCTTCTTGGATGAGAAGCGAAACGTTTTCAAAGGAGAAAACAAGAAAGTCCCTTTGCCTTTTGGAAAAGCACCTTTGGGGCAACCGTGATCTGGATGGTGGAGAATCTCCATAGACCGTGACGGTGGCTGTCACTGATGCCCCTTGAACGGTGGTTAATGCTCCCGACTCTGGCACCTCCCTCGCCCGGGTCTGCCCTTCCACCCCTGAAGAGGAGTAGTGGGAGAGGAAAGAGAATTATGGGAATAAATTCATCAATCACAGTCTAAAATGCTGTGGGGGCCAGACTACCCAAGGCGCATAGCTGAGTTGGGTTGGAACTTGCCCATGGAGCAGCAAAAGCTTTCCTGGCAGACTCAGCTGCCGACTTGAGGCCGGGAGAAAAGCAGTTCATGTGGTCAAGCCCTGGGCATTGCAGTCCTTGCTCAGAGGGAGACGGGTGCTCTGTTCCCCTCATTAGTTTGGCCACCCTTTCTGGCACCTTCTTCTCCTCCACGGTGTTCTTCTGAAGTGTGATGCCATCTCAGGGATGTATTCCAGGCGCCGTCTCGGCACGGCAGTTCCACCTGTGGGCCCTTTCTTGATTATTCCTACCAGGGGATTAATTGCTCTTTGTAGGCTTTTTCCCGTCCTTCCTGGTTTGATTTCACCAGCAGGACCCTGGATGAAGGGGGCATTTTGGGGGGGGGGATCTAATGAAGTAGAGGACAGCCCACTCCCCCCTGTGTGCACTTTGCTCCCTCCCTGGTCAATTTTACTTTACTTTAATTTTAAATTTTCCCATTTAATTGAATGTTTGCAAGCTGCCTAGAGTTGCTTCAGTTAGATGGGCAGCATACAAGTTTGGGAAAGAGAGAGAAGGAAGGAAGGAAAGAAGGAAGGAAGGAAAGAAAGAAAGAAAGAAAGAAAGAAAGAAAGAAAGAAAGAAAGAAAGAAAGAAAGAAAGAAAGAAAGAAAGAAAGAAAGAAAGAAAGAAAGAAAGAAAGAAAGAAAGAAAGAATTTTGCACTCGTCTCAAGTTCAATGTCCTTTTATTAATTTCAGCATCTTTCTTAAGCCCATCAGGTGCATTTCAAAAATTCTCTCTCTCTTCTCGTTTATTTGCTGTTGGATAAAGCTTTGTGTCCTCCGCAAGAGTGATAACCTCCTTTCCCACACTTCTTGTTGAAATCACCCTTCTTTTCTTTTGCACAAGCCCCTCTGCCTTCTCTTGGCACAAGGAAATCTATTCTAACCACTATTCCCACCCACCCACCCACCCCACACACCCACGCTGTGGCTTTTGTGTCCAGGAGGGCAGCTTCTGAAGGTGTCGGGAGAACCAGAGCTGCAGAGGCAGGAAATGAATCGCAAAGCTTATTGTCCTTCTGTGCGGCAGCCTCACCGCTCCCGGTCTGGAGAAACCCTTCTGCAAAGTGGTCCCATCGGGCCAGGCCGGGCCACTTCAGGCTCCGTGTTTGAATCTGACCACGAGTGGCCTCTCTGCCAGGAGCGCTCCCCAGGGGCACATTGCCTGCTCTCCCTCGGAGACCCAGGCTGGGCCCGGCTGGGCTGCTCGGCTGCCGGGGCTTCTTCGGAGGCCTCCGCCGATAAAATGCCCCTCAGCAGCAGAGGAGCCACACACAACTCGGGGCTGACCATGTGCGCTCTGCGGATTGCTCTGCACTGCTGGGCCCGCATCTCAGGGCCTGCAAGAGTGGCCGGGCTTCCTGGGAGAGTGCCCAGGCTTCCATTGTTGTGGCCGACCATTGCTGGGCTGTTGCCTTTGGCCAAGGGCTGCGCCATGAGGTGAGCAGGGTCACCCCGTAGAACCAGGAAGAAGGGCAGGCTGAGAGAAGAATCTGGGCCGTTCAGCTCCACTGCCACCCTCGGGAGGACTGGCAGAGGATTCGGGGTGGGAGAAATAAAAGAGCCCGTTTCTGTTCCCGGGTGGCCTCTGTCCTGGGACGTGTCTTCCCACGGCTGAGCATCATGGAATCCTGGAGACGGAGGGCTCCTTGAGGGCCTCAAGTCCTCCTCTCCACCCTGGGCAGAGAACCAGACGAAGCCATCCTGAGGGTGGGGTGGCTTCCCTCTGTGAAGGGGGGCTCAAGGAGGGACTGAACAGAAAGCTTGTAACAGAATAACAGAGTTGGAAGGGACCTTGGAGGTCTTCTAGTCCAACCCCCTGCTCAAGCAGGAGACCCTCTACCATTTCAGACAGGTGGCTGTCCAATCTCTTCTTTAAAACCTCCAATGATGGAGCATTCAAAACTTCTGGAGGCAGGTTGTTCCACTGGTTAATTGTTCTGTCAGGAAGTTTCTCCTTAGTTCTAGGTTGCTTCTCTCCTTGATCAGTTTCCATCCGTTGCTTCTTGTCCTGCCTTCAGGTGCTTTTGAGAATAGCTTGACCCCCCTCTTCTTTGGGGTAGCCCCTGAGATACTGGAAGGCTGCTATCACGTCCCCCCTCGTCCTTCTCTTCATTAAACTGGACATACCCAGTTCCTGCAGCCGTCCTTCGTATGTTTTAGCTCCCAGTCCCCTGATCATCTTTGTTGCTCTTCTCTGCACTCTTCCCAGAGTCTCAACCTCTTCTTTACCTGTCCTCACATGCAGTCATAATCTGCTTTCCTGCCATGCTGTGTCCTGTTGCTGGTCCAATTAAGAAAAGGGAGTCAGAACCACTGAAAAGGAGGGCTGGAAGGGACCTCCCAGATCTTCTCATTTAACCCCTTGCTGAGTGCCAGTTGCCCCAGAACGTCTCTGATGGTCTCTGTTGGAAGAGGCCTAGCAAAGGAGAACTCACTGCTTTGGGTGGCAAGTCTGGAGGTTCCTCCTAATGTTGAACCCAAATCTTCTTCCTTGCAGTTGTAACCCGCTGGACCTGGTTCTGCCCTCTGGGGCAATGTAGACACCCCTTCAGATGTTGGGGGACTGCTATGCTGCCTCCCCTCAGGTCATTCCTGATAGGGTTTGGTTTCCAGACCCCCTGCCTTCTCGAACCCACAATTTCTCCCTGCCCTGTTTGAACCTCTGCTTAGAATTGGGTACCTGGCCCCAGGTGAGGGCTGGCCAGGCAGTGCGGAGAGGGACCACGGTGTCCCATCCTCCAGTCCTGGCGACTGCATTCGTGCATCTCCAAGTAGCCTTTGCTCCTTGCACCTTGCAGGGTTTGGGGTTGATGAGGACCTCCAGGTCCCTTCCAGACGCGCACCGGACAAGCAGCCTCCCCCTCTGTAGTTTCCCCCCCCCCTTCATTTTCCTCCGAGATGCAAGATCGGACATTGTCCTGGGGTTCCTCTGCTTTGGCCTGAGCATCAGAGCATCCGGGTGGAACTGGGGGCGTGGGGCAGAGGGCAGGCCTCCTGAAAGGGTTGTGAGGATACTGAAGGAAAAGGGGGGATGGTTTCTTGAAGGAAAGTCCAGGTTAACAAACCCTGATCCTGACAATACAGCTGTATCTCCTGGCTTCCTTCATCCTGAATCTTCCATTCAATTAACAATTAACAATTGCTAACAATTAACCAGAAGTTGTGGGGCTACATCACTGGAAGCTTTCAAGAAGAGACTGGGCGGCCATCTGTCCAGAATGGCCTGAGCAGGGGGTTGGACTTGAAGGCCTCCAAGGTCCCTTCCAATTCTGTCATTCTGTCATTCTTATTTGCAGCTCCTCATAATCCTGACCACCATCCCATCGGCTCCTCCAAGAGGGCCAGGCGGCCAGGCTGGGCATGGAGCCCCCTCCCTCCAACCGTTCCACCTTCTGCCCCGGGTCTGCCTCCTCCTTCCGCCTCCTGGGCATCCCTGGGCTGGAAGCCCTGCATGCCTGGCTGGCTCTGCCCTTCGGCTCCTTATACCTGGTGGCCCTGCTGGGCAACTGTGCCCTTCTCCTGCTCATCAAGACGGACCCGAGGCTCCACCACCCCATGTACCTCTTTCTCTGCATGCTGTCCCTCACGGACCTGGTGCTGTCCACCTCAGCGCTGCCCAAGATGCTGGCCATCTTCTGGCTCGATGCCAGAAGCATTGGCTTTAGCAGCTGCCTGGTCCAGATGTTTGTCATTCATGCCTTCACGGCCATGGAATCCGGCTTCTTCCTCGCTATGGCGTACGATCGCTACGTGGCCATTTGCCAACCCCTGAGGCACTCTGCCATCCTCTCGGGCACCCGCATCGCCTCCATCGGCAGCGCAGTCCTGGCCAGGGGGCTGGTGTTCTTCTCCCCACACCCCTTCCTGGTGGGGAGGCTGCCCTTCTGCGGGTCCAAAGTCATCGCCCACAGCTACTGCGAGTTCATGGCGGTGGTCAAGCTGGCTTGTGCAGACACCGCCGTCACAAAGGCCTACAGCCTGACGGTGGCATCGCTGATTGGCACCTTCGATGTCCTCTTCATTGGGCTGTCCTACGGCCTCATCCTGCGCACAGTCTGCCAGCTGCCCTCCAAAGAGGCCGGCCTCAAGGCCTTGGGCACCTGTGGGTCCCACATCTGCGTCATCCTGGTCTTCTACAGCACGGCTGTTTTCACCTTCCTCACCCATCGCTTCAGCCACGGCAGCATCCCGCCTCAGGTCCACATCCTCGTGGCCAATGTTTACCTGCTGATACCACCCACCCTGAACCCCATTATCTATGGGGTGAGAACTAAGCAGATCCGTGAGCGAGTGCTGAGGGGGCTCCATTGGAAGAGGGCCTCATAAGCCCTCTGTGGGCTCTCCTTATCACCCCCCAGATGACCCTGCTGGTGTTATACCAAGGGGATATTTTATCTATAGCAGTTCTACGGAGGGTTTACAAAAAGGACTCGTAAGCTTTGAGACATGCTTGGATCAAAGTGAAGGGACAATGTGGAAAACCATTGTTTTTTTTCAAGGAGTTTAGGGACATATTTTGATTTCTCCTTCATATTAAAAAAAAATCTAGACATTTAGAGCTTACCCTGAACTAGGCTGCTTGATTCTTTTACTCTTGTTTGCTGAATAAAGGAAAAGGGGGGACAAAATCTTCACTTGGCTTCAAAGCTGTGAAAGTCTCAGACTTTTGGTTCCCGTCCCGGAGCCGAGTCCAGGCCTTGCAGTCTCCTGATCACAGCAGGGCCATGAGGCCCTGGTGCCAGGTTTTGATAAAAGCCCCGGGCGTGAAGCCTAGTGCTAAGTACTGTGGGAACTGCCACCACCACCCCGGGGGTATCTCTGCTATGAACCCTAACCTTAACCCTTCTGGATCCAAAGGAATCAGCTGGGCACCTGATCACTGCCCTGACACTTGGCAAACACAAAATTGTGTATGCAAATATCTCATGACTAACCAAACTTCCATGGTTGCCCCAAAGGTGCTTTTTCAAAAGGCAACTGGATTTTGTTTTTCCTTGAAGACATTTCGCTTCTTATCCAAGAAGCATCTTCAGTTCTGACTGAATGGTGGTGGAGGATGGAAGGATTTATATTCCTTGCAGTCATCTGGTTGTTAGCGCTCTCTCTGAAAGAGGGGTCAAAGAGGCCATCTACGTCAACATTGAACAGCCCTCCCTCAACGGAGGGGGAGGGATACGACACCACCCACCTCCTGTTTCCGACACGGTCCTTCCAGCAGTTCCAAGAAGGCTCCGCACCCATTTGCACTCTGATCTGGGTGGCTCTGAGGGCACAGATGAACCTCCGAGAGGCCTCAATGATTCTCACAGGGAGTGCTAACGACCAGATGATTGTGAGCAATATAAATCCTTCCATTCCCCACCATTCAATCAGAACTGAAGAAGCTTCTTGGATGAGAAGTGAAACATCTTCAAGGAAACACAAAGAAAGTCCAGTTGCCTCTTGAAGAAGCACCTTTGGGACATCCGTGACCTGCATGACTGGAAATCTCCTTAGACATAGAGGAGAAGAGCACTTAAATTTGCCTTGGTAATGTAGAATGAAGCAAAAGACTTGTGAAGGATGGTGCACATGGAGGGGGAGGGGGCAGGAGGGGCTGCAGTGAAGCATCGATTCCCCAGGAAGGACGGAGCACTTTTGGGGGGTGGGGGAGGGGAGAGACAAGGGGCAGCCCAGTCCGGAGCTGGATCAGAGGGAGAGTCGTAAAGGTTTAGTCCAAGAGTAGGCAACCTTGGCTCTTTCATGACTCGTGGACTTCAACTCCCAGAATTCCTCAGCCAGCATGGGGGAAACTTTGGCCCCTTCATGACTCGTGGACTTCAATTCCCAGAATTCCTCAGCCAGCATGGGGGAAACTTTGGCCCCTTCATGACTCGTGGACTTCAATTCCCAGAATTCCTCAGCCCGCATGGGGGAAACTTTGGCCCCTTCATGACTCGTGGACTTCAACTCCCAGAAAACTTTGGCCCCTTCATGACTCGTGGACTTCAACTCCCAGAATTCCTGAGCCAGCATGGCTCAGCTTGGAAACCTCTCCCTTTCCCCTCAGCATGGCTGGCTCAGGAATTCTGGGAGTTGAAGTCCACGAGTCATAAAAGAGCCAAGGTTGCCTACCCCTGGTTTAGTCTCTCAGGATTCTGTCTATTGTGTGTAAACAAACAAAGAACTAGGTTTTGACTGGGTTGCTTCATTGTTCTTGGGCTGGTCCTGACAATACTTTAACATTGGGTGTATTGAAGGATATTTGTGAACGACGGACCCAAAAGTTAATTTTAAGATTATCTTCATTATCAATAGATGGTGTTTGGAAAATGTTACTGGATAGTTTTACTGGATAGTATCTGAAAGAGGATTTAAAAATAGAAATTATGGGAAGGAGATGCTACACTGGACGTACAAATGATGTCCCAACAAAAGAAAAGGGTGACCTGGATAAAATTTCTTATATTTGATTTACGAAAGAGATTTGTTGTAGTTTTGAAGAATTTCTGAGTCAGGACAAAGAAAAGATGAAAATAAACCAAAATCTAGGACATTATTTGAGGGAATTAAAAATCTTATTAAATGTAAAGACGAGGAATATAAAGTTGGTTTATTTGATCAAAATTATTATTATTATGTTGTTATCACTTGTAATCTTTAATGGACTTTTGCAGATCAGGACTGAATGATGAGATTTTACGGATTTCTTTATACATAAGAGATGCGATATAGAAAGATGTGATAATTTATTGCATTTGAAGGGAAGGTGATAAGTGACTAAAATTGTCTGAATTTGGAACAGTGACATCTTCAGCTTCAGAGATGACAAAATGAGTACAGGCTACCATTACGTCTGATAAAATGGAAAACCCCACAACTGGTTTAATGAATTAATTAAATTAATAAAGAAATATTTACCATCAATGAATCCTTTTGACATGCAAATTTTAGAGACTGAATGGAATCAGCTATTGGAGATCCACGTTTTGCACTTTCCCCCATATGAAACTTTCTCTTAATATGTCCATCATCACCATCATCATCCTCACTCTGTTTCCACTTAGGGTACGGAGGGTTGAAATTGAGGCAGAAGGTAAGAAAAGAAGTGGGGGAAAGAAGCCAAAGCTTGTTCCCTAAACCTCTCCCTCCCTCCCTCTCCTGGCCCACCACCCTCGCTGCTTCGTTTTGCCTTCGGTGCTTTAGGACCATATCAACAACCTCGGCAAGAACAGCAATAGCAACACTTGTGCCCTGTGCATTCAGGCAATAGAAATAGAATAGAATAATAACTTTATTGTCACTTTGAATGTTCACTATCGGCATACATTAAAATGAAATTTCATTGCATTCAGCTCTCAAAGGGTCACCACCTTCGATATACACTACATATATGACAAAAATAAATAAATAAATACAGAATTATGCATACACCCTCATACATTATATGACACAGAGAAACAACACAGTCTAGTTTGGATTCTTTATACATGTGCATGGCAAGAAAAATGAAGAGTTTACCAGAAGGATGGCACAGGGAACAAAGCTATTACAGAATCGGGTAGTCCTGCTAGAAATACTTCAAAACCTCCTCCCAGAGGGGAGCAACAGAAACAGACCGTCAAGTGGGTGTGTGTGGGGTCTCTAATAATGCTTTGAGCTCTAAGCAGATGGTGCTTATAAGCAGCATCCTGAATACCAGGGAGCGAGCTTCCTATGACCTTCTCAGCTGTCCTCACCACTCTCTGTGTGGACCGTCTATCTGAGGCTCTGCTGCCACCAAACCAGACAGTGATGCGGTTAAGACGCTCTCAATCGTGCCTCTGTAAAAAGTGGCTAGGACAGAAGGAGAAAAAGGTGCTCTCCTCATCCGATGCAGGTTGTGAGCATTAGCTAGAAACCCTCCTTGCACCATGACGGAAGGCAGATTGCTATCCTCGAATAGAAGGTGGTCAGCTGGCCCAACCACCCAGGCAACTGAGGAACCACTTCATCCTCTGTCTATGCTCAGTCCTGGTTGACAACTGCTGAAGGACCAGTGGAAATGGTCCGTGCAACCCCAACTCTCCTGTGTGTCCTACATCAACATGACCTTTGCAGGATAAAGAGCTTCATCTGCACATAAGAATGGACTGAGAGGGACTGAGGGGAGCAGGGAAAGGCATTGAAGAGGGGACAGTGTTGAGTCCGTTCTGAGCTTATCGCAGAAACAGCCACAACCAGATGGGAGAAACATGCAGACAGGAGTCTCAGATGGAAACGTCCAGTCCACTTTAGCCCCAGATGAGCATTAAAGAGACCTTCCTAAGACCAGTGTCCTCCTGGCTTCCTTGACTTTGCCCAGCCGTGTGGTGCTTGACCATCTCCCTTGTCCAGAAGCACTTTGCCAGGGTGACCAGTGGCCACACTCCTCAATGAGAAGCCCATGAGAAGGGGGACATCAACGTAGCTGCTCCTTAGGCTGACATTACAGGAAAACGAGCCAGCTCCGGCACTGAAGACCGTCTCCCTTGTGATTACATGCCGGACAGTGGCCCTTCCATCCCCACAGCCCTCCCATGCAGGGTCGAGAGGCTGAAGGGTTGAAAGCTCCTTCCAGGTCTCCAGCGCTGGATGTTCTGCTGAGTGTTCCCGGTTGCTGCTTTTGCTTCAGCTGCTCTGCTTATGGCACGAGGGGCACCAAATGGTTTTCTGCACAGAAGTGAGCAAGCACAGGTTGTGTTGCCTGCTCTGAATCTCCTTCCCCTGGATCGTCTGCCTGCCTTTCAGGGTCCCAAGCCACATCCTGACCACCCCAATGACCCTGCCCTCAGCCGGCCAGCCACAACAGACAACGTGGGGCCTTCCCAATGAGGACAGTGGCTGAGCTTCCCTGCTGAGCAAACAGCTGATCTGTGAGGGGCAGAAGGTTCAGCTGCCTCCCAGGGCACCCCGACCACAGGGGCTGAGGAGCCCCTTCTGGGGAGGGGTGAGGACTTGCTGCAGGGCTTGGGCCCTAGAGGCTAAACCTCCTTCCCCTCTTTAACTCTGCAAGTGCCTGGAGCGGCTGCCGGGCATGAAATGTCCAGAGAGCCCGGCCACCTCCTCCTGGCTCTTGGGGGGCAGGAGAGTCTCGGCTGCGGCTGCGGCAGGAAACCTGCAGGGAGCTCCTGGCTCTCCTCCTTAAAGGAGCCACTTGGCTCTGGGAGCCTGCAGAGAGCGGAGCCCACAGGCTGCGACAGATGAGAACTGCTGGCCAGGTGAGGCGTCTGCTTGTGGAAGGGGAGGGCCTGAAGGCAGGAACGGGCAGCTCTTCCGCAGGGCTAGGATAGATAGGCAGTCACTGAGAGCAGAGCCCAGGTGGGGAGACGGGCAGGCGGGCTCCCTTGGCTGCCCATCTTGTGGGGGGGGTGCCCTTTGGCCTGCGGGGCTCTGGGGTCCTCTGGGCTTCTCTCCTGGCTGTGCTGTGTTCAGAAGAGGAGCTGCACCTCGGAGCTCCTGCCTGGGACTGAAGGCAGGTCGGCCCCTCTCAGAGCCCACCAGCCACCCAGACCGAGCCCACCTGCTTGGCATCCGTCTGGTTCCAATTGACTTACTTAAGTGGATTGATTGATTGATTGATTGATTGATTGAAATGACCTCCCATCTGCCAAGATCTCCGTCGGCCTGGTGCCTTGCTGGCATCCTGCCATCAAAGGGGAATTGGGGAGGAATTTGGGGCGATCCACAACTGTGTGTCTAATTTTGGGAAATGGGGAGGAAGAGCTGACATGTGAAGAAGACCAGAGCCTATAACCAATTCTGGGTGGGTCCCAATCAAAAATTTTCTGAGCACAGGTATAAAATGTAATCTTATATCTGTAATAATGGAAAGGTTCCTGGAGATATTTAGTCCAACAGAGAAGGTTCCACTAGAACATTTCTGACAAATAACTCTCCAGCCCCCTCTTCAAATTATCCAGTCAAGGAGAGCTGGATTTTGTACTTCTGTTGACATCCCTACCCCGCCTCCTCCACTCCCCAAAATGTGCCTTTTTAGTAGCTGCATCCCCCTGGGGACTCGTTGCCAGCTTGTGACCTTCTAGCATATCCAGATGCCTTTTGTGTGTGCTCCTTGTGAGCCACGTCTCCTACAACGGAAGAGACATTTGAAATTTAAAACAAGGGTGAGCAAAGAGGCACGACGGACATATACAATGATGCCTTAGATGGATGGGGTGGTGGGGGTGGTGGACAAGATCCCTCACGGTCATCTGATGGATCTGGAGCAGAGTGTCAGACGATCCAGGGGAAGGAGATTCAGAGCAGGCAACACAACCTGTGCTTGCTCACTTCTTCGCAGAAAACCATTTGGTGCCCCTCGTGCCATAAGCAGAGCAGCTGAAGCAAAAGCAGCAACCGGGAACACTCAGCAGAACATCCAGCGCTGGAGACCTGGAAGGAGCTTTCAACCCTTCAGCCTCTCGACCCTGCATGGGAGGGCTGTGGGGATGGAAGGGCCACTGTCCGGCATGTAATCACAAGGGAGACGGTCTTCAGTGCCGGAGCTGGCTCGTTTTCCTGTAATGTCAGCCTAAGGAGCAGCTACGTTGATGTCCCCCTTCTCATGGGCTTCTCATTGAGGAGTGTGGCCACTGGTCACCCTGGCAAAGTGCTTCTGGACAAGGGAGATGGTCAAGCACCACACGGCTGGGCAAAGTCAAGGAAGCCAGGAGGACACTGGTCTTAGGAAGGTCTCTTTAATGCTCATCTGGGGCTAAAGTGGACTGGACGTTTCCATCTGAGACTCCTGTCTGCATGTTTCTCCCATCTGGTTGTGGCTGTTTCTGCGATAAGCTCAGAACGGACTCAACACTGTCCCCTCTTCAATGCCTTTCCCTGCTCCCCTCAGTCCCTCTCAGTCCATTCTTATGTGCAGATGAAGCTCTTTATCCTGCAAAGGTCATGTTGATGTAGGACACACAGGAGAGTTGGGGTTGCACGGACCATTTCCACTGGTCCTTCAGCAGTTGTCAACCAGGACTGAGCATAGACAGAGGATGAAGTGGTTCCTCAGTTGCCTGGGTGGTTGGGCCAGCTGACCACCTTCTATTTGTCATTTCAGCCCCGTCGAGATTCAAGGAAATCTTCTGACCATCATGATCTGGCCCAACCACACAGACTGGGGCATCTCTCCGTCCTTCTTCTTGGTGGGGATCCCAGGGCTGGAGACTGCTTACTTCTTGCTGGCCTTTCCCTTCTGCCTGACCTACCTACTGGCCCTCGCAGGGAATGGGATCGTATTCCTTATCATCCGAATGGAGGACAGTCTCCATCAGCCCATGTATATGCTCCTAGCCATGCTGTCTGTAGTGGACATGGGCCTGTCCAGCTCCACCATCCCCAAGATGCTCGCCATCTTCTGGCTAGGTGCCCATGACATTGCCTTCACTGCTTGCTTGACCCAGATGTTCTTCATCCATGCCTTCACCGCCCTGGAGTCTGGTCTTCTAGTGGCCATGGCCTTTGACCGCTATGTGGCTGTGTGTAACCCCCTGCGGTACACGGCTATCCTCACCGACTTCACCATTGCCAAACTGGGCTTAGCCATCGTCACTCGGGCAGTGGTGCTCCTTGTCCCCTTAGTTCTAATGGTGATGCACCTCCACTTTTGCCAAACATGGGTCATTGTCCACTCCTATTGCGAGCACATGGCTGTGGTCAAGTTGGCCTGTGGGGACACCAAAGTCAACAGTGCCTATGGCTTGGTGGTGGTTGCCCTAATCATTGGGTTTGACATAGTGTTTATTTCTTTCTCCTATCTCCTCATTCTTGGGACAGTCTTCCATCTCCCATCAAAGGACGCCTGTTGGAAGACCCTCGGGACTTGCAGTTCCCACATTTGTGTGATCCTGTTGTTCTACACCCCGGCTGTCTTCTCCTTCCTAACCCACCGCTTTGGCCACGGAGTGGCTCCGTCCATCCGTGTCCTGCTAGCCAGCCTCTACCTCTTAGTCCCCCCAGCGCTGAATCCCATTGTGTATGCCTGGAAAACAAAGCCCATCCGAGAAAAAATCCTCAGGGTCTTTCAGCTTCGCAAGACGTGAGGGAAGAGCAGCAGAAGTCACTTTTTATGGGATGTGACCTCTGCTCATAAGCCCTGTGAAAGGAACGAGCACTTCCCCTGCCTTTTCTTCAGAGTGAGAGCCTCTCATTTCAGGGTAACACAATTGTCAGAAAGCAACTTGGGTTGTAGGCAAGCCAAGGCTGTAAGTGAATTAGGGATTTAGCCGTCCGTCAAGAGACGGTCTCTTTAGCTCCTGAGGTCCATCCCATCTCAGGAGCTTGGAGCTGGGACCTTCTGCCTTAACTTCAACCCTGCCTACCCTGAGTGGAAAAAGAGCGAGGATGATGATGGTGATGGTGGACCTATTAAGAGAAAGTTTCATATGGTCAAAAGGGGGCCAAAAAAGGGCAAAACGGGGATTTCCAATAGCCGATTGCCTTCACTCTAAAATTTGCATGTCAAAATGATTAATTCATAGTAAATACTTATTATTAAATTAATTGGTTAATCCATTTGTGGGTTTTTTTGTTTTTTTAATGTAACGGTAACTCCTAATCATTTTGTCATCTCTGAAGCTGAAGATGTCACTGTTCCAAATTCAGACAATTTTAGTAACTTATCACCTTCTCTTAAAATACAATGATCTCTTTCTATATCGCATCTCTTTATCTATAAAGAAATCCTTAAAGTCTCATCATTCAAGTCCTGATCTGCAAAAGTCCATTAAAGATTACAAGTGATAACAACATAATAATTTTGATCAAATAAACCAACTTTATATTCCTCGTCTTTACATTTAATAATCTTGATTTTTAATCCCCTCAAATAATGTCCTAGATTTTGGTTTATTTTCATTTTTTCTTTGTCCTGACTCAGAAATTCTTCAAAGCTACAACAAATCTCTTTCGTAAATCAAATATGAGAAATTTTATCCAGGTCACCCTTTTCTTTTGCTGAGACATCATTTGTACGTCGTGTAGCATCTCCCTCCCATAATTTCTATTTTTAAATCCTCTTTCAAAAACTATCCAGTAAAACTTGCTCCTCTTCCATAACATTTTCCAAATATCGTCTATCTGTCATGGCAGATACTCTTAAAATTAACTTCTGGGTCCGTCGTTCACAAACATTCCTCAATACATCCAAGGTTGCAGTATTGTCTGGACCAGCCCAAGAACAGTGATACAATCCAGCCAAAGTGGATTCGCTTTACAACAGTCATATATAATTCATGATGGATGCTCAACTATCATAAAATCAGGGACATCGACAGCCACTTATTCATCAAACTGCAGGCTCAATTGTGATTGTAAGTTGAGGACTGCCTGTGGTCCATTTATATCTTTCCAATATCAAAATTCTAATCAGCTTTTTAGTGTTTATTCCCATAAGACAAATGGATGTTTCCCCGAGGAGGGTAATGGAGCCTTGCTGAGGCGTTCTCATCCCCCTTGCCGTTGGAATCTGCCTTCCTACATGCCTCATTTGAACAGTCCCAGGAATGCTTTGTAGTCCTGCAAGAGTGTGACAGGAGAGCCAATTGAACTCACCACCCAGTGTGGCCAAAAGCAGACCTTTCTCACAAATCAGCATTTCATTGACCCGCCGGGGTCTCCTCAGATCCTCTGCGTCAGGGCTGAAGAGGCAGGCCAGGCAGACCATCGGCCTGCAGAACTAGCAGCCAACCAGGAGCCGGCAGGAGGCTCGTGGGAACCTGAGCAGGTGGGACCAGATGAGAGCCAGATTTTGGCAGGACACCCAGCCCAAAGTCATGGTGGCAGCTATGAAGGGCTGAGCAAAGGCCATCAGCCCTTCTCCTTAAAAGGAAATCAGAATAGAGTTGGAAGGGACCTTGGAGGTCTTCTAGGCCAGGGCTTTTCAACCTGTGGTACGCGTACCACTTGTGGTACATTAATGAGTGGCAGGTGGTACGTAGCCCTGCCTAGCCAAGTGTAGTGGGGAAGGGAAAGAGCCAGCACAGGCAAAGACTTACAGTGAGAGAGTCCTCTGGAGCTGCAGATTTTACTTATGAATGGAGCCATTTGGGGAGGCTGCCTTAGCCGGCAGCCAGTACTTACATTTTTTTTTCTTCCTTAAGTGCCGGCTGGGCTCCTTACTTTCCTTTCTAGCCAGTAGCTAATTCTTAAAGGGGAAGTGCCTTTTTAAGCTAGTTCACTCAGCAGCTTGTCTTTTCTGTCTCTGGAGGCCTTTCCTTGTTTGATCAATATATGGAAGAGGGAAAATATGGGGGGGTTCAAATTCTTCCTTCAGAAGGAGATGGGAATGAGAAAAAGGGAGGCAGGGAAGGGAGGGAGGAGGAAGTCCCGCCTTAGCAGTTGGCCACCAGCAGCTCTGCCATTGACTTTGCTTGTCAAAAGGTTGCAGAAGGGGATCACATGACCCTGGGACACTGTGACCATCATAAATATGAATCAGTTGCCAAGCATCCAAATATAAATCACATGACCCTGTTGCTGCAATGGTCATAAGTCATTTCAGTGCAATTGCAACTTTGAACAGGTTTTTTTTTTGTCACCAAGTTTTTGACACCTTGCTAGGTGGTCCTCGAATATTGCCATATCCTAAAAGTGGTACAATCAGTAAAAAGGTTGAAAAGCCCTGGTCTAACCCCCTGCTCTAGCAGGAGTCCCTATACCATTTCAGCCACATGGCTGTCCAGTCTCTTCTTAAAAACCTCCAGCGATGGAGCACCCACAACGTCCAGAGGCAGGTTGTTCCACTGGTTAATTGTCCTAACTGTCAGGTACTTTCTCCTTAATTCCAGGTTGCTTCTCTCCTGGATTAGTTTCCATTGTTTCTTGTCCTGCCCTCTGGTGCTTTGGAGAATAGGTTGACCCCTCTCTTCCTTGTGGCAGCCCCTCCATGTCACGAGATACGTCAATGAGAGAGCAGCAGTGTGTCCTCAATGAAGCCACGCCACCCCTGGGGCTATAAAAGACCAACCTCCAAGTCCTTGACCTTCTATTGAAGCAACTCTCCAAGGAGGGACATGCATGATTTTTGGATCTTTTTGCTCCTAGTGCTATTTCTAGACTCCAGGCTTGAGAAGACGGAGCAAATCCTTTCTTTCCTGCCATCCCTTCACTTTATATGGTGGAGCTTCCAAGTCCTCCGCCATCTTGCACACTATTCCCAGTTCCTTGGCATCCTTCCTGTTAGCAGAAATCCACCTTCACAACCCACAGCATTGCATTTATTGGTTAGAATTGTGAAGATCGTTTCCATGACTGGAAATCCCTCAGGCAAATGAGGGGAGAAGGGGCTGCGTGTGCAAAGGACTCTGGGATCCACAAGAGAGGCAGAAGCTCCCCAAGGCCACCAAAATGGCAGGGAAGGACCGGTCATAAATTGCCTGGGTGTTGACTGCTGGACCTCTTTGCAGGAAAAACACCAGTGAGCTGCATGTCTGAAGGGGTGACTGCTTTCCCCACCCAGGTCAGTCTCTGGGCTGAATGGCCCAGATTTTGCCAAGCGGGGGGAGAAACAGGAGGGGGAGAGAAACAGGGGCCGAGAGTCCGTGGTCCTCGCATGCAAGTCACTTTTCAATAAAAGGGAGACTCTAGAAAGAGAAGAGAAGAGGAACAAAGATGATCAGGGGACTGGAGGCGAAAACATATAGAGAACGGTTGCTGGAATTGGATATGTCCAGTTTAATTAAACGGACAAGGGTGACAGGATAGCAGCCTTCCAATATCTCAGGGGCTGCCACAAAGAAGAGGGGGGGGGAGGTCAACCTATTCTCCAAAGCACCTGAAGAAGGCAGGACAAGAAGCAACGGATGGAAACTAACCAAAGAGAGAAGCAACCTAGAACTAAGGAGGAATTTCCTGACAGTGAGAACACTTAATCAGTGGAAGGGCTTCCCTCCAGAAGTTGTGGGTGCTCCATCACTGGAGGTTTTTAAAAAGAGACAGGACAGACATTTGTCTGAAATGGTATAGGCTCTCCTGCTTGAGCAGGGAGTGGGACTAGAAGACCTACAAGGTCTCTTTCAACTCTGTTATTCTGTTAAGTCTGTTAAGTCTGTTTCTTGGTGTGGTAGTTTGAAAATGTAAATATTTCTCTGCCTGTATCCCTAGTTCTCTAGGCAACAGACCTGAAAAACCACAAGGGGAAGGAAATACAATAAAGAGAGAACCAAATGAAGACCTCTCCCCACAGTTCTCAGGCTTTGGTAGATGCTGAGCCTGAAGCAATGTTGGACCAGCCTGGCTCTGTCTGGGGCCATTCCCTAATGTGGGGGACCTGCTGCTGAGAAGGTCTCCTGCCATCCATGGCTCCACATAAGGTGCATGGAAGAGCCTCCTTGACAGGGCCCCATTTCTGCAGAAGGGAAAGCTGTTTTCTGCCCAAATATCGATGTCTTTCTGCCATTCCAAAACCCACCAGGGTGAGGCAAGGACATCCTCGCACACACAACTGGGCCCCAGTATTTCACGCGGGCTTCTCCCTCCTTGCTAGCCCTCCGTCTGCAGGCTGGGAGCCCCCTTAGAAGTACAGGATTTAGAGGCACCAGACCATCCTCAGTAAGGTCATCCATGTTATCTGAGCTGCCTTCCTGCAGTGAAGGTCAGGCTGTCGTTTGCATTGCCTTTGAAAACCTTGCGTATCGTTTCAGGGGGTCTGTAAGCTGGAACCTTGCAGGCTTTGGGGCTCTTCAGCGTTCACTGTGGAGGTGCATGCCAAGAGAATATATTTTGTGGCCTCTGTCTCCACACACTTTGGTTTCTTACTTGCGAGGGCAGATTCCCTACCACACCATGGATCAAAATGACAAGTACAGCTCAAACCCTTTGATTAGATGGGCACTTCCAAGAACTGCCTTTTGCAAAAAGACGGATTGCCACCGCCTTCTTCGGTGGTTTTGTAAACAAATAATTCCCAAGAAAGCCTTATAGATGCAGAAATTCTGGATGTCTCTTGCCCAGTCGATATTAGAGCCAACCCACCAGATAAGATGGGTTGACTCCACTATTATTTCTCTATTTCTTTCTTTCTTTCTTTCTTTCTTTCTTTCTTTCTTTCTTTCTTTCTTTCTTTCTTTCTTTCTTTCTTTCTTTCTTTCTTTCTTTCTTTCTTTCTTTCTTTCTATCTGCCTATCTACCTACCTACCTACCTACCTACCTACCTACCTACCTACCTACCTACCTATCTATCTATCATCTATCTATCTATCTATCTATCTATCTATCTATCTATCTATCTATCTATCTATCTATCTTTGTCTATCATATCTCTATATATCTGTGTACAGTATCTATCTATTTATCTATATCTATCTATTTATCTATATCTATCTATTTATCTATATCTATCTGTCTGTCTGTCTGTCTGTCTGCCTGCCTGCCTGCCTGCCTGCCTGCCTGCCTGCCTGCCTGCCTGTCTGTCTGTCTGTCTGTCTGTCTGTCTGTCTGTCTGTCTGTCTGTCTGTCTGTCTGTCTATCTATCTATCTCCAACCTATTTTGAACCCCACAGATTGTCTGCAATGTCACAGAGAGGCTGCTGTATCTAAAGCCATGGCCCAAACCCTCTTCCTCCTCCGTGTCCCCCTCCCCCTGACGTAACCTCCTTCCCTTCTGTCCAAGGGTCTCTTTGACTGATGAGGCTCTGCAGACGAAGGGGCACCATGCAGCACATCGACCCTGGCGCTCCCGTGAATGCCACGGCCACGCTCCACGGTGCCTTCACCCTCCTGGGCATCCCAGGGCTGGAGTCCCTGCACAGATGGCTCTCCATCCCTTTCTGCTCCATGTACCTGGTGGCTCTGCTGGGCAACGTTGGCCTCCTGCTCGTGATCAAGACGGAGCGCAGCCTGCATGAGCCCATGTACCTCTTCCTGGGCATGCTCTCCCTCACGGACCTGGTGCTCTCCTCCTCCGCCCTGCCCAAGCTCCTCGCCATCCTCTGGTTTGGCAGGAAGGCCATCGGCTTCCACGCCTGCCTGGCCCAGATGTTCTTCATCCACTCCTTCACCGCCATGGAGTCTGGCTTCTTCCTGGCCATGGCCTACGACCGCTACATGGCCATTTGTAACCCCCTGCACCACGCGACTGTCCTCACCAACGCCCTCCTGGCCAAGGTGGGGCTGGCCGTGGTGGCTCGGGGGCTGGTGCTGTTCCTCCCACACCCGTTCCTGGTGGGGCGGCTGCCCTTCTGCAAGTCCAAGGTCATCGTCCACAGCTACTGCGAGTTCATGGCTCTGCTGAAACTGGCCTGTGCGGACACAGCAGCCAGCGGGGGCTACAGCCTCACCTTGGCTTTCCTGATAGGAGGCTTCGATGTCTGCTTCATCAGCCTCTCCTACGGCCTGATCCTGCGCACCGTCTGCCACTTGCCCTCCAGAGAAGCTAGCTTCAAGGCCCTGGGCACCTGCAGCTCACATATCTGTGTCATACTCGTCTTCTACACAACGGCTGTCTTCTCCTTCCTCACCCTCCGCTTTGGCCACAACGTCCCCCATTCTGTCCACATCCTCATTGCCAACGTCTACCTCGTGGTTCCACCTACGCTGAACCCCATCATCTACGGCGTACGGACCAAGAGGATCCGGGACAGGGTGCTCAGGCTCTTTTCTTCCTGACGCCTCCTGACCTGTTGCAGCTGACCTGTTGCAGCTATGGGCCAGAGGAGACCTGCATGTAGTGCAATCACCAACTGAAGGAGAGGAAGGAGACTTTGCAGCTGAGGGCTGGTTTGGGGGGGAGGAAACCTCTGTCAGATCCTTAGAGGTCTCTCTCTCTCTCTCTCTCTCTCTCTCTCTCTCTCTCTCTCTCTCTCTCTCTCTCTCTCTCTCTCTCTCTCTCTCTCTCTCTGCCATTTCCCAAGGGGAAAGCAGACTGTGTGGCAATATTGTTTGTTAGGGTATTTAAATTTAGTACAGTGAAAGTGTACAATGGGCCAGAACACACAGTTGTAGTTGATTGGAGAGTGCCGGCTCTCGCGTGAGGCAATCTGCGCTGTGATTGGTTGCTGTGGGTGTGGAGGGAGAAGTTCCCTTTTTTCCCGCCTTTTTTCTTCTGTGTGTGCGCACTGTGTGCTGTTAGTGATTTACCTCACGATGCTCCTGTGCTCCCGACTATCTTGTCTGCTGTAAACACACAGATGTCAAATATATTTATTTATATAAAAGACTACAACTTCATGTCAGTCTCTCCCACTTCATCAAGACTGCCTGCTGCGGAATTCCTCGACAGAGACCACAACTGAACCAAAATGATCGGGTCAATTTCTGTCCAGTCCCAACCTTCCCTTTTCGGGGCCAGCTTCAGAGGTCCCCAAAAGAAGCGACCCATCCACACCCTGTCAAGAATTCTTCCTTAGGGAACATTTTATTAGGAAACAAAATACCCCCACTTACATAGTTGAACCCAAAACTGAGATTCCCTCCCCCCAGATACAAAGTAACAAGTTGCAATTCCCACCCCACAAACGCTGTCATAAATCACATTCCCCAATTAACACAAGATGCGGGCTTTTCTCACCGGCTCCTCAGCCCGCCAAAACCTTATCAGACCATGTCCTTGAGTCCCCACACTTCTACATTGTTATGGCTAGCTAAACCCTCAAGCATTTACCCCATCCCCCCTTCTACGTCTGAACTCTAAAAGAATAGAAAAGGCACGTTAGAAGCAAAAGCAAAATGGCTGCTGATTCTCAGTTGTCAGAGCGACGACATCCATTGTCACAGCGTTGACACACCCTTTGTGCAGATACATCTTGTGCCCCCATCGCGGCCTTTCCTGGACTGGGACCCTTTGCTCATGGTCACTCATGCCTTGGTCACTTCCAGGCTGGACTGTTGCAATGCACTCTACAGGGAGACCACCCTTGAAAACCGCCCAGAAATTGGTCCAGAATACAGCAGCATGTGTGGTATTGGGCATCTCTCAGTTTGCCTATGCTGCATTTACGCTTTCCAGGTGCAATTCAAAAGGTTGATTACTACCATTAAACTCCTATATGACCCAAGGCCAGGTGATCCGCAGGACCACCTCTGAGGATACTTGCCTGTCCCATGAGGTTCGATAGCCTTGCGGCCCAGAACTCAGGCTGAAGCAGCTGCTCCAGCTGAACCAAGCCAAAAATCATCCAAGGCTGATCAGACCCAGCTGGAGCAATCAGATGCTGACCAGCAGACCCCGAGTCCTCGGACTTGGTGAGTGGAGCAGAGAGCAGAGTAGCGATGCTCAAAGAGGCTCCTTGCCAGCAAACAGTAACTATCTTAATTAAAGACAGGGGGCTGCAGCCTGGTTTAAGAGGCAGTCATGAACCACGTTTCTCTATTGGAGACAACTATTTGGTTGCCTGCTATAATGTGTTGTTCCTTTGTATTTTGCTCTTGTAAAAAAAAAAAAAAAACAACCCTGAAATTCTGACCTTTGGATTGGCTGACGTATCCGCAGAGTGCCAGTGGCGCCCAGTTGTCCTTTCTCAGTGCCTGGGGGGCTCTGAGGGTCTGGGTGGGGGAGAACAGGCTTCAGCTCAACTCTGGCAAGGCTTTCTTGGCCGTGGGTTTTAAGGCCAGCTCAGGGGCTTTTCCATCCTTAACTTGGCCTGGGGGTGCCCTTCCCCAGAGAGGGCTGGTAACACAATTGGGAGGGGGGTCTTCCTGGAGTCTTCCCTCCTGCTGAAAGAGTCGGTGGCAGCTGTGCAGAGGGGGCTTTTCCACAGGTCTGCCTTCTGCACCAATTACTCCCGTCCCTGGAGCGGCAGGCCTTAGCCAGGTTTTATAGTTTTTGCTGAAAATTGAAAAAAATGAACTGGCGATTTATGGATTTGCTGATTGAAAAGAGTTGAATATGGAAAGAAGAGAATTACGGTGTCACTTTAATGAGGGGAAAACGAGGATACGATTGTTTGCAACGGCTGTAAAGAAGATTGGAAGTCTACATTTGTCTATATTTCCTCCTTACCTGCTGCCTTTAATTCTTGGCTTAGTCTTTCTTATTTCCTTTTTGCAGCACGTGTCTTGCCACGAAAGAGAATAGTTATAGTAACAATAACAGTAACAGAATAAGAGAATCGGACAAGACCGCGGAGGTCTTCTAGTCCAACCCCTGCTCAAGCAGAGGACCTTATACAGTTCTGGTCAAATGGCTGCCCAAACGTGTCTTAGAAGACTTCCAGGGATGGAGCACCCACACTTTCTGGGGGGAAGCCATTCCTCTGACTAATTGTCCTCGTTGTCAAGAAACTCCTCCTGGGTTCCAGGTTGGACCTCCCTCTGGTGGCCTTCCAGCTGTTACTCCTTGTCCTCCCTCAGGGGCTTTGGAGAACAGCTGGATGCCATCCTCTCTGTGGCAGCGGCTCAAATATTAGAAGCCGGCCTTACTCCTTCTTCAATGGGCTGGGTATTTCCAGATCCTGCAACTGAATAGGGTGATGGATTTGTTTTCATGCATGTGTGAATGTATGTATGGAGGTTGAGTCACGGCCACTGGACGTCCAGCCATTAACTCCCACCCAGCCTGCCTTTTTCCTTTGGTCTCTGGGTGGCAGCCACGATTCTCCTGTCCTCGGGGGAAGACTCAAGGCCTGGGGAAGCCGAGTGCACAGTGGCCGTGCACGGCTCTCCGTGCAATTCAGCAGCCTTGAGATCCCCACGGAGAACTCCAGGGGGCGCCAGGCCATAAAAGCTGCTCCTTGTGCAGCCAGGTGGCGCAGATGGGGGGCAACGTCCTGGCCTGGGATGCAGCGGCTGGCAGACCGTCCCCTCCGGTTTCCATGGCTGAGCCCGCCTGGCAGGGACCCTTCCCAGGTGAGCGGACAGGGCAAGGGCTGCAGAGGCCAGGAGGGGTCCTGGCAAGGGCAGAGTCAGCTGCTGCATGATAGGAGGACAAGTTTATTTATTCATTTTTAAATGTATATGTTGCCCTCTCACCAGAGGTGACTAGGTGGCTTACGATCATTCAATGAATATGCAATATAAAGCATTAAAACAATAAATTGGGATCTTAAATATAATTTTAAAATTCAGTTAGAAGTTGCTGCTGATCCCTTGGTTTGATCTTGAGTTCCCAGAGCAAAGGAAAGATATATAAGTGATAAGAACTGAGCAATATCTGCACCGTGAGAGCCACTTTGGCACCAGTCCTGAAGCCAGGAGACTGTGACTCCCTCCCCCCCTTAGGCACATCTGAATCTTAAGGGCCGGGCTGAGGCAGAGGCAGTGGCTGTGATGGAATTGCTGTCCTCAGATTGTTCTGCTTTACACCCACCTGGCACCTGGTCCAAATATGACAGGGAAGGTGTAAACTCAACTGGAAGGGGGAGGAAGACGGACCCAGATTCCTTGTGCATCGGGGATGTGGCTGCACATGAGAATGGGGTGGGCAGGAAATGATGCTCAGAAATCCTCAAGATTACAAAGACGATTAGGGGGCTGGAGTCTGAAACATAGGATGACCGGTTGCAGGGTGTGGGCATGGCTACATTAATGAAAAGAAGGACTAAGAGGGACATAATAGCAGCCTTTCAATATCTCAGGGGCTGCCACAAAGAAGAGGGGGGGTTAAGCTATTCTCAAAAGCACCTGAAGGCAGGACAAGAAGCAACGGATAAAACTCATCAAGGAGAGAAGCAACCTGGAACGAAGGAGGAATTTCCTGACAGTGGAAACAATTAACCAGTGGAACAGTTTGCCTCCAGAAGTTTTGAATGCTCCATCATTGGAGGTTTTTAAGAAGAGATTGGACAGCCATTTGCCTGAAATGGTAGAGGGTCTCCTACTTGAGCAGGAGGTTGGGCTAGAAGACCTCCAAGATCCCTTCCAAGGTCCCTTCTGTTATTCTGTAAGCATAGGAATAGGAATAGGAATAGGAATAGGAATAGGAATAGGAATAGGAATAGGAATAGGAATAGGAATAGGAATAGGAATAGGAATAGGAATAGGAATAGGAATGGAATGGAATGGAATGGAATGGAATAGAATAGAATAGAATAGAATAGAATAGAATAGAATAGAATAGAATGGAATGGAATGGAATGGAATGGAATGGAATGGAATGGAATGGAATGGAATGGAATGGAATGGAACCTAACCCAGGATAGTATGGAGACCAGTAAATGAGATGCCTGATCTCCAGAATGCACTGACTATGGTTAGCAAGCAGAAAGCACCAGAAATCCTGATTTGGGAACATAAATATGACCATTTAGGTGTCAAAAAACCCTGGTGAGATGAGAGCACATAACTCAAGGGACAGTCAAAAGACAGCAACCCAACAAAAATGAACGCCGAGTGGCTTGTTGGTGAAGAGGTCCTGGGCCCTTTGTTATTCTGTTATTTGGATTCAGTGAAAAATCTGCAACATGGACTAAGGAGGGTGTCTTTGAGGGACAGTGGTGCAGTGGTTAGAATGCAGTATTGCAGGCTACTCTGCCCACAGCCTGGAGTTCGATCCTGATTGGGTCAAGGTTGGCTCAGTCTTCCATCCTTCCGAAGTCAATAAAATGAGGAGCCAGATTGTTGGAGGCAACATGCTGACCCTGTAAACCACTTAGAGAGGGCTGTAAAGCACTGTGAAGCGGTATATAAGTCTACGTGCTATTGCTATTCTTAGAGCCTATTTTTCTACCCTCCCAAAATGGGTCTCCCCACTCTTTGAGGAGATGCAGGAGCTTCCCTGGTGGGCCTCCAGAGGTGCAGAAGCTCTCTGTCTTCTGCCTTTCCCTAATTGTTATTTCCTGTGGCTTTCAGGCTCCTTTTCACACTGGGCCAGTTGCTCCTGCTTTCCACAGCGGCTGCTCGGCCCCATCGGGGTCTAAAGTCCAGGGCTGGAACATGCTGGCCTCTCCTCCTTATCAACAAGCGCAAGGTGCTTTTCCCGCCACTGAGACCTGGGAGGATGCCCGCCTCTAATGCCTCCCACTTCTATTCTCCCACCTGCACCTTGCTCGGCGTGCCAGGACTGGAAGCTCTGCACCCCTGGCTCTCCATCCCTCTGTGCGTTGGGTATGCGATCGCTCTTCTGGGGAACTTCACCATCCTCTTCGTGGTGAAGACCGAGGCCAGCCTGCACCAGCCCATGTTCTACTTCCTCTGCCTGCTCTCCTTCATTGACATGGGCCTCTCCACCTCCACCCTGCCCAAGATGCTGGCCATCTTCTGGTTTGGCCTGGGGGAGATCACGTTTGACGCCTGCCTGGCCCAGATGTTCTTCATCCACACCTTCACGGGGATGGAATCCGTGGTGCTCCTGGCCATGGCTTTCGACAGGTACGTGGCCATCTGTGACCCTCTGAGATACACAGTCATCCTGACCAAAGAGCGGGTGGCCTGGATGTGTGCCTTTGTGGTGTTGCGACCAACTTTTCTGGTGATTCCCATCGTGCTGATGACTCTGCGCCTGCCCTTCTGCAAGTCCCACCTCATCATCGGCCACACGTACTGCGAGCACATGGGCATTGCCAAGCTGTCCTGCACAGACATCCGGGTGAACAGCATCTACGGCTTGTTCACGATTGCCTTCCTTATGCTGGACCTAGTCCTGATCTTTGTGTCCTACGTGCTGATCCTAAGGGCAGTTTTCCATCTGCCTTCCAGGGAGGCCCGGCTCAAATCTTTGGGCACCTGCAGTTCCCACGTTGCCGTGATTTTTGTCTTCTACACGCCAGCCTTCTTCTCCTTCCTCACCCACCGCTTTGGACACAACATCCCCCTGTTTGGCCATATCCTCATTGCCAACCTCTACGTCATTCTGCCCCCAATGCTCAACCCGGTCATCTACGGCGTGAGGACCAGGGAGATCCGGAAAAGAATCCTGCGCTTGTTCAGTTCAGGAAGGGGACTCATGACTCACACTGCCTGATGGTGCAGATATCAAATACACACACACACACACACGTACATGTACATATACACAGTAGATGAGAGAGAGAGAGAGAGAGAGAGAGAGAGAGAGAGAGAGAGAGAGAGAATGATGAGCACATGACAGAAGAGAAGTAAATATGCACACGCACAATCCACATAATTACACACAATACTTCTTTGGGGCACTGGCCTCATAACTGGAAGTCCAGTTCAGCTCTCCAGGCAATCACTTGTGGCGTTGCTTTGTGCAGATCTTCTAGGGATCCAACGCCATGCTGTTGCTGGTTCTGCTCATCAATAAACAGGAACCGTCTTTCTTAAGCAGCCTCCATTTTTATTTCCAGCATCTTACCCTCCATTTTATCTACTCCTGGCTTGGAACTGGACTTGATGATTTTTCTTTCAACAAAAACTTCGCCCTCATCGCCACTATTGCAAAAGAATAACTGTTAAGTTGTTGCCACTAGAGGGCAACAGAGGAAAAAAACCTAAATTGATGGATCCTTATGACTTTTGAACTCTGAAAATAAATTTAAATATCTGCTATTATAGAATCAGTGGTGGGATTCAGCCAGTTCGCACCACTTCGGCAGAACCGGTAGCTAATTTTTTGTTGCCCAGGCCCAGAATGGACTTCCGGAAGCGGCATCCACACAGAGAACCGGTTGTTCACCTATTTGAATCCCACCACTGGGTAGAATAATTAGATGATGTTATTGAAGAGGAACAAGTACCATTAAAAGAGCCACCTGTTCCGAGTTTGATGTCTCTGTGGCTCTTTTAAGTCTGGGTCAATCTAATTGGGTGCTGTTATCTGCTCCTGGCTACTTTCCCTCGTTCGCCTGGCCAATAACCAGCCAAGACACAGTTAAGGCCTTTTGTTTCATTTATTGCAACAAGCAGGGAGAGAAGCTTATCAAAGCTTGGTTGTCTCCAAAGGTCCAACTCAAACTATTCCCTTCTTTATACATCCCTCCTCGTTCCACATTGGCTGAGATACTATGAGGTTACACTCTTTCCGACAGCCTTCTACATATTTCTTGCTACATACTAAATCATACATCACACGTGTATGTAAGTTTCCACTGCACAGTAGATTTGACTCCCTGAAGATTCATTATATTGGTGCACACCTATCAGGTACAGTTTGAAAAAGCAGTCATGACACCGGTGTATATTGTGTATTAAACCGATTCAAGGGGTTTGTAAGAACCAAAAACCACAAGCAACCATTAAAAATACACTCCCCATAACCCAGAAACCCAAAATATTTTTAAAAATGACCAGCATAAAAACAATCAGAAAAATGAAACAGGAAGCTAGCTTCACATTACCATCAGGGCACATGTGCTTCCTGCCGGCAGCTGGCAGGAGGTTGGAAGAGATTTAAAAAAGGAGAAAAAGGAAAAGAATGACTAGGCTGGCACCCCAGGCATCCCTCCTGGCAGAACCCTAGCCCAGCACCTGCATGCCCCCGGACCCTCTGCAGGTTGAGCCGCCCCTCTGGCCTCCTCCTCCTCCTCCTCCTCCTCCTCCTCCTCCTCCTCCTCCTCTCCGCTCATTACTCAAACTAGGTAACATCATCAATGTTAGTGATGATGGCTACCTCTGATGATGTTACCTAGTTTGGGTAATGAACCGTCTGCAAGAAAACAAGTAAGGTCAGACAGCATCAAGGACCTCACAGAACATTTCCTCCTCCTCCACCTCCTCCTCCTCTTCTTCCTCCTCCTCCTCCTCCCTGCAAGTCCAACTTCCTTGCAGCACTGATGGCGTTACCTAGTTTGGGTCATGAAACATCTGCAAGAAAACCACCAAGCTACCAGGGAGCACCAAGGACTCCTCATTTCAACCCTGGGCTACAAATGTTCTCCTTCGTGGGTAAGGCTGCGACCGTCAGGGCAACCTAGTTTCTGAGCTGCTCAACCTTGCCAACTCTCCAACCCCCAATTCTTGCCCATCCTAGGCCACCAGCCTGCCACTGACTTCCTCGCAACTCCTCTCTTTGTGAACCAGCCCTCCTGGCACACGCCTGCCCTCTGCCAGCAGCCCTCAGTTTCTCTGTGCGCAAGGCAAGGCAAGAGGTTGCAAGGCTGTAAGTCGAGGGCAACCTATACTGCACTTTAACCATTATGCCCACGAGGGCTCCAGGACAAGGACGCCCTGTGCAAGATGGCCCAGGTGCTTTCAGTGAATTCTCCCCGCCCCCCAGAAGGTTGTCTTGCAGTTTGCAAAGAGCCACAAACCTGAAGGGAAGGAAACACCCAGGAAGCAGCGGCGGCTTTCCCCCAGTGGCAGAGCCAGCCCTGCTGGTGAGACCTCGGTCAGAGGGTTAAGCCCCGACTGCTTGGGAGAGCTTCTGGGGAGGGGTGATTCTCCTTCCAAGATGGAGACTGATGGGTGGGCTGTGATCGGTTGATTGACTGGGGCTCTGAATGATTTAGATGTTTGTATGCTTGTAGGATGCAGTGAGTGAAGACCCAGGAGATGGTCAGTCTTAACCTTGGCTGCACCATCAGCTGCAGGGACCTCAGATGCTCTTCACCTATGCTCCACTGTTTGGATCAGGGCATGTTGTAAGACCCCCTCACGTTGTTTGCCTAGCAGGAAGGCTGATGTCTCCAGATAGAAGCCTCTCCAGATGATCAGGGCCCGTTTGGGGCCAAGAGCAGACATGCCGTAATTAGTCTCTGCACCCTTGAGACTCCAGCCAGGATAGGAGGAGATGGCATAAATGCCACCCATCCTCGAAGGAAGGTGCTCGGCCTCCTCGGCCTCTCTTGCTTCTCTTCCTGCAGACCCCCCGCCCAGTGATTCTGCCTGCAGCTCTGCAGCAGCTCTCCCTGACGGTCTGGGTTCCTTGACCACCCAAGGTTTTCCTGGGAAGTAGATCTCACAGCTGGCGGGGCTCTTTCCCGACTGATCAGCGACTGTGCAGTTGTGGTAGGCAGAGATTAAATGGACTGTAGGAGGGAACCCAACTGAGCAACCCACCTGTGAAAGGATGTGGCCCCCCAACAGCACCCATTTCTACTCTCCCATGTTTGTCCTGCTGGGGGTCCCAGGGCTGGAGGCTCTCCATCCCTTTCTGTGCTGGGTTCCTCATCGCTCTTCTGGGGAACTTCACCATCCTCTTCGTGGTGAAGACCGAGGCCAGCCTGCACCAGCCCATGTTCTACTTCCTCTGCCTGCTCTCCTTCGTTGACCTGGGCCTCTCCACCTCCACCCTGCCCAAGATGCTGGCCATCTTCTGGTTTGGCCTGGGGGAGATCACGTTTGACGCCTGCCTGGCCCAGATCTTCTTCATCCACACCTTCACGGGGATGGAATCCGTGGTGCTCCTGGCCATGGCTTTCGACAGGTACGTGGCCATCTGTGACCCTCTCAGGTACTCCACTATCCTCACACAAGCCACGGTGATCTGGATATGCCTGGGCATAACTCTAAAGCCGGCCTGTCTGATATTTCCGATGGCCGTGATGTCGAAGCGCCTGCCTTTCTGCAGTGCCCACATCAACATGCCCCATACCTACTGCGAGCACATGGGCATCGCCAAGCTGGCCTGCACAGACATCCGTGTCAATGTTTTCTACGGCCTCTGGGTTGCTTCCTTTCTTGTGCTGGAGTTGATCCTGATCGCCACTTCCTACACGAAGATCCTGCAGGCCGTTTTCCGGCTCTCCTCCAAGGAGGCCCGGCTCAAATCCTTGAGCACCTGCAGCTCCCACATTGCGGTAATTTTTGTCTTCTACACACCAGCTTTATTCTCCTTCCTTACCCACCGCTTCGGACACAACATTCCCCATTTTGCCCACATCCTCATTGCCAACCTCTACGTCATTCTGCCCCCAATGCTCAACCCGGTCATCTACGGCGTGAGGACCAGGGAGATCCGGACACGGGTGCTCCGACTGCTCAGTTCCCAGGGGCGTCACGTTGGGAGACTCTCCGTGAAATGACCTCTACATCCTGTAGAAGAGTTGCCTTCAGCTAGCTGGAGGGAGGTGAGGCAGAAGCTTCCCAGGGCCTCCTCCAGAGGAAATGACACCCACCCACCCACTACTCTGCTGTGGCTTTGTTATGGAATGAAAAGAGACATTAACTGAGTGGATTGAACACAGGAATGTAAGACTTTGACTCTTAAGGAAACTCTGGTGCCCAAAGAGTTCACAAGGGCAAACTCGTAGCTTCTTGGGTAGAAGAACTCAAGGCAATTCAAAACGGTAAATATTTGCATGAAAACTTGTAGCAGAAGCAACTGAACGGCTGAACGGTGCCTGAGAAGGGGGGAGCTGGTGTGATGGACTGCAGTGAGGCAGCAGTTTCCAAGGAAGGAGGGAGCAGATTCCAAGGATGGGGAGGGGGGGAGGCCATGCGAGGCAGCCCAGCCCAGAGCTGGACTGGAGACAGAGGAAGAGTGTCAGAATAGCCACTACCTAGAATCTTCTAGGTCCGATATCGAGTGGCTTGAGATTAGCAAGGGTTTAGTCTGGCAAGATTCTGTCAATTGGGCATAAGCAAATAAAGAATTGAACTTTGGCTGGACTGTTTTACGTCGTTCTTGGGCTGGGCTCCACAGTTCCTGCCATAAGAGGAAGTGTACGGTTTTGGAGCTGGGAACGAGGGGGGTCCCGCTAAAGTGAGCATGGAGCTCACCTAAAGCAAGAGCAGGTCTTCTTGCAAGTTCCAGGCACGGACTTTGCCAGGTGGGCCAAGGGGTTCTTTCCAGCTGCAAGGAGCCCCCTCCCATTTCTGACATCTCTGTGCTACTAAGGGTTCCATTCAATGATTGCGCAAGAAATGTATCACAGGCATTATCCTCCAGTTACCAAGCAACTACATCTCTTGCATCTCTTGCAAAGAGGGACCCTAACCAGGAATCTGACCAAGGTCTGCTTGTGTTGGTTTTGTGGCCATGACTGATTGTTGCTGTCTTGCTCAACCCCGGGGTATCTGTCTCAGCAAACATTTAGTTTATCAACAGTGGGATACTGATGTAGATACTTGGTGCTCTCTGAGCTTGGTTGTTTTCTTGCAGATGCTTCATGACCCAATTAGGTAACATCATCAGGGCCAGAAGGGAGGGGGAGGGTTGCCCTCTTTCATGTACTAGTGACCTGCCCTGTAGCATTGCTGGGGTGTCCTTGAGGGTTGCTTGACTTGGCTGATGTTTACTGTTTGATTATTTGTCTGAACTGGTCGTTCCTTGGTTCGAGTATTGTTTACTTCTTGATTGTTGGTGTAATGTTAATCTTGGTGTTACCCTTTATTCGTCTGGGTGTTGATTGCTGATGAGGCATTTTGATCTTTTTGTTTCCTTTTTGGTGTTCTGATTGTTGTTTTTTAATGGTTTGTAGATGTTTGTCTCAATGTGCCTGTTGATGGCCGATTTGTTTGAGTGCCAGGTTTCTAAGAATTCTCTAGCATTTAGCCAAAACTACCAGTTCAGACAAACAAGCTAACAACAAACAACAATCTGATCAAGGAACCACCAAGAACACTCCCACCAACATTGACAGGGGAAGCCACTAGTATGTAAAAGGGAGCAAAACCTTCCGGCACTGATGATGTTCCCTACTTGGGTCAAAAAATGTCTGCAAGAAAATCACCAGCTCCCAGAGCTTCAGGGACTCCACAGTTCAACCTGGAGTTGCAGATATTCTCTTCCATCTGTATTGCTGTAGATACACAAAGAAAAGGGGGGGAGGGGAGAGAGGGAGAGGACGAGAGAGACAACATAATCGCTCCAAATCAATCTTCTTCAAGATGAAGGACTTACGGACTCTCGTCCCAGCTCAGCACAGGGTCCGTGCCCTTTACCCAAACCGAACACACCAGGTGGAGATTGCAAAACAAGCCTTGTTCTGCAGAAGGAAGGACACAGAGAGCTGCCTCTCAAAGTCTGTGTAGCACACACACACACACACACAGTGTCCTTGGGTGGGTTTTATACAGCATTTAACCCAAAGCATGTTTAATGTCAGAAGATCACAAGTTGTTCTCTCCCCCTTTTAACAGTAATTTCTTTACCCAGAGGTGATGCACAAATGTATATTTATTTATTTAATAAATGGCACGGTGGTTAGAGTGCAGCACTGCAGGCTAACTCTGGAGTCCCACTGCCAGCAGTTCAATCCTGACTGGCTCAATGTTGACTCAGCCTTCCATCCTTCCGAGGTCAGTAAAACGAGGACCTAAATTGTTGGGGGCAAGATGCAAATAACACTTCGACATCGTAAACCTCCCAGAATGTGCTGTAAAGCGCTGTGGGCGGGTATATGAGTCCCATTGCTAGTGCTATTACAGGTAGTCCTTGACTTATGACCACAAGTGAGCCCAAAATTTCTGATGTTAAATGAGACATTTTTAAGAGAGTTTTGCCCCATTTTACGACCTTTCTTGCTTCTTGTCAGAGGTTCGCAAAAGGGGATCGCGTGATCCCAGGATGCTGCGACCGTCATAAATGTGAGTCAGTCACCAAGCGTCCGAATTCTGATCACGTGACCGTGGGGATGCTGCAACGGTCGTCAGTGTGAAAAATGGTCATAAGTCACTTTTTTCAGTGCTGTTGTAACTTTGAATGGGCACTAAATGAACTGCTGCAAGTAGAGGACTACTTATATTAAATGTATTCACTGGCCATATCACTGTCATGTGACTCAAACAAAAATTGAGCATTATTTTAAATAAGAAACACAAACTTTTTTCCCCATTTTAACTATGAGAATCTCCACATTCAGTGTGGAAAAAATGGCCCACATCTGGTGTCCAACAGCTGCAACTGGATTTTAAAAAGGGGGGGGGGTTAGGAAAAAATAAATAAACAGAGCAGCAGATGGCGCTGTTTCACTACGGATGGAGAACTGGCTGTTGACACGGATCAGGAGATGAAGCCTCTCTCTCTCTCTCTCTCTCTCTCTCTCTCTCTTTCTCTCTCTCTCTCTCACACACACACACACACACACACACACAAACACACAAATCTGCAGGAGGTATGAGAAAACCAGCGGCCAATCAGAGAAGCCAAAAACCTAGTCCCAATCCTTGACCAGAGGCTTTATCTTTCTCTACCGAGGGTTTCTTTGCTTCGCCTCCGGGGGATTCCCAGCACCTGCTCCCAGGTGGCTCCTGGGCCAGCCTCAGGTGGCACCCGAGGGCTCTCCAAAAGGCCCGATGTTGGCAGGGGAAGGGCTGAGCTCCTGGATGCCCCAGCCTGGACAGGCCCAAGAAGTTGCCCTCCCCTGTGGGAAGAATTTATAAATGTATATAACTGTTAGAAATATTGCACAGGAAATCACATGTTAACTAACCCATGTCCCCCCAAAAGTTATTGATTAACAGCCTCTAAACTTACTGTAAACCTAAGAATTAAACACTTATTTCAAGTTTAAGGAACTTTAAAGGAAACAAAGCCAACGTAAACATAATTATAGCCCAGTTCAAACAAAGAGTTACAATCCACATCCCTTGACTTACTCAACCTCTGGGTCAACAGGTACAGCCACACCCCACACACCTAAAGTGTCATCCAACAACCATCTACACCCCTCATGACCCGCACCAAGGACCAGCTCCCCTGTCAAACAGCCCTTCTGTGCCTCGTTTTCTCCGCAGCTGCCCCCACAGAGGAAGCTCCTTGCTCTGGGGAATAAATAATTCTCCTTTCCTCACAGGGGGTCTGGACCTCGGTTTGTTTTGTTCTTGCACAAGCTGAGCTTGAGTGGGAACCCCAAATTATCCTTCTGACAACCCCATAAGACAGCATGGGGAAGGGGTCTTTCTTCAGCCTCAGCATGCATCAACCACGACCCCGGCAGGATCGGAGCCCTTGGCCAAAGGAAGGTGGCTGGGTCAAACTCCGTGGCCAGCAGAAGATCCGGAGGGCCAGCTCCGACCTGGGGCTTCCTGACGGGATTCCTGGCTTGTGCTTTGGGCTCTTCTGGCCAGCCCAGATTTTTGCAGCAATGTGATGAGGAGGCTCTTCTTGCTTTGCAGGAAAGCCCGGCATCCTGGGCCAAGTCGCCTCCATCTCTGCCAAGCCCAGAAGACGCTCGGAGGGGGGAAGCAGAAGGTCTCTGCCAAAAGTGCTTTCTCAAAAGCCAACTGGACTTTGGGGGTTTTTTCCTTGAAGATGTTTCACTTCTCATCCAAAAAGCTTCTTCAGTTCTGAAGAAGCTTCTTCATGAACTAAAGAAGCTTCTTGGATGAGGAGCAAAACTTTTTCCAAGGGGAAAAACAACAGTTGCCTTTTGAAAAAGCACCTTTGGGACAACCAGGACAACCCGGATGGCTGAGGAGCTCCATAGACCGAAGGTCTTCCCCATCCCTCGGAGGAGGGCTGATCTGCGCACACACGCACACACACACACACACACCCCACTCCATAGAAATGAGGGTCTTTATTTGGACACTAAGATACTTTTGCCAATAAAGCAATGCGATCTAATGACGTATACAACTGAAGCGTTATTTACAAAAGCCTCAGATGTACAGAAGCAAATAATATGAGAAATATTTCTCCTGGATTCTACTTCAGTTTCCCCCTCTCACATCTCTTCCCTTCACTTTCTGCTTTATTCCACTTTCTCCTCGCCCTGCTTCTCTCACCCTGGGCCTTTTCTCCCCCGCAACGTTTCCCTGTCCAACAGGCCCAGCAGCATCCGTCCTCCTGGCCTTCCCCAGGCTCCCTTCCCCCCATCCCAGGCTGGGTTATTTGGGCTTGGCAGGCTGGCCGGGCCTCCACTCTGCACCACGTTAACCAGGTGGTCTCCTCTCCAGCGGCAGGACCTGCAGCCTCTGGAATATATTGGGGGGAAAAAACACCCTTTATTGTTTTGATCTTTGTATCTTAGAAATAGCATTTCATGGGTGCCTTCTAGAATTCCCCCTTCCCCGCCTTGGTGTTCCTGGCCTTGTGCTGAGTCATCTGCAATAAACAAAGAGCTGCAGACAATGGTTAGCCGAATAAAGATACAGCCAACTTATAGTGAGTGGACATCCCCAATTGACTTGATCCCAAAAACAGATGGAGAAGTTATTTTTTGTATGGATTTTAGGAAATTAAATCATCGCTGCTTTTTGTAATGATCCTGTCAGCTGCGACCTTAGGCTTGCTTGTGCTTCCCTGCTAAGAGGTAACAGGAAGCCAAAATCCCTAAGTTTCCATCCCTTTAACTGTCTCTCATTGCTCCCCTCAGTGTAACCAATCAGGTTCGCGCAGGATGTTTTCCTAAGGGTCAGTCCAAGCGTGGTTTGGTATGCGGCTCTCCTCTCCTTCCTCTAGCTGGGTGACCTTGAGGCAGCATCTGAAGGAATTACAGCACTTACTTTCCTTTCCCGAAGCATTTCCCCCCCTTCACCCACCCTCCCCACAGTGCTTGGCAGATCCCATGCCAAGGTCAGTAGAACTGGGAGGTAATCTAGGGAAAGGTAAGTAGCTGGGCTCAAGGAAAAGACGCCGTTGGGCGGCTCATCAGCGGACGTGGAAGTGGCTTTGCCAAAGCACAGAGTCTACCTCAGTGGGAGCACCGGAAGTCCATGGTTGCTGTAACCGAGGGTGTTATTGCGATGGTACCATTCACAGTTTTCTTTCAGTTTTTGGAGGTGACTGTCCTCAAAGCCATGGAGGCTTGCTTATTCATTCATTCATTCATTCATTCATTCATTCGTGACATTTATTTGCTGCCCATCTCTTATCCAACTATTCTAGGCGGCTTACAGCATAAAAACATACAAAAATTAAAAAAAACATTAAAATCAGCCATCATTGAACACAGCGGATAAAGGCATTGACAAATAAAAGCATCAACACAAGATGGCAAAGGAGGGGGCTGGAGGGGCGGGAGGGGCGGGTGGGGGGAGGTCTTGATTAGTCAACCATCTCCAGGCTAAATCTCCCCCATTAAGTCCCTACGGCCTCTGGCAGAGCCGGGTCCGAAGGCTCTTACGAAATGCCCGGAGGCAGAGAAGGCCCGTCTCCTGGACCCCACCAGCCGAAATTCCTTGGCTGGTGGGATCCGCAATGGGCCCCCTCTGCCGGCATGGGGGGGGCTTCGTGGCGCAGGGCTCCCCAGCAACGTCCGTCAGCAGCGGCATCTTCTGGCTCCCTTGGCTGAGGGACACGGCGTGGCACAGGGCTTCTTTCACAACGTCTCCGTCCGCTTACGTGGCCAGCCTTGAGCTCTTCCCAGACTCCGGTGCAACTATGGAGCAACTGGCAAGGCGTAATTGGGTCCATCCTGATAACCCGTCCCACCATCTTATCTGGCCTCCGATAACCAGAGGCTCAATGACAGCGGACTCCGCGTGATCCAAGGCCTGCAGACTGGTGACACGGCCTTGCCCAAAAAGTGTGGAGAACGGAGCAGAGCGTGTGCATGTGAAATTTCTGCAGGCATGTAACATGCCTCCAGTACAGAATCCAGAACTCCCTTCATATAGGAGAGAACACAGCCCTGTAGACTTTCAGATTTGTGGAGCTGCAGATGTTGCGTTGATTGAGCACTCTAGTACACAGCTGCCCCTGTGCATAGCTGGCTGGCTGATCCTGGAGCCAATTCCTGGGTCCAAAGAATTCTCAAAGGAATTCAGTTGCTATTTTTAAAAAGTAGTGCTGGCCAGAAGGATCTGGGCGTCTTGGTAGACCACAGATTGAGCTGCATCAACCGTAGCATCAAGCTCACAGGGAACGGCGGTGCCATGCTATGCTGCACTGGCTCAGACCACATCTGGAGTACCCTGTGCAATTCTGGTCACCACCATAGAGAAAGGATGCTGAGCACGCAGTATAGGAAGGAGTGACAGAGGTGGTGCAGGGCTCGGAGACTCAATCCCATGAGGAGCGGTTAAAAGAAGTGGGCATGTTCAACCCAACACGAGGATGTCCATCCTTGGCAACTTTAAGACTTGTGGACTTCAGCTCCCAAAATTCCCCAGCCAGCATAGCTAAGTCTGCCATTCGTAGCACCCACCTACACCAGGCTAGGCCAGCCTCAGCCTGCCCCACCCGTGCAGGAAGTGGGGCAAAGGGGGAGGATGGCCCAGGATGGTCCAGCCCTGGAGCCAAGGAACTAGACATACCCAATTCCAGCAACCGTTCTTTATATGTTTTAGCCTCCACCCACCCCCTGGTCATCTTTGCTGCTCTTCTCTGCACTCTAGAGTCCCAACATCTTTTTTACATCGTGGTGACCAAAACTGGATGCAGGATTCCAAGTGTGGCATGTAAAGTGGTATTAACACTTCACGTGGTCTTGATTCTCTGTTAATGCAGCCTAGAATTGTGTTGGCTTTTTTGGCAGCTGCAGCACACGGCTGGCTCCTATTTAAGTGATTGTCCACTAGGACTCCGAGATCCCTCTCATAGTTACCACTATTAACAGGAAGCATGGCTGAACATTTTATGAAGAAGAATCCAAATCTGGAGTAAGGAGGGATGTCCCAACTGTGAAAGATACCAAGCAGTGGGACCTCCTGCCTCCTGGGACCATGAGGCTCCATCACTACAGATGTTCAAACCAAGTTCGGACATGTGTCTGGGATGGCGTGAGCACCCCAAGCCTCAGGGATACCAATTGCATTGTGTTCCCACACACACACCCCTCCTGAGTTAGAAGGTCTAACTCTCCCCTCATCTCAAGGCCGGTGGTGGGGGACCGTTTCTTGGTTGCAGCATGCTGAGTCTCTCCGCCCGCCTCCTCCTGCTTCTTCCTTTGCAGTCGCTTCCTTGGCTCCAGGGCTGGGCCATCCTGGGCCATCCTCCCCCTTTGCCCCAGTTCCTGCCTGGTGGGGCAGGCTGAGGCTGGCCCAGACTGGTGTAGGTGGGCGCTACAAATGGCAGACTTGCCCGCTGTGGCAGGTGCGCAGGAGGGCTCTTTTCTGAGTTTGCCCCATCCTCCTGCTGCCCAAGGTTGCCAGTCAGGCTGAAGGAGGAGAAGGGAGGCCCAGCGAAGCAGGAGGAGCCCTCGGCAGAGGGAGACCCCCACTCTCTTAGTAGCAGCACTGCTAGAGAAAGGCAGAAGGACGCTGTCACTGGCAGTCCGTAAGGTAGTGATGGAGGGGGTAAAATGGTGCACCCCCCTCCCAGAAATAAAAGACTAAATGAAGAGAAACTCCTCACTGCAGAGAAGTTGCAGGACACCCGTCATAACAGAATGACAGAGTTGAAAGGGACTTTGGAGGTCTTCTAGTCCAGCCCTCTGCTCAAGCAGGAGACCCTATGCCATTCCAGACAAATGGCTGTCCAGTCTTTTCTTGAAAACCTCCAGTGATGGAGCCTCCACAACTTCTGGAGGCAAGCCAAATTGTTTGTCTCCAGAAGTTGTGGAGCTATGGTGGCATGGCGGCACAGTGGTTAGAATGCAGTATTGCAGGCAACTCTGCCCACAGCCAAGAATTCGATCCTGAACAGCTCAAGGTTAACTCAGCCTTCCATCCTTCCAAACTTGATAAAATGAGGACCCAGATTGTTGGGGGCAACAGGCTGACATTTGTAAACCACTCAGAGAGTGCTGTAAAGCACTATGGAGCAGTATATAAGACCCTATACCATTCCAGACTAATGGTTGTCCAGTCTCTTTTTAAAAACTTCCCAGTGTTGGAGCATTCACAGCTTCTGGAGGCAGGTTGTTCTACTGGTTAATTGTTCTCACTGTCAGGAAGTTTCTCCTTAATTCCAGGTTGCTTCTCTCCTTGGTAAGCTTCCATCCGTCGCTTCTTGTCCTGCCTTCAGGTGCTTTGGAGAATAGCTTGAGCCCCAACTCTTCTTTGTGGCAGCCCCTCAAGTATCGGAAGACTGCTATCATGTCACCCCTAGTCCTTCTCTATGTTAAGACTAGACATACCCAATTCCCACACTCGTACATTATGTTTTAGCCTCCAGATCCCTGATCATCTTTGTTGCTCTTCTCTGCACTCTTTCTAGAGGCTCAATATTTTTTTTTATTCGTGGTGACCAAAACTGGATGCCGTATTCCAAGTGTAGCCTTACCAGTGCAGTATAAATCAGTACCAATATTTCACATGATCTTGATACTGCTGGTTCATATTTAAGTGAGGATGCCTAGTTCCCTCTCACAGTTACTGCTATTGGGCCAGGTACCACCTATTCTATTATACCCGTGCATTTGGTTTTTCTTGCCTAAGTGTAAAACCTTACTTTTCTCACCGATAAATTGCATTTTGTTGGATAGGGTGCAGTGTCCAAGTCTGTCAAGGTCCTTCTGTATCTTGAGCCTATCTTCTGCGGTGCTAGCCATTCCCCCCAACGTGCTGTCATCTGCAAATCTGATGAGTTTCCCTCCTCTTCCCTCATCTAAATCATGTATGAAGATATTGAAGAGTACTGGCCCAAAACAGACCCTTGGAGTACCCCACTACTTATTTCCCTCCGTGTAGATGTTGCTCCATTGAGGACTACAGACTGAGTGTGGTGGCTCAACCAGTTATGAATCCATCTGGTGGTGATGCTGTCTATCCCATATTTTTCTATCTTACCAAGAAGTAGGTTGTGGTCTACTTTGTCAAATGCTTCACTGCAGTGCATGTTTGCTATGCCTAATTTGCTGATCCACTAATTTAGTCACTTTGTCAAAGAATGCAATAAGGTTTGGCTGGAGCCGTGAAGTCCCAGACCTCTGTCGCTACAGAAGCCACTTGAAGCAGCCTTCCGGGCAGCTCAGGGCTACAGGACCTCAGAGACACACAGAGACACACACAGACACAGCCTGCTCTCTGAGGGCAGGCCGGGCACTTGGGGGACAGGAAAGGAGCAGATCCAGACACACCCACCGCCAGCACTTCAATACAGGATGGAGCCTATTCTGCAGACTTATGCGCTTTTGCCAATAAAGCAATGAGATCTAGTGACTTATACAAGTGCAAGTATTATTTACAAAACCCCAAACCCAAAAACAGAAACACAAAAGAAAGAAGTTCCTTAATTTTGTCCCTCGCAACTCTCTTTCCCTCATTTTCAGCTTGCCCTTTATTCAGCTTCTGCTCTCCCTCCTTATCTCGGTTACCGCCACTGGAACATCCAGGAAAGCTGGCATCGTGTAGCATAAGCTACGTGCTACCAGCCAGGTCCCTTCCAGCATTTCCCCTTCTTGCCTGGCTGATCACAGCCTCATGCCTGCTGAGTCATCGGCCTTCCATGGAAAAACTCAATGCCCCGGCACAGACCCAGCCTCTCTCCTTCTCCGGCATTGGCCTGCTGGCGGTTTGGACATTAACCGAGTGCCTAAGACCGATATTGCTGATTGATGGTGAGGAGGTCTTTTGGTCTCATGGGGAGACTTAATCATAGCTTCAGCTGGGAAATTCAGAGCATCCTGGACCAAACCAAGTCCAGAAACGCTAAAGAATTCCTCCAAGCCCGGCACGCAAACAAGTCAACCACCAACAGGCACATAGAGATATACAACATCTACATGTCATTCAAAAGAGACAATCAAAAAGCCGAAAAAGGAAACAAAAGACCACTAAGTCTTTTTAATGCCAAGATTAATATTAGACCAACAATCAATAAGCAAACAATACCCAAATCAAGGAACTACCAACTCAGACAAACAAGCAAACAATAAACAACAGCCTACTCAAGGAACCACCGAGACTATTCCTACCAACGCTGACAGGGCGAGCCACTTGTGTATAAAATGAGAGCAAATCCCACTCTCTTCCAGCACTGATGGTGTTCCCTAGTTGGGTCATGAAATGTCTGCAAGAAAACAACGAAGCTCAGAGAGCACCAAGGACCCCATAGTTTTCCTCCTCCTCCTCCCCGCTTTATCCTTCTCCTCCACTCTGCAAGCCCCCCTCCCTTCTAGCACTGATGGTGTTCCCTAGTTGGGTCATGAAATGTCTGCAAGGAAACCACCAAACTCAGGGAGCCCTGGGGCTTAGGAAGTCCACCTGGCATACAAGGTAGCCACATAGGCCCTTCGGGAGTTTGGTGGCCACCATTTGGGTCTGTCCTTTTGGCAGCCATCACCCGTGAGGAATTGGGTGGGGGGGATTCCTCCAGAGGCCTAGCCGAGGTGGTCAGGGCAGGAGGTTGAGTGTTTGCAGCAGGGAATGGGCTCCCAGATCCCAGCCTACGAAGATGTCAACCCTGACTTCCTCAAGGCCTCCCGGCACGTTGTGCCGGGAGAAGGAGCAGGATGCCTTGGTAAAGCTGGGGCCAGCAAAGGCCTCTGCCAGCTGCCAGAGGGGGCTGGGAGCAATGCAGGAGAAGCCAGGCTTGAGAACGAGCCAAGTTAGAGGGAGGGAGGGTTTGGCCTGGGTCCTCCCCTCCCACGGTAGGTGGAGCAGGAGCCAGGTAGGGTCCCAGGAGCCCAACCCCACCAGAGATTGGCTGCTTTCCTCTCAGCCTCTGCTCTGGCCTCCAGGCGGGCCCTGACTCACACGCCGGCGCCCGGCCCCACCCTGTCCCTCTTGCGAAAGGGCCCCGACAGGCTGGGGCTGGTTCTCCTCCTTCCGTCACCGGGAGGGCAGGGCCGCGGATGAAACTGCCCTGGCCAGATGCATGGATGGCCTCACGTGACAGCAGCAGCACCACACACAATCGCAACAGGCAGCTCCCTGGACCGGCCATAAAAGACCAAGATCAGGGCTGCTCCCGGAGGCTCCTCAGTCCGACACCCACCCCGTCTGCCAACTGCTTCTCCCAAGAACTTGAGCGCCATGAATCCTGGGGGACTTTCGCCTCCGGAACCAGCCACCCCTGAAATTCAAGGCTTTGCTAACCAGGTAGGTCATCCCCCCAACCCCTCAGAAGGACCCCATCCAGTTCCCTTCCCTGCTTTGCCAAGAAATGCCCCTTTCCTGAGCTCCCCAAAGCCTGTTCAAGGATCCCCCAAAGCATGCACCCCTCAAGTCCCCGTCATCTGCCCAGGTGGGCAAGGAGCCGTGAGGTGGCGAGGGCCCCCCTGGCATCTCCCAGAAGTGCCCTCTTGCCATCTCATTGCCTTAGCTGTGTCGCTTCTGCCACCAGGTGAAATACAAGCTGGAGGAGGCAACGAACAAGAGGTTTGCCAAATACAAGGCCATTTTGTACTGTGCGCAGGTGGTGGCCGGCATGAACTACTTTGTCAAGGTCAGTGGCTGAACCACTGGATTCCCCCAATCCCAAGCGGGGGAGGGGGGAAACCAGCCTCTTAAGGACCATCAGGGAGGTTTTTCGGCATCCGCTTCTCTCTCTCTCCTTCACAACGGCTGCGGTCGAAAGATGCTTCACCACACCAGTGGCTGATGTGGCCCCCGCCTACCCTGCTTAGTTTTAATTTCTGCTTCTTTCCCCTAAATTCTGAGGCATGACCCATTCTGCCACCCCACCCCACTGGGTCACTCGGGGGTCCAGTGCCAGCTCAGCCACTCAGATAGCCGCAGCCTTGGGCTCTTCCGGCCTGTCCCTGAGGGCCTCCTGGACCTGCCGGAGGGGGTGACCTTCCTCCAGGCCATTCTCTCCCCCCAGCAGCTCCCCCCCCCTTTGCAAAAGCCTCTGGCTTGGAAGGAACACCTGAAGAGCTGCAAGGAGGAGGAGGAGGAGGAGCTTCTGGTTTGGGTTTTAGCCAAACGGGCAAGTCTGAGCCCCCTGACCCAACTCTACCAGCTGGGCTAGGAAAGACCTTTCCTGGACCTCGGGCGCCAGTGAGATCTTCAGCCAGCATTAGAAAGGATGGGAGGGGTCTTCACCCTTAGGGGGCATCCGGCTGGAGAAGATGCCCTGACCTCTGGCTGCTCAGTAGGAGCCAGAATTCGTTTTGAACTCTCACAAGACGCAGCCGTAGACGCCCCGTCACCCCGCTGGGGATGTGGCTGCTGGACCCTGATGCCTGATGCCCAGGTCCCGCTGCTCCCCCCTCACAGATGCAGTGCGGCGACAAAGAGAAAGATTACGTCCACCTGAGGATCTACGAGGCCCTGCCAGCTAATGGCGGGGAGGTTGAACTCTCCAGCTTCCAGCTGAACAAGACCAAGGACGACCCCATCGCCTACTTCTAGGCGCAGCCGTCTGCCTCTGCATGGAGGAAAGGGGACGGGCCCCGCGCACCTATTCTCCCAGCCGTGTAAGCTTCCGAGCACAATAAATGCATCTCTCCTAAAACGTCCGTGGATTTTTGATACAAACTCAGCTGGCCGGTATTTACAGCTAGTCCTCAAGTTACAGCAGTTCATTAGTGATCATTTGAAGTTACGACAGCACTGAAAAAAGTGACTTATGACCGGTTTTCACACTCGCGGCCGTTGCAGCATCCCCAGGGTCACGTCATCAAAATCTGGATGCTTAACAATTGACTCATATTTATGACGGTCGCAGCCTCCCGGGGAGGGGGGGTGTCACGTGATCCCCTTTTGAGACCTTCTGATGAGGGAAGCCAATGGGGAAACCAGATTCACTTAACAACCGTGCTGCTAACTTAACCGCAGTGATTCACTTAACGTCTGTGGCAGGAAAGGTTGTAAAAAGGGGCAACATTTGCTTAACAACTGTCTCAACAACAGAAATTTTGGGCTCAGTTGTGGTCGTAAGTCGAGGACTGCCTGTTCTTAGAAACTCTCTCCAACCACTGCAAAAACATTGGGGGGGGGAGGCCAGGGTGGGGGCAGGTCAGCAACCCAGAGACCGGCGAGGACCCTCCTCCTCCTGGCCCTTCTCTGAAGCGGGAGCCCCGGAGACGCACGGGGAGCCCCAGCCGCGTGGGCGGAAGAGGGCGGACAGCCCCTCCTCTGTATGGGGAAGCCCCCACGGAGCCGGGGGGTCCAGGCCAGGCCACCCCAAAGAGTTAGGCCTGCTCTGTCCAGGTTTCCAAAGCTGTATTTAGCCTTGCCGACACGCTCACGTCACTCTGTCACGGGACAAGGCGGATGCAGGCAGAAAATGGAACTTAGATACGGGAAAGAGGGAAATTGTGGTTTGCAAAGTTACGTTCAGGAACAATGAATGCATGTATGAAAGCGACAAGCTGCTGAAAAAGTAAAGTAAAAAATGCTACGAGGGGGTTAAATAACCCTTTATAATAATAGGGATGGGGAACTAGGGCTCCTTTGTGACTTGGGGACTTCAACTCCCAGAATTCCTGAGCTAGCATGGCTGCCCAGGAATTCTGGGAGTTGAAGTCCACAGGTCATAAAGGGGCCATAGTTCTCCAGCCCTGTTTCATAAGGTGCTAACTCAGGAATGGGACCCAACCCTCCCCCAGTTCCTATATAGGAGGGGGAGATAGAAGCCTTGGGGGAGAGCCCTCACCCCTATAGAGAGAGAGGGGGGGGATAGACAGCTCTGTTCCACATGGGAGAGATTCAACACAGGGGATCCGCTTCTTTATGCTTGCTCTACTGACCCACAAGTGAGCAGAGAGGCAATGCATGCCCACAAACACACCCGCACCCAGGAGCTGGCTTCTTTCCTAGCGAATGCCCAGAAGCCCGGGAGACTTCCGGAGTAGGGAGGTGAAGTCCTGCCGCGGTCAGTCCTCGCCAGCCGCCCGGCTCCCAATTCCCTCTGCGGACCCTCCGGTCGGACGCGCAAGAACCGGCGCTTCTCCTTCGGCGACCCGCAGTCCGGAGCGCCGCCACGGGGGAAGCCGCGGACGGGGCTCGTGTGGCGCCCCCACCGGCGCCCCAAGTCCGGCCGGCCTGAGCCTGGGACGCCGAGCCGCCGCCGCCGCGCAGGTGAGCCGCTCTCCCGCAGGCAGGCTCAGCCCCGGGACTCGCCCCCACCCCGCGCCGCGCTCCGGATGCCGGTCTGCCCGACGCGCGCGCCGCCCCTCGCCCAGCCGGCGATGCTCAGAGCGGGGCGCGCACCTGGCCGGCCGCGGGGCTCCTCCGCCGCGTTCCCCGAAGAGCCGCGGCGGATGCCCGCGCTGCTCTGGCTCGCCCGCCGGCTTCCCGGCCGCCGCCACGTGGAGCCAGCCTGGGGAAGACGCGGCCGGCGAGGGGCGGGGCGGCTCGCCCGGGACTCGCGAGAGGCCAGCAGCGGCCGGCTGACTCGCCCGGGCCGCCGGGGCTCCATGCGGGGCCCGCCGCCGCCCCAGGGCAAGCCGAGTATCCGGTCGCTGCCGGGGAGGGGGAAGCGCCGCCCCCGGGGCTCCTGCAGGGCGAGGATCGCGCGGCCTCGGGCAGGAGGGGGTTACTGGCCCGCCGGGAGGCCGGGCCGGCTCGGGGGCTGGGCGGGTGAATCAGCATCCGCTGCCAGCCGCTCGGCGCGCCGGCTGCGCGGGCCCCACCTGGCCGCCTCCCTGAGCCGCGCCGGGTCGGCGGAGGCACGTGCGCCCGGGGGCGGCGGATCGGCGCAGGGGGGACCCGGGGCGGAGGTCGGGGCTGCTCCCCCGGGGGTCGCGCGCAGCCCCGCCCGCCGCAGGTGAGGCTCGCCCCGCATGGAGCCCGCCGGGAGCCGCCTGCAGGGCAAGCCCTTCCACGGGCGCGAGTGGGCGCTGGGCCGGCTGGCGCTGAGCCTGGAGGGGGGCGGCGGGGTGCTGGTCACGGGCGGCCCCGGCAGCGGCAAGACGGCTCTGTGCACCGAGGCGCTGTGGCCCACCTCCGGGCCGGGCCTGCGGGTGGCGCTGGGCGACTCCGCCCTGGCGTGGCACTTCTGCCAGGCGCACGACGACGCCGCCACCTGCACCCCGCGCGGGTTCCTGCTGCGGCTGGTGCGGCAGCTCGAGCGCTGCCCGCTGCTGCCCGGCTACCGCGAGCGCCTCCGTCGGGGCGGCGCCCCCCGGCCGCTGGAAGCAGCCGCGTGCAAGGATCCGGACGAGGTCTTCCGCAGGTAAGCGGCCCCCGGCTCCCCTGCCCGAGGACGGTCTCGCCGCCTTCGCCGGCCTCGGAGGCTCTGGGCTGCCCGGGAGTCCCGCTAGGTGGGCTCCCCTTCCGGAGAGAGGAGATGCCCGAGGAAGCGAGGTCCGGGCGCAGCCCCTCCCCCCGCCAGGCTCCGGCTGGCCTTCCCAGGCACATTGGGGCGAGGCAGGATGCCCCTCCCCCCTCACTTTGAGCTAATGGGGGGCTTTGTACACATCCTGGGGTTCCAGTCGCTTCCTTGGTTGCCCCAGGTGTAGTCTGGAAGTCGTGGGGATGGCTGGGGGGGGGGCAGTGGCAGGGAATGGGGTTTGTCCTGACCCAAGAAAGACAGCCAGTGCTCTTCTCATGCCCAGGAACTGAAACACCACCAGTGCGGGACAGCTTGGCTCTTAAAGCTTCGGCGAGGGGGGGGGGGTGGGCAGGGGGTGTTGCATTGCCAGCCTGGTCAACGCTGGTGCTGGGTTTCCTGGAGGAGCAGAGAGGATGCAGGCGCATTTCCTGTGTCCGTTTCCACCCACATTCCTAGGCTGGATGCGCTTTCCCTGCCTGCTTAGGCCAGCCTCTGCCACGCGCTCGGCCCACATGTGGCCAAAGGGGCCCTGGGCCGGTGGCCAAAGCAGGGCCTGGGGGGCTGGAAGAGGCAGGCTCGGTCCCTGTGGCCCTCTGGTTTTAAGCTTCCTATCATGGTTGGCTCTGTCCAAACGCTGTTTCCTTTCATCAAAGATTGCTTTCAATTTGTAAACTAAATATAAACTAAATTGCACCCACCTGAGGCTGGAGCGCAAGCAGTGCCTGGCCTAGGCCTATAGGCTCCAGCTGCAGAACACTGGGGGCTCCCCCTCAACTCTCCTCCTTCCCCTCCCCCCAGAGCAGTGCTGCTGCCCCTGCTGGACCTGCCACCCCCAAAAAAGCCTCTGCTGATCGTGGTGGATGCCTTGGATGCAGGCCAGAGAGATCGCCAGGAGGAAGAGGAGGACGAAGAAAGGGGCCCCGCTCCAGGGCCCAGCAAGTCCATTGCCCAACTTCTGGGAAGCCACCTGCGGCTGCTGCCCCCCTGGCTGCTCCTGGTCTGCAGTGCCCGCTCTCAGAGCCGGGGGGTCCTGCGCCTCTTCCCTGGTGAGCAGGCCCTTGGAGTGGGGGAGGGGGAGGCAAGAGCCACAGATGTGCTGCAGCTGTCCTGGGCCCCCTTTCTGTGGATGGGGTCCTTGGGGGGGAACTGAAGAGCAAACAGAAGAGACCTCTCTGCCCAGATGTGACACCTGTCAAACTAACCCCGGGGCCTTTTGCAAACCAGCTACCAGTGACATGGGGGCAGCCTCTCCCGTGAGAACAGGGGCTAAATGGGTGGGAGAGCTGGCACGTGGATGCTGGCCACTCTTTGCTTGCGGGGGCCCGTGGCCCTCAGCCCCCGTGAGAGGGAGCCAGGGTGGGGCAGGCCATTGTCTCATCCGGCCTCTTCCGCTGCAGGATTCCGACAACTGTGCCTCGATGATCTTCAGAGGGAACCCATCATCTGTGATGTGAAACACTACATCCTCGCCCGGCTGGACCGGGAGGAGGCGCTCCGGCAGCGCTTCACCCAGGACACGACCGCAGCCCTGACCCAGCTGCACCTGAAGAGCAACGGCTGCCTGCTGTACTTGGAACAGGTGTTAGACAGAGTGGCGGGAGAGTTGGTCACCCCGCAAGAGATCCGTCACATCCCAGGGACGCTCTCTGGACTGTACCTGTGGCTCTGCCAGCGCCTCTTCCCACACAAACGGTTTGCCCTGATCCGCCCTCTGTTAGAGGCCTTGCTGGCAGCTCCTCGCCTGCTGACGCCTCGTGAGCTTCACGCTGCCATCTTGACATGCCGTCCACTGCTCTGGGAGAGCTTTCGGGTCCATCTGGCAACCTTGGCAGGGCTCCTTCAAGAGGGCCCTGGGGGTACCTACATGTTCTTCCATGTCAGCTTTGCCGAGTGGCTTTGTGACATCAAGCTTTGTACATGGAAGTACCACTGCTGCCCGGCCCGAGGGCACGCCCTGCTTGCCGTGAGTGCCTCCTGCCGGGCACTGGAATTAAGCCCAGAGGAGGTGATTGAACTGGCCCGGCACTTGCTGGCTGCCGAGCTCAGCCTTGAGGCCTGGCAGCTGGCGATGTGGCTGGTGTGGTGCCGGGTGCCTGTGGAGCGCTGCTTGGGGCCGGAGCTGCTGGTGCCCTTGGAGCCAGCAGTGCTGGAGCTGCTGGTGCTGGCAGGTGCTCGCCTGGGGGAGCGAGGGCCAGCCCCATCCCTGCACCATGCCTTGGAGCGGGAGGATTCTGTGCGGCTGCTACTAGAAAACGGCACCAGCGTTAACCAGCGGGACATGGACGGGCGCACCTGGCTTGCTAGTGCCGCCCACAGCGGCAACCATGAAGTGGTGGGGCTGCTCTTGACACATGGTGCGCAACCAGAGACTCCAGATCACCTTGGACAGATCCCCATGACCTTGGCTGCTCGTCAAGGACACACAAAGGCCCTGCTTTGCCTGCTGGCCCACGGCGCAAAGGTTGATTATGCAGATCACAAAGGTTGGACAGCTCTACGTGCGGCTGCCTGGGGCGGTCACAGCGAAGCCATTGGTGTTCTGCTGCAAGCTGGGGCCAGTGTGGATTGCGCTGATACCGAGGGGAGAACAGCACTGAGGGCTGCTGCCTGGGGTGGCCATGACGACATTGTGGCCACTCTGTTGGAGCACGGAGCAGATGTCAACTGGGCTGATTCTGAGGGGCGGACGCCACTCATTGCAGCTGCCTACATGGGTCACGGAGGGATTGTGGCTCTGCTGCTGAGCCATGGGGCTCGTGTTGACCACGCCGACATGGATGGGCGGACGGCCCTTTCGGTGGCCGCTTTGTGCATTCCAGTGAGCCGTGGCTGTGCCAAGGTCGTAGAGCTTCTCTTAGATCACGGTGCTTCTCCGGGACATGCCGACTGGGACAACGTGACTCCCTTGCTGGTAGCTGCCTATGAAGGCCACGTGGATGTCGTGGAGCTCTTGCTGGAAGCAGGGGCCAAAGTGGACCAGGCTGATTCCAGAGGCTGCACCCCACTCTTGGCTGCTTCCTCCATGGGCCATCGGGCAGTGGTAGAGGCTTTGCTGCTTTGGGGGGCAGCCATTGATGTCCTAGACAGTGAAGGGCGGACTGCTCTGGGTGTTGCAGCTGGACAGGGCAGCGAAGCCGTTGTCCAGGCTCTGCTAAAGCGGGGCTTGGATGAAAACCACCCAGATGGGCTGGCCTGGACCCCATTGCACTTGGCAGCCTGGCAGGGCCATCACAGGACATGTGCAGCTCTTTTGGAGGCTGGAGCCCACGTAGGCGAGCTGAACCAGGATGGCCGCGTCCCACTGATGCTGGCAGCCCAGGAAGGACACATGGATACTGTGCAGCTCCTGCTCGAGCACCACTCCCCCATCGACCACCAGGGCTACGATGGGCTCTCGGCCTTGTCTCTGGCTATGCTGGCCGGACACCACAGCACCGCTGAGCTGCTTCTGCGCAAGGGGGCAGAGGTGAACTTGTCTGACTCCAAGGGTCGCCCCATGCTGTACCTTCTGATGCTGGAGGGCTGTGTGGAGATGGCCGAATTGTTACTGGAACACGGGGCCAGGCTGGAGGGGCGGGATGCCCAGGGCCGCACTGCATTGCACGTCACCTGCTGGCAGGGGCAGGGGGAGGCCACCCAGCTGCTGCTGAACTACGGGGCAGACGTGGACGCCCTCGACAAGGAATGCCGCTCAGCCTTGCACCTGGCTGCCTGGCAGGGCCACGGGAGCATCACACAGCTGTTGCTGGAGAGGGGGGCGCAGCCCAACCATAGTTGCAGCCAAGGGGCCACTGCTCTGGGGGTTGCTGCGCAGGAAGGGTGGGCTGATGTGGTCAGGGTTTTGCTGGAGCACGGGGCCAGCCCCGATGTCCAGGACAAGGCAGGCCGCACCCCCAGGTGGCTGGCGGCCAAGCAGGGCCGCCAGGCTGTGCTAAAGCTGATGGAAGGTTATGGGGCCTGGCCGGGACCAGCCTCTCCCCAGCTGGGCTCTTCCAGCAGCTCGGCCAGCAGTCCCGTCCCCCAAGGCAGGCGAGGCGAGTCTCCTGCGGCCTGGCTGGGTTCCACTGGTGAGTCGCAAGCCTCCCATGGCTCTTCAGCCACAACGTTCACTTTTCACTCCCATGCTGCCCCCCAAATAGTTCCCCTGGACCCACTCTCTGGGGCACAGCAGATGCAGCGATACTCCCCACCCCATCGGCCCTGGCCAGGCCCTTTGGTGCTACCACCCTCTCCAGCTCAGGACAAGCGTAGCAAAGACTCCAGGGGGGCCCAGATCTCCATTGACACGCTGGCCCCCCACCTGCACCGCAAGGCAGCCATCAAGCTGCAGTTTGAGGGCCCGACTTGCGGCTATCACTATAAGCAGGAAACTCCCCTTTGATGTGGGGAAGGGGGCGAGTCTCCACAGGCACCAGTGCCAGGCCGGTGTGGTTGTTCAGGGAGAGGTGCGGTCCTCGGCGCAGTGCTTTGGCACTTATGGCTAGGAATGCTGAGGGGGGCCACTTTAGGACCCCCGGTGCCCACCCCAAGACCCGCTCCAGCTTTGGAAAGGTGGGTCCCATCCAAGAAAGGGGGGGCAGAAGTGCCACAGTGGTGTCAGGGGCATCACATGCTCCGTGGCCATGTGGGGGTCGTGTTCCTCTCAGCAGCTGAGAGCCTCCCCCAGGAAAGGGGGCTGGTGACCCTCAGCTGTGCCAGTAAAAGGCAACCGGGGTCTGGCTGGCTTTCTGCACCTAGGCCGAGCATAAAGCTAGCACACCGTATAGTGCCTGCATGCGCACAACCTGCTATGCACAAAAGAACCACCCTTGTGGGTTAAGAGGATGGCCTTGTTCGCACAATGTGCTAGATCACACACATCACCCAGGCCTTTTACACCACTAATCTGTGGTCTCGTGTGAATTCAGTTGCTGACTCTGGCCTGGTGGCCGAGGCTGGAAGGGGGCATCTGGGTGTCTTTGAACGTCTGCTGTGCGGGGGGGGGGGTCTTACCCCACAACCTCAACCTCTGGCTGTTTGAGAGCAGCCCTCCGGCACTGGAGGCGGCCATCTGCCAGGGATGCTGCGATGAAGGACTCCTGCCCTGGGTCAGAGTTCAGCTGGATGACCTCTATGATCCCTTAAGTACTGCTAAGCCTGAAAGGGGATTGGAGAAACTTTGGGAAGGAAGGGAGGAAAGGAAGGAAGGCCCTGTGAGTGATGCATTCATTCTCCACCGGCTGGAAAGCAAGCCAGACAGAGGCCCGCCGTGTCCCTGGGCTCTCTGACCACCACGAGGCCCTTAAGCATGACTACCTCGGGGGGGGGGGGATGATAGGAAAGGAATGGGGGGCGAGGCTCCTTCCTCTGCTGCTCTCTGCCCAAGCAATCTCCAGATGTGGGGAAGCAGCTCCCACCCGAGCCGAGTCGGCCATTTGGGGCTCTGCTGGGTGGAAACTATGGGGTGCCCCTATGGGGTGCCCCAATGCTGGCTGCCTGATCCTGCCCAGGTCCAAAGGCCCAGGCCCAGTTCCATAGGAGCAGCAGAGAACCAGGACATCCCCACAGCCTCCGCTGTGCTGGGTGGTCCCGTCTGCCCGCTCCATGGGCTGGGCGCTATTCGCCCTGTGCCTCTGGGGAGACCTCTTTCGCCTCCCGGGTGCTGCAGCCCTCCGTGCGGGCATGGGATCGGGCACCTGCCAGGTGGGGCTCTGCCCTTGGGCGCTCTCAGCCAACCCACCTGCAGCTCCTGATGAGACCCTCGGCCTGGCTGGGGAGGGGGAGGGGCGGGGAAGGCGGCCATTTCACTGCCCAGAGATGTGGAAGAGCAGACCTCAATAAAGGTTCAGCCAACGCTGGTGTTCCTGTTGCCTGGTTTGTCGGGGGTCCTTGGGGGAGGAGAGGAGGAAGAAGGACCAGAAAGTGGGGAAGGTTGGTGGGCACAACCCCTCTGGGCACCCTCAACACCCACCCAACGCAGAGGCCCACTGAGAATCCAGGAGCCTTCGGAAAGGGCTGAAGGCCAACACGGCTCAAAAGGCCGTGTTGCCCCAGGGCTTCAGTTAAAGGCGCACGGAGAACAGGCCCTCTCCTGCGCCAGGCCAGGCCGGGGTCCAGCCAGGGCTGTAAAGAAGCTGGCCCAGGCCAGGTGTCGGGACGGACATCCTGCCCGGAAGATGCAGCCAGCTGCTCCATGAAGCTGTGGCTGCTTCCTTGCCACAGGCCACCACTTCAAGCAGGGCCTAAACAGAAGGGCAGGTTGTGCTTTGTGCTTTGCTACACAACAGATGAGCTGACCACATGTCCACCTCTCTGGGGTCTAGAAGCCGAGTCCACCTGGGGGGAGTCTCGTTCCTCCACCACCGCCCCGCTTGCCTTTTGCCTGGGGCCCCACAAACTGCTTCGGCCCTGGGAAGCCTGCCTGAGTGGAGGGAGGGCAGTTCTTAGCCTGCCTCGCTCCTCACAGACTGAGCAGGGATAACCCAAAGGTGCTTTTTCCAGAGGCCACCGGACTTCCTTTGTTTTACCTTGAAGACATTTCGCCTCTCATCCAAGAAGCTTCTCCAGTTCTGTGCATAGCTAAATGTCTATGGAGATTCTCAGCCATCCAGGTCATGGTCATCCCAAAGGTGCTTTTTCAGGAACTGAAGAAACTTCTTGGGTGAGAAGCGAAACAACTTCAAGGAGAAACCAATCCCAGTGGCCTCTGGAAAAAGCACCTTTGGGTTATCCCTGCTTGGTTGCCTCAGAGCCCGTGAGGAGCGAGGCAGGCTACGAACTGGCAACGTTCAGCCGGCAATCGCCAAAACCGTCCTCCCGCCCTCCACCCAGGCAGGCCTCTTCAAGGGGAAACCGAGTCCAGTTGCCTCTTGAAGAAGCTCCTTTGGGTCAGCCATGACATGGATGATGGAGAAGGTCCACACACAAACAGGGATAACCATTAACGACAGGTGTGCAAGCCACAACACACACCAGAGTGCCTTACGAGCAACCGGCAGGGTTTCCTGGGATGGGGCCTGCTGTGAGCCCAGGCCAGAGCAGCGAGGGATCGCTTGGGACTACAGGGAGAGAATTTTTCAAAGTGGGGGGGCTACCACAGAGAAGGCCTTCTGCCTGCCCCCTTACTTGGGGTGTTCTCAGCAGGCACCCGGGGGTAGATCCCGCCTGATCAGCACCAGGATGCTCTCTGGGGAAGGGCTTGCAGTGGAACCCCTGTGCGGGGCCTGAGGAAGACCCCCCAGAGCTGGGTGGGGCAGCATGGAGCCTGAAGCAGAGGAGGAGCTGGCCCATGGCCCATCTCAGGCCAGCCTGTGAGCAGCCTTCCATTCCCGGCCGGTTGTGGCCCGTGCCTGCTTTCCAAGACTTGAGTTCAGATCAGTTCACTCTGGCTGCCTGTGAGGGCCTGGCCTTTCTGGGGCCCCCCAAGGCCCCCAGGGAGGCACAGCCTGCCTATCTGCAGGGCTGCTCTCCCCCTTTGGCCAGTCTCCCCCACAGCAGCCAGAGGCTGAGGGCAGAGCAAGGAACCGCCTTGCCAGGGTGGTGTCGAGGTTCTTCCCTCCCTCCGTCTGGGCAGGAGGCTGGGGAGCCGTTCTTGAGCCAAAGCCTCTCAGGATGTTGCAGAGGGACCCAGGGAGCCCAGGCCAGCGAGGGGGCGAGCAGGGCAGCCGTCTCCAGAGCCAGCCCCATCAGAAGTGGGGCTCCAAGGCTGCCAACAGACAGTGTGAGGGCTGTCAGCTGGTGCAGCTGCAGGACAGTGGCAGCAGCGTCCCTTGTGCCACCCACGCGGCCTGGAGGGCAGCCAGCTCTCGCTGCCGCTGTACCCAACTGCTCCTCTTCTGCAGCCCTACAGCAGCTGTGCCAGCTGATCCTGGCACGGCTAAATGCCAGCACCAAAGAGCAGCCCCTGATGTGCCAGGGGAGGGGGGCCAGTAGCCCAGGCAAGCAGAGAGCATCCCCGCCTGAGGAGAGGGCAGCACAGCTCAGCTGGGCATGCACAGGCACAATTCACCTGGCCAATCTGACCGGGCCATACACACGTGTGCCTTACTCATCTCTGGTCCAGACTAGCACAATGCACTCTAGGTGGTGCTGCCCTTGAAGACCGTTCCGAAGCTGCAGCTGGTCCAGATGGCAGCAGTCAAGCATGCCTCACTTCCCAGATGTGCCGCCTGCAATGGTGCTCCGTTGCCTCTGGATGCCACCTTTAAAGCCTCGTGGCTGGCACCTCCATATCTGCAGGAGGGGCTGCTCCCAAAGGTGTCTCCCCAACCACCGTGACTGGGAAAAGGGGATCCCTCAGCTGTCTCCATCTTAAAGAGAACCATCCACACGAATCCCAGAGGCCTCACACACACACACAGACAGAGGCTGGGTGAGCATCCCCTCTTCCCTGAATTTACTGGGGTTCAGGAAGGAGATCAGAACTTCTGACTGGCTGCTTCCTGAGGACCGAAGAGGCAGCGACGGCCCAACGCAGCCAGGCTTTCAAGATTCTGTTACTGAAGCCGATATCGATCCATGAAGTTTCACCCAGTCCTGGGGAGTCAGTTTTCTCATTTGGCCTACCTCGCAGGGCTGGCTCTCCACATCATTTCCCAGACTTTGTAGCCGCAGCCCCCCCCCCCATAGCAGAGGAAAGGCGTTGCTTCCTCCTCTTCCCCCTCCCACCCAGATGATGCAAGCAGAGCCTTCTTTGTGATGTCACAGGCCAGGTGGGCTTCTGCACTGCTGCCCTGGCCCTGCTGCCCCCAGGACTCTGGGGGAAACCCCTCCTCCCTCCCCAACTGGCTCCCCCCCATCTCTCCTGGCTTCCCTTGTGGCCCACCCCACCCCACACACACATCCTGGATGCCTTATGGGGCAGCCCCACAGCAGGCAAGATGGACAGTGGAGGGACGCCGAGTCTCAAGATCAGCGAGGCAGACGCCAACTGGGAACTGATCCGGGACAAGGTGAGAGGGCAGAGCTGGCACTGGGAAGGGCAGTGCCCCAGCGGGCTAAGGGGCCAGCCTAGATGTGGGTCAGGGGCAGCAGCAGCAGGGGCATTGCAGGACCCCTGCTCCCCCTTGGCCTAGATGGGGAGGGGTTCATCAACTGCAGGGGACTGGGGGGGGCGTCTTTGGCAGAAGAGAGCCCAGGACACCTGGGTCCATTTGGCCACGAGTGAGCCAATGTGTGGTCTGAATGCACTTATGGTTCGGTTCCCTTGATTGCTGGACATCTCTCCGAAACCCATCAATTCAGGAGAGGGGGGGTGCTAGGGAGAGAAAAGCACTTGCAGTCTAGAACGATGGCAGCCACAGATGAAGAGAAAGATCATTCACGAATGAAGGCGAATCTGCATGTCCCAGGATCATGTTGAAGGATCCAATCTGGGTCGGTCACCAGAACCGGAGGTTTCTTCTTCCGAGCTTTTGGACTCGTTCTGGACCCCTCCCCTCATCCCCAGGGAACTTCTCTCTAGCAGAGTGTGTGCTTTCGGCTGTTCTGTGTGTGATATTTATATGGTGCCTGTTGTGTGTGGCTTTTCAATCAACATCTAAAAAGCCACACACAACAGGCACCATATAAATATCACACACAGAAGAGCCCAAAGTACACACTCTGCTAGAGAGAAGTTCCCTGAGGATGGGGGGGGGGGTCTAGCACGAGTCCAAAAGCTCCGAAAGCAGCACCTCCAGTCCTGGTGACCGACCCAGAATGGATCCTGCAGAAAGATCATTTCTCCGGGTCAAACTAATACCTGGTTTGGCTCAACCATCAAGGGAGGTGGGAACGGTTGACTTGTGCACAGGGGGGGAGGACTTGCCAAGGGAGGGGCACCAAGGAGCCTCCCAGGAGAGAAGGCAGCAGGGAGCAGGGCATGGAGAGAGGGGGAGGGAGGAGACCCAGGAGGAGAGCACTTCCACCCCGGAGCCTGGAAGGGATGCCCGGTTCCCCCCACTGCCACGACCCTTCTGGGGCCCAGAAGAAGAGCAGCTGCCAGGCACTAAGCAGGCAGGGATGAGAAGGGCTGGGGAGGGGGGCGGGTTGGGGACTTGAGGCTCCTCCTGGCAGACAGCCTATCAAGGTGTTCATTAAGCTCAGTCAATTGAAGCAGAGACTGCAACTCCCAGAATTCCTGCTGGCTATAGAATTCTGGGAGTTGAAGTCCACACATCTTCAAGAGTGAGAAAAGCTGGTCTATCAGGTAAGATGGGGGGGAGGGGAGGGCAGCACCTGGCAAGGAAGGGCCGCACCTGGTGGGAGCCGGCAAGGCTCTAAGCTGAATCCTGTAACGGTGGGAGCCAAGAGCCCAGAGAAGAGCAGGAGACCAAAGTCCGGGCCTGCGTTTTGAGGGGCGGGACGGGGGTGGAGGCGCCCAGAGACAGGCATGTAACTGCAGGACGGGAACGGGCCATCTGCATGTCCCGGGGAGGCCAAACTCTCTGCACGAGGGCCCAAAAACGCCAGCATGTATGTCAGCCTCTGAGCACACGGGTCCAGGCAAGAGCATCGGGATAAGGATGCAAGTGGCTGAGGAGATGTGGAAGAGGCCATCCCGGGTGCAGCAGATCACAGAGCCCTTCTCTCGGGAGAGGCAATCTTGGGAGAACTCAACAGCCCAAACCTCAATTGGAAAACTCACTTGGCCAGGGGTAGGCAACCTTGGCTCTTTTATGACTCGTGGACTTCAACTCCCAGAATTCCTGAGCCAGCCATGCTGAGGGAAGGGAGAGGTTTCCAAGCTGAGCCATGCTGGCTGAGGAATTCTGGGAGTTGAAGTCCACGAGTCATGAAGGGGCCAAAGTTTCCCCATGCTGGCTGAGGAATTCTGGGAGTTGAAGTCCACCAGTCATAAAAGAGCCCAGGTTGCCTACCCCTGAGTTAGAGGATCCAGCCTGGGTCGGTCATCAGGACCGGAGGCTTTGTCTTCTGGGCTTTCGGACGTGCTGCAGCCCATCCTCGGGGAACTTCCCTCTAGCCCAGGCGTGGGGAACGATGGCCCCTTTTATGACTTGTGGGCTTCAACTCCCAGCACGGCTGGCTCAGGAATTCTGGGAGTTGAAGTCCACGAGTCATAAAAGAGCCAAGGTTGCCTACCCCTGCACTTGGCCCAGTCTGTAAGGTTCAAAAATTCCTCCAAGGACGGGCCGGCCCTTGTTTTCCAGCAAGCAGGAGAGGAAGAAGCAGAATCCCAGCGTCCTGTTGAATCCCCTCTGGCAAAGGGGGGGTGTCCACTGGCTCCCACAGAAGGTTCGGGCTCCAGGGGTTGCTTCTTCTCTTGACATGGACTGAGCAGTGGCATCTTTCCCCTGCCCGTCACACCCCCTACCCTTTGTGGCCCCTTCCCTCCCCATCTGGGTCCAGGGCCCATCCTTCCTTGCTTGCCCTGCAGAAGAGATGGGGCTACACTCCTGCTCCCCAAAGGCAGGGAAGGCCACGCTCCCTAGAACGCCCTCCCCTTCTGTCTCCCCACAGGTCATTGAGGAGCGCTTCGGGCCCACTGTGGTGCCGGTCCCCTTCCTGGAAGATGCTGCCTCCTACGACCTCCTGACGGTGCTGATCAAGAAGCCGCAGCTGGGGCATAACCTCCTGCGCAGGCAGTGCTGCCTGGTGCCCATCGGGCCCCTGGAGAGCCTGCTGCCCGGGGGCCCAGCCCCAAGGGAGCTGACCCACTGCACCCGCGAGTACAGCGCCCGGGTGAGGGGCGAGTCCCGCTACGAGGAGACACGGCTGGTGGATGGGGCCCTGCGTCACATCCGCCTGTGCCTGGCTGGCGTCCATAAGAAGGTGGCCTTCTTGGCGCTGCGTCCCGGGACGGTGGCCCTGCGCCAGGACCTGCCATGGCTGCGCTGCCAGAGCAGCCTCTACGTGGTGCATGAGGTCTTCTACGCCAGCAGCCTCTCGCTGGCCGTCACCCAGGAGGCCGAGCACCGCCACTTCATCCGGGAGCAGCCCCTCCCGGTGGCCTTCTCCTGCCTCAAGTTCGCCCTCAGCCACAAAGGCGTGCTGGGCTCCCAGAAGCCCATGGGCCACAGCCTGCCTGCCAGGGCGGCCTGGGTGAGGATGGCCATGCTGGAGGCCTCTCCCCCAGCCAGGGCTCTGGAGGGCCCCCTGCCCAGAGAGGGCATCGCCCTGCGCAAGCGATGGAGGGCCCTGGGCAGGCCCCTGCGGACAGTGACAGGTGAGGAAACGGGGAGAAGCTGCCCCCCCCACCTCCCCCAAAGCAAGGATGGAGTCACTGGGCTTCCCCCCCTCCCCAGAAAACTAAACCCAGGAGGGTCTGTTTTGCCCTAGATCTTAGGAGGGCTTCAGCCAGCTTGCACGGCAGGCTCTCCTCCCCAGGGCTGCCGGGGCGAAGGGCCACACAGCTCCTCTCCTCCTCCCTGGAGCTCAAAGGGCCTCTTCTAGCATGGCCAGAGAGCAAGGCCCACCTGCTCACTCCCTTCCTGCATGTTTAAGAAGAAGGGAGGAGAAGAAGGGGAGGAGGAGGAGGACTGTGGGGTCCGAGGTGATCTTTGATCTTGTTTTCTTGCAGACGTTTCATGACCCAACTAGGGTACGTTATCAGTGCTAGAAGGGAGTGTGGGCTTTGCAGAGGGGAGTCCAAAGAGGAGGAAGCTTGGGAGAATAAGCCTCCAGTCCTGGTGACCGACTCAGATTGGAGGGGGAGGAGGATTATTTGGGATTCTCAGGAGGGGGGAAACTCCGGGTGGTTTTTCCCTGGGGGACTCCTGCCAGGACCCCCCCTCCTTGTTCTGCATCTCCACAGGGAAATGGCCCTTCAGGCAGCGACGGCCCAAGCTGGGGCTCTTCTGCAGCAGCCTGGCTGACCCCGAGAGGCACTGCATGTCCCTGCCGCTCCTACAGAGCATTGCAGCTGCCGAGAGCGACACGGAAGAGTGACGTGGACGGCAGCAGCCCCCCCCCCAGCAATAAATTGCCTTGTTTCGCATGCAGCAATGCCCAGACTCTGGCCTGGCTGGGGGGGCTGTTCTCCAGACGGGGGGGGCAGCAGGGTCCCTCCAGCCGAGGCCCCGGAGGACAGGAAAGATCAGCCCTGCGATGGGTCCCGTCTTGGATCCTTGGCAACCTGTCACCAGGGGGGCCCTTATGCAGCACAGCTGCGCAAAGCCCTGTTGGGGAGCTTGAGGTGCCCCCCAGTAGGAAAACGGAAAGAGGGTCCCTGCTCTGGCGTAAGCTGCCCCTCCCAGAGGCCCAGGGGTAGAGAGAGGGAGAAGGGCTGAGAGAGCGCTGGACACGGAGACCACCTTGCCCAAGGACCCCCATATGGGTGGGCCAGGGGGCGGCCCCACCCAAGACACAGACACACCGCGGAGGGCAGGCAGAGGCAGCTTCTTATATATATATATGTATGTATGTATGTATATATATATATATATATATATATATATTGCAACAAACAAATTTTCCAGAAAAAAAACATTCATTCCCAATAAATTAAAAAGGTCCATGTCCTGGTATGGAGTTTTAAAAAGGGGGGGCCTCCCTGCGGGTGCCCCACCCCAACCGGTGGGCCTGGCAGGCCGTGGAGCCAGGGGAGGAGAGATGGCGGGGCGTCACTCCGGGGGGGACTCCAGCAGGAAGGGCGAGGTGACGGCGTGGGCCTGGGCAATGGCCGCCAGCTCCTTGAGGAATTCGCTGAAGACGACCGCGCAGTAGATGGCGTTCTTCACCCGCAGCGCTTCGCTCTGCTTCTCGGCAGAGCTGCGGAAGAGGGAGCCGCCCGAGAGTGCCTGCAGCACCTGGCCCTCGCGCACGTGCTGCAGGGCCAGCTGGGCAGCCTGGCGGGCCCGCGTGGGGCTGTTGGTGTGGCGCATGATCAGCTCCCCGATGGTGGGCTTCCGGCTCTTCACTGGCGGGAGAGTGGGCATGGGTCAAGACCGGCAACCTCACGGCCAGCAGGCGAAGGCCGAGTGTTGCCAGGGCCACTGAGCGCCTGGCCCTGGCAGCCCTACCAGCAAGCAAGCCACCCCAGGAGAGCCCCTCCCCCTCCCCCCAGCCACCCCCAAACGCAGACCCCCCAGGCGTCCTTTCTCCCCCTCGCCAAGGGCCCCGCCTCGCTCACCGAGGGCCTCAGGGCGGCGCAGGGGAGGCAAGGGGTTGGTGGCGTCGAGGCCGTCCGGCTTGGCCCGGGCAATCAGGTACTTCCTGGCCTTGAAGAGCAGCGAGGGGAAGTCCTCCTGGCTGGCCGCAAAGCCCTCGATCTTGTTCTTCACGGAGCCCAGGACCTGCCGGAGAGGGGGAGGAGAAGCCAGACCCTCAGCCACCTTCTGCAGGGAGAGCCTGGGGCGCCCCTCCCCCTCCCCACTGGCCGCAGGGGCTACCTGGAGGAGGGACTTGACGCTGGGCTGGAAGACCATGTTGGTGTTGAGCAGGAAGGAGCGCAGGAGGGGCTGCGGGTAGCAGGCGAGCTGGGCCAGCAGCCCCGTCAGCAGGAAGTTGACGTAGAGGGAATTCTGCAGCATGTTCTCCAGCTTGGCCAGGAGGATGCCCAGGAAGGGGCCTGCGGACACAGGTGGCCGTCGGGCAGGTGGAGCGAGACATGGGCCCTCCCCAGACCCTGGGCTGCTATACAGGAGGGTTCAGGGGTGGGAGCGGGACCAATCCTGCCTCTCGGGTGGCCTACACTGGACCTGAGAGGCAGCCTGAGATGGGAAGGGCCCCTTCCCTTCGCTCTCCCGTAATGGTTCAGAGCCACCGTGAACCGCTTCATTGACTGCAACCCAGGAGACCCCGACCAAATGACCAGGCAGCAGCTTCCCTTAAAAGGGCCAGGGCCATTTAGGAAACAAACAGCACAAAGGTTTGCAAGAATCTTCCCTGCGTGAAGGAAAAACCCCGCCTGGGGATCCTGGAGAAAGAAACTCACCGGTGAAAGGCTGGCTGGGAGGCTGTCCCGAGGACCGGGGAGGGCTGCTGATGATCTGGGACAGGGGGTCAGCAGGCGGGGCAGGGGCCGAGCCCTCGGGGCAGGAGGAAAAGTCGTGGTAGGCTTCCTCTTCCTCCCGGGAAAGCGGTTCAGGCTCGGGTGGCGGGTGTGACCCAGGGTCTTCCTCGGCTCGGCCCCCATTGGCCATCTCATCCTGCAGCTGACACAGCTCCCGATGGAACTCCTCAACCGTCAGCGGCCCCCCATTCTCCAGGGGGACCTGGCTCAGCCCATCCACAGGCAAGTCCAGGCAGGAGGCGCCCTCCCAAGAGCCCGGGGACAGGGCCGACCCGTTCTCCAAGAGACCCTCAGGCGGGCACCAGCGGCCCTTCTTGATGCCAGCGTCCAGGTGGGCCCCATTAAGCAGAGGGTGCTTGTCTTTGGTGTCCGCAGGTGGGGCAGTGCCGGGTGGCAGACCAGCAAGGGCCCCTTCTAGGCTCGCTCCCCGCTTTTTAGTCCGGGGGGAGGCAGGTGCAGGGTCTGGTGGGGGCCCCCTGGGATGGACGGAAGCGTTGGCTGTCGAGGAGGCATCCGGAGGCGGACCTAAGCTGCCAGCATTGGGCTCCTCCCCATCGTAGGGGGCTGACCAGACACGACAGGCACGAATGCAGTGGTCAATGTTGAGCCGCGCATCCCGCAGGTATTCCAGGTAGTTCCCTTCCAGCTCCGAGACCTCCTCCCACCTGCCGGGACGGTGACCAGGGCTGCCCGTGGGCGTCCCTGGAGAGCGGGGCGTGGGGCTGGGGGCCTCCATGCCGAAGCTGGACTGGCGGGTGAAGAAGGAGATGCGAGACGGCGTGGAGGGCTTGGGGACGGTCACCACGGAAGAAGAGTCCACGCTGGGGCTGCCGTGGCCTGGGGACATGGATGAGGGAGGGTCAACCAAGATCACAAAGTCGCTCTGGACAGAGCCCCATCCTCAACAGGAGGGGCTCTGCATGTACAGGCAGAGACCCACCAGGAGGGAGCCCTGTTGGTTAGGCTCTCCCCCCTAGCCTCACCCTTGGACCAGGCTGCGCGTTCCTCCTCCTGTTCAGGGGTGGGCAGGCTCTCCGGGCAGCAGCAGCGAGGGATCAGCGAGAGGAACTTGGCAGCGGCCTTGCCATACAGGTCCAGCTCCTTGACCGCCCTTTTCTGGCTCAGCATGACGTGGCTGCAGGGGATCAGGTACCTACGAGGGGGAAACAGCACCTCATGAGTGGCAGGAAGTGCCACTCGCGCTGTGCTGGAGGCCCACCAGGGGGCGCTCCGCATCCAAAGATGCCAAGCAGATGAACTAAATCTGCACTGTGCTGGAGGCCCACCAGGGGGCGCTCCCCATCCAAAGATGCCAAGCAGACGAAGGGGTGCCCGGGCAGCTGCTCTAAAGGGAGTCATTTTTCTGCCACCCCTCCAAAGAGACGCCGGGCAGACCTTCCTCTTCTGGCTTCAGCACTGCTGAGGGGACCTTCGCTTCCCCTTCCCCACGAAGGCCTCTCTGCCCCCACCCGCTTTGGGCAAAGCAAGCCCTCCGTCAGGGATCCCCGGAGAGGAGTTCCCCCTGCAAGGAGCCCCCAGTACCTCAGCACCAGCTGCAGCAGGACATCCTCGCAGTGGAGGCTGATCAGAGTCCGGAAGAGGCTGAGGGAGACCATGCAGAGCTGGGGGAACAAGGAGAAGGGGAGAATTAGAGAAAGAAGCCCCCCCGACCCCTCCCCCCTGAACTAGGCAAAGGCCCTGAGCCCCTCCCTTCGGGGTGGGCCTTCCTGCAACCCTGAGCTACGAAGCAGGCCTGGCAAGCCGGGCAAGCCGAGCTGCTGCTCCTTGGAGGGGGGGGAGCTGAAGGGGGTCTCTCTTTTGGAGACTGATTTGTGGGTGCGGAACGACTGTTTTCAGCCTTCACATCTTCCTCCCAGCCTTGTGCTCTCCCCCCCGGTGCCCATGCCAGGCTGGCCGCCTCACCCGGGAGTTGCTGGCGATGCGTGCCACCAGCGTGTCGAGGATGGTGCTGTTGTCGTGGTGATGGAGCAGCAGGAAGCGCAGGAAAGTCTTCAGCAGGGCCGTCTCACTGACGCTGCGCAGGAAGAGGTCCAGGTAGGCCGTGCTGGCGATCATCTCTTCGATGGACGTCTGCAGACAGAGGGACCTCAGCAAAGGCTGCCCCCACCGCCCCCACCGCCCCCACCGCCCCGGAAGCCTGCAGCTGGAGGGCACGGCTGACCCAGCGGGGGGAAAGACGCCCACCTCCCCTCGGGCGCTGGCACCACCACCGCCCTGCGATAGCTCGTCTTTGGCAGGAGCTCTGGGTGTCTCATCACACCCACAGACAAAGCAGCAGGTGCCCGGCCAAAGGCAGCCCTCCCCCCTCCCCCCCGCTGCCAGAAATCAAAGCCCGGGCAAGGCCGTTTACCCGGGGGGCATCAGCCCCTTTTTGAAAGGGAGAGAAGGCCCACCCTCACCTTGTGCAAAGCCGGGCCCATAACCGGCACCAGGAACCCATTGTGGATGTAATCCACCAGCTGCTTCTGGACCAGCGGGTGGGCCACCTGCAAGGAAAAGGGGCAGGAGGAGTCAGAAGGGGTGCCCAGCCAGGACCCCCAAGAGGAGAAACAGCTCAGAGCAGCTGGGGAAGTCCCACACTCCACAGGTGAAATTCGGTCACCCTGGGCCTGGCCAAAACACCTCAGGAAGGGCAGCTGCCCCTCCCATAAGCTCGCTCCCCCCAGTACATCAGGGGACTCATTGGAAGAATGGCCTGGTGTTCTACCTGCGGGGGGGGCAGCAGCAAGGAAGGTGGAAAGGGACCCTGGGTGAAATCTGAGAGGGGCAGGATCCACAGAGGCCAACATATGAGTGAAGGCCGCCCCAACAGAGGGGGCGCCTAGCCCTGTTTGCACATGGCCTTAGCAGAGAGCCCCCCCGCACACCTCTGAGCTGCTCTTGGGGGGCTACTGCTCCCACATTCCTCCAGAGTCCACAAGAGCTGAATCTCGGGACTCTGCTCAGCCCTCCAGGCGGCGCCTTCTGGGTGAGACCTGCTCAGGGTTTGAGGCGGCTACTGGATGCCCTTCTCTCCCCCCACCCGCCCCAGCTCTCCCTGCTGGACAGCAGCCTTACCTGGATGACCGCATTGCAGAACTCCAGGGAGTTCATGAACAGGACGAGGGACGGGACCCCGATCCAGTCCTCCCGGCGCAGGAAGTGCCACTCGTCCCCGCGGACTTCAAGTTTGCGGGGCAGCGAGGAGTACAGGGCGCTCAGTCCCGTGGCCAGGACCTGGGTGGGGAGGGAAGCTCCTGTCATAATGGGGAGGGGGGCAGCCCTTATCAAACCAGACTTCTAAAACTGGACCAGATCTTTGATTCCCAGGGCAGAGAAGAACACTTGCAGAGCGCCTCCGCACGGCTGCGTGAGGACGGACGGGGCTGGACCAGCTGCCTGCCCGCCTGCCTGCCTGCGTCCCTCTGGCGGATGGGAACGGGGGAGACGGAACAGCCCCCCCAGCACAGACAGCAGCCCCATCCACTCTGTGAAACAGCTTTGGCTTTATTGATTTCTGCCTGCCTTGAGTCGTTTCTCAATCTCAGCCGCCTGAAGACGCCTGAACTTCCAACTCCTAAGACTCTCCAGGCAGCAAAGAGAGACTCTCTCCTTCCACCGAGGATGCTGATGGGAGCTGCCCCCCTCCCCCGCACAGCTCAAGCGCTCCAGTGTCTCAGTGCCCAGCCAGGGGCAAGAAGCTGCACAGGGCCCTGCAGGGTGTGCCAAGCCCCCTCCTTTGCACTCATCTGGAGGAGGAGAGGGGGCACACGGCCTTCCCCAGTGGGGGAGGTGGGCAAACGGGCAGTCAACACCCCCTGCCAATGCCTGTGTGGGCTGACTGCTGGAGCCAGCTGGCCCCCCTTGCAGGACGTGCCTCCACAGCTGCTCAGTCCCAGCACCGTCCATCAGGCGGGCACAGTCAGGCAAGCACAGAGCCAGCATGCCAACCCTGCCAACTGACCCAGCCACTCCTGGCAGAGACGGGGGTCTGCCAAATGACCACATGGAGGAGCCACAGCCCAGAGACCACGAGCAGCATCTTTGCTATTTCTGGCCTGACATTTTAAGTCTCTCCTCCTCCCTCCACAGCTTGCAATTCTGGGTGCCCACATTTGTTTCTAAAACGGGTTCACCACTCTATAGCAACAGCTCTGGGGTAACAAATATAACCGAAACCTCAGCTCAAAATAATGTAGAAGTCTGAAAAAATAACAGGATTAACTTAATCACTTTAGAACAGCTGTTAAAAATAACAAGTAAAAGATATTGCCATGAGGTGAGTGTTGAATTTGGCACGGAAGCGGTAGGCCTACCTTGCAGGAGCCAACAAAGGCCCTGAAAGACAGTCGGATGCCCACCAACCCAGCAGGGCAACGGTGCCTCCCCTGGGCTGGCAGGGAAAAAATGCCCGGAGGGTGACTCCCGCGGCCTTACCGGGCAGAAGTAGGAGTGTTCGGTGATGTAGCGGGCGACGGTCTGGCTGCCGGACGACACGGCCATGAGCAGGAGCAGCGCGTCACGCGCCTGCTGGCCCACGACCCCTTCGTGGTGGATGAAGGGGATGAGGAGGGAGAAGAGGAGCAGGTGGGGGGGTCCCTGCTCAGAGGGGCTGTGGAAGAAGAGCTCCAGCAGCGGGGGGTCCCGGGCCACGGAGACGCAGAGCTGGTTCAGCAGCAGGACCAGGCTGGTCTCCAGCAGGGGCGAGGCCGGCTCGGCGCACAGGGCCAGCAGCCGCAGCAGGGGTGCCACCACGGCCTTCTGGCACAGCAGCGGCTGGTGGGCCTGGCTGATCAGCATCTCGAACAGCTTCAGCAGCTCCACCTTGCGCTCCTCGGGCACCTCCCGCTGCAGGTGCCAACCCAGCAGGTGCTCCAGCACGTTCTCCGAGACCGCAAACTCCAAAACGGGCCCCATCACTGGCTCAGCACGCGGGCGCTCCTCTGCCAGCAGGGTGACCATCTGGTAGGTGTTGTTGCGCACGGCGCTCAGGTCGTCCGCAGACCCCGGGGCCATGTGGGGCCCGCGCTTCTCCAGGATCCTTAGCACCTGCCCAGAGAGGAAATGTGTCGGGTTGGGTCCGTCCCCTACTGGGCCGGACCCATCCCAGGGGGTGCCCTGACTTGGGGAGGGTTTCTTGCACACCCATCCAGTCTGCTCCACACACACTGGCTGTGGTCCTCTGTGCTCCACTGCCCCTTCGCGCTGCCCCTAGCTGCCCAAAGCTGCTCACCTGAGCCACTCACCTGAGTCACTCACCTGAGCCCAGTGGTTCTTGAAGACCATCAGGCAGGTTTCGGGGTCCGCCATCACCGGGCCCTGCAGGCTGGCACCCCGGCTCGCCCTTGGCCCAGCTGCTGCTCGGGGGTTCAGTTTGCTCAGCCAGCTCATCTTCTCCATGGGGAGGGGCCTCCCAGACCAGAACAACCGGGAGGGGAGGGGGCTGCAGGCAGGTCAAAGGTGGCCTCGGGTGAGGCTGAGCAGGTGAGAAGCCGCCAGTCTCCTGGCTGGGGCATCCATGTTGCTACAGAGGTGGTGCCAAGCTGCAAACACAAGAGAGAGAAAGTGGGCTGTGAGGGGCCAGAGGGGGTTCCCAACTGCTTGTGCAGAAGACCCTCCAGGGCTGGAGAATCAGAACTCTGGAAAGCAGACCCGCCAGTCAAGGAAGGAGGTAGATGCAGCTGCCGGGCAAACGATTCAGAGCCCTTTGCAGGTGGGCACCAGCTGCTCTCGACACCAGAACGGAGGGAGGCCCCGCAAAGCTTTTGCTACAGGAGAGTAGCAGAGAGTAAAAGAGGCCCTTGAGCCGGGGGGGGGCACACGGTCCCAGCCCCACCTTGGGGAAGCCCAGTTTCCCAGGCAGAAGAGGGCTCGCCCAAGGGACGAGGGCAAATTTAGGACGCTCCGCACCCCCCCCAAGCCGCTTGGCCTGGCCGAGGCTGCCTGTTCTTAGGGAGCAGGGCACCCAGCATCCCAGCCCAGGAACCACGGCTGCCAAGTTCACCATGAATAGGCAAAGAGGAAATCCCTTGCCAACTGCCAGCAGGCAACTGGCTCAAGCACCCAAGTGCCCGGAGGGTCTTGGCACAAAAGCCAGGGAAGGCCGGGGACCTCCTCAGGTGCCAGGGAAAGGGGGGAAGGGCTGCAAGGAGATGAGGAGGCAAAAGCTGCGTGATGGGCAGCTGCCACTGGGGCGCCCTGGCACAAGAAGGGCCCCTTCGATGCTTCTGCATGTTCTGTCATCACAAGCTCAGAAACCACTTCCTGAACGTCATTCTGCCAACGGGCAGCGCCAGGGTTTACTGATAGAGCCCAGCTTTGAAATGGCCTCTCAGCTCAGCCGGAAGGGCTCCTGCACGCCCCTCGCTCAGGGCACACCACAGGCTGCTCCCTCCTGACAAGGCCGATGCCCTCAGTGCCCACAAAACCACCCCAGAGAAGCAGGGGGCATTTGCTCCCAGGAACGGAAATGGAGCCCGTGCACAAAGAGGTACGGGAACCGACCGCCGTGTCCAGGAGCCAGAAGGCCTCCGAGGTCAGGGGCAGCTGGGTTTCCTGAGCCAAGCGGGACTGCCTGACCTCCCAGCCGACAGCAGCTCCCTGGCTGTGCCGACAGAGATCTCGGCTGCTTCATCAGCCCAACTGCCCGGTGGAGCTGCCAGGAAGACGGTCTCGGCTCCTTTTAAAGCAAGCACGGCCCGTTTGCAAGGACCAGCAGCCACCGCCAGCAGAGGACCAATGTGAGCTCAGCCCCATGGGCCCTGAGCTGCTAGAGCGGGGAACCCAGCAGGCTGGCCATGGCTTCAGTTCAGCCTTTTCTTCCCAAAGGCTGTGGGCAGCCGGAGGCTATGGGGAGAAGGCTTGGCCGTGCGTCCCAGGACAGAAAGGCACCACCAGCTGGGAGTGCCGCAAGGGAAGCCTGCTGGCTCTGCCACCACCCGAAGCCAGGGCCAGCCTCCCAGCAGCCTTTCCAGCAGTGCCACCGAGAGGGCGCCACAAGAGGCGGGATCCGCATCCGCCAGCCTAGGGGGAGTAAAAGTTCAGAAAGTGAAGGTGCCTCCCCAGACGGCCTTTCAAGGTCGTCAAGAGTCAGAGCCGTTTCCAAAACATCTCCTTCAAAATTGATTGGATGGGGGGAGGGGCCAGCAGAGGGACGTGGGGAAGTTTGGGGTGCCAAAACACTTGGGGTTTTGGCACACCAATTTCAAGTTCTGGCTTGGCACGCCTGTCCTTCACTTGGCTTCTAGTCAACCATACTTCTCCCCACCCGATGGTGTTGAGCACCGTTCTTGCTTAGAGGCTCCAGCTGAGGCAGGGCTGACCCTCAGCACGTGGGCCGCCTTCAAGCCTGCCCGGGGAGGAGAGGCAGATTCTTCCCTGGGGTGGAGGGGGTGTAGTCTGGGACCCTCCGCTCCATTTGGGATTCCCTGAGTTCCCCACCCCCACCCCAGGGATGGGCTTCCTACAAGGCCCCCTCAAGAGGTCCTCCCGTTGTACCCAGCCAGCCCCGGCCCAGGTTTGCCAGTTATGGGGGAAGCTGACCCCCATCTTGCAGGCCCCGTTTACATCCTGATACTCTGACCTGCCCAGGCATAGGGAGCAGCTCAGGATCCTGGCTCCAGCCATTGGGCGAGGGGAGCAGTTGGCACCAGGATGCCAGCAGGAAGCTGCATGAGTTCAGCTGACCCAGGAGAGCGACTTTAAAAAAATGGCCTGTTGCAAAGCATAACTCTTGAAATATCTAATTAGGTATTACAACTTTTAAAGTCGCGCTGATGTATTTTTACACAAGGTGCGACATTCAAGGACACCCGTAGAAACATAAGCTTGAAATGGAGCCGGGTTGCAAATGCTGCTTGTGGGAGTCTCATTCCAACACCTCACCCTCGAGCGGAGCCCCCAGCACCACACAGAACAGCCCCCCCCCTTTCCCCCCTGCGCCAAAGGAGGCTAGAGGGGCCCTCGGTCTTGGGTCACTGGATCACGAAAGCTTCTCACATGCATCCAAACGGCCACAAAGGCGAGCTTCAGCTAAGCTCAAGCTGAGAACACCAAAGACCCCCCCACTCTCTTAAAAGGACCCCTTGTTGTGAAACCCCCATCATGCCAAAATCCAGATCCAAACCACACCCCATCACAACGGGAGGGAGGGAGGACTTGGTGACACCTCTGGAGTTACAAGCCTTCCCCCACATCAACACCCATGTCAGTTTCCGCTGCAATCTGGAAGTAAACAGAGGCGTGAAGGGGGGGTTGTGTTTGCTGACCGCAAGGCGCCCGATAGCCAGCGGGAGCAAAGCACCCTCTCCACGGGGCAAGGGCAGGCCAGCACAGAGCTCGGCTACAGCGGCCACTCGGCCAAGGAGAACCAGGGAAAAGCTCTCCTCCACCCTCTGGGGCAGCCCTGGGCCTCGGCCATCCCAAAATTTCCCAGGCCATGAGAAACAGGGGCTGGGCCAAGACTGGCCAAACGGTGCTGAGGGGGGGGGGTCAGCAGCAGCCCACCCAGGACCACCAGCCCAGAAGGGAGACTCCCCAGAGCCCAAGAGCCAGGCTTCCCCTTAAGGTGCCACAACATGCCCAGTCCTCCTGCTGGACCTGCCCCCTCCTCCTTCCAGGGTCTCCGGCTTTCCCACCCCGGGACAGACCCCATCCCTCCCCAGCAGGGGCTTGAAGGCGGGGCTGACTGGAAACCCGACTAAGACCACCTCCCCACCCCCAACCTGGGGCAGGCGTCCCCCTTGGCACACTCACCCGCTGCCAAGACAAGAAGGCGGAAGCACTGCTTGGCCGTCGTCTCTTTGGACTTTGCCCCTTCCGGGAGCCGCGAGGAGGCAGGGGCAGGCCAAGGCAGGAGGAAGGGCCTCCCTCAACCCCCCCCCCGGACTGGACATAAAGATGCAGAAGCCCCTTACCCAGCACCCAGGCAGCACCGGGACCACCTGCTCTCCAGCCTTGCAGGGATGCTCCAGCCAAACCGGAGCCACAGTGCCCGGTCCAAGGAGGAGTCAGGCTTTACCGCAACGGCCGGACTCTCAGCCGCAGCAGCAGCCCTTCCCCGAGGCCCCACAAAGAAGCCGGTGTCTACTTAGCCCCAGGCAAGCCCAAGGCCTCCCCAGACGGGCCACTGGAGCCCACCAGCCGAGTCTTGGTCTCAACCAGCCGGGTGGGGCGCCCTTGCCAAGGGCAGGCAGGCGGGTGGCCCGACCTAGACACTGGGCCAGTGGAGAAAGGGCAGCCCTGCCCGCCATCAAACAGCCCCCCAGCCAGAAAGGCGTTAACACTGGGGCTTTCAACTGAAGTCTTGTTTCAATGGTGGGAAAATCCACCTGGTGGTGCCCACTTCCTTTCGCTTAGCCCCATCACCCCTTGCGTAGGTTGTGGATAGTGATGTTCACCTGCACATAATAAGGCTGATGGTTCCCTGGCACCTAAAAGCCGCCCTCCCTAGACGGGCACCTCTGAGCCCACGGAGGCCTCACTCGCGGCCTTGGCAGGCACCTTCCCACCGCCCCCCCCTTAAATGAGGCTTTCCACCTGCCCCCCCCTTGTGAAGCAGTTCACACGTTCCTGCTGGTCAGGAAGTCCTCTGTCGGGGCCAGCTGTCCTGGGTGGCAGGAAAGGCTGAAGGCCCAGGGTGGAAGACGTGGGGAATCCCGGAAGGCCGTGGGGCACAGGAGGAGCCCTGTGGGGAAGTGCCCTGCTGCTCTTCCAAGAGGACCGCCGAGCGGAAGCCAGGGGGCTGGAGGTTCAAGGAAGCCGATTTCACACGGGGTGCTAGCCTGCCCTGCCGGCGTCCGAAGAGAGGCTGGATGGGCATTGGCTGGGGGTGCTGTTTGATAGGGGTCAGACTAGATGATCTCCAAGATACCTTCACGGCCAGGAGACTTTCCCCATGCAAAGCAAAGCGGGCCAAGGAGGGAGTGCTTGAAAGGACCCCAATATCCCTCCTTAGGAACATAGGTAAGGGAGTTATGCCCCCCGCCAGGTGACCCCTCTCTCTCAAACTGGACTTGGCTGGAAGAGGCTGGCACGTAGCAGGACGTGGCAGCCAGAACTAGGCCAGGTTTGTGTTTGTGGGGTTCCCATTAACTCCCCAGATTAATTCCTCTGCCCCCTCCCCATCTATCCCCCAGGTCAGCTTGGCCTCACTGGCAGGCAGCTGTTCTCCAGGGCAGCCCCGGCCCCCTCTGGGGCTGATCCCAGGGACAAGGCTGCTGCCAGCAGGGCCCACTGACTGACCGGCAGACCCACCTGGAGGCTGCAGCAACACACACACACACACACGACGGCATCACACAGGCTCTTTTATTTCAGGAAGGGGCAGCAGAGGCTCCCTCAGCCCAGATGTGCAAGGCCAGGAGGGGGGGCAGAGGGAGGGCCAGGGCAGACAAGCTCCCCTTCAGGCAGGCAGCAGACCCCCGCAGCCAAGTGGCTTCTGCTCCCCTCCCCCAGGATAGCCGGCAGAAAGCAATCGGGCCGGCTGTCCCACGTCCCTCTCCCCGGGATAGCCAGCCAGCAGCTGAGCCCCCCCCATCCCGTCCCGCTGCATATGTGGGACAGTTCCTGCCTCTTCGGCCAGATGCAGCTCTTCTCCCAAAATTGCTGGGTTCCCCCTCCGGTGCAAGTCACCTCAGGGTCCCTCGACGTAGAAGCTGAGGATTGTGGGGCAGGAAGAGGAGTTCTACAAGACCCCCCCCTTCTCATTCAGCAGGGGGCTGGTGTGCCCCTCCGGCAGCTGCTGCCCTCCCTCCGAGCAGGATGCCCCCTTGGCAGAAGCTGCCAATCAGGATGCTCAGAGGACCCCCCTCTCTGTGGGGGTTGCAGGAGCAGCCCAGCCCCCACCCTGGTAAGCCCACCCCTCACTGCAGCATGAAGGCTCCCAGGCAGAGGGGAGCCCCACCTCCCCACATTTAGAGGGAACGGGACAGCCCAGAGGCCGTCTGCCCCACACCTCCTCCCTGGCAAACCAGCAGCCCCACAAGCGGTGCCAAACTCATCGGTGTCCCTGGGAACGAAGCAGCTCCTGCCCCACAGCCCAAGGTGAAGCTGGGGCTGAGGCAACTCAGAGCCGGCAGCCATTCCTGCTGGGGGGCAGAGGAGCCCCCCCAAGAACCTTGTCCTTAGCCAGAAATAGACTTTGTGGGGAGGACAGCAGAGGGGAAGGGCTGCCAAGGCCCCACTTGGAGGGCAAGTGACCCACGGGTCGCCTGGTGATACAAGAACTCCAAGAAAGAGGAACGCCTCAAGTTGGGGGGGGGGCAAGAGGGGTAAGGAGAGAAGCCCAGTCACAGAGCACGTCCTTCACAGGAGTCTGCATGTGGGGGCTTCTGGCAGCCCCCCTCCACGCTGCTCTCCTCTCAGACAGGGGCTTCCAGGCCCCCCTTCCGCTCCTGGCCTTCCTTGGAGGGCAGAGGGCAGGGCCTGAGCCGGCCGGGCAGAGGTCCCGGGAGGGCTTTGGGGGAGGGAGGGACGGACAGCTCCTCAGCAGGGCCCTGCCTGCCCCCTCCACCCGGTTTGGAGGGGCCCACAAGGAGGGCAGGGAGAACAACATGACCTCCAGCCGCCCAGAGGACTCCCTGGGGGGGGGGGCACAGCAGCCCCCGGCCTGGAACCACCCACCCACCCACCCACCCACCGGCTGAGCCAAGCAGGAGACGCACTTTCACGGCCTCTGGGCTAAATTTAGCTGTTTTTGCAAGGCGCTGGCTGGAGGGGCCGACCAACCTTGGAAGCAGCAACGGGGGGGGGAGGAGCTGGCAACCCCCCCAGAAAAGGGGGGAACAAAGCACTGCTCCAAAGTAAGCCTTCAATCCAGGGATGGTGGCCTACACTTCGGGGGTTTTTCACCATGACCTCAGCCCCTCCCTCCATGCTGCTTCCCCAGAGCAGCCCCCATCCTGTTTCTGAGCCTCCGATTTGGAGAAGACCCCCCACCCCACCTGGCTGCTCTCTGGCCTCCAGGAGCAGACCCGGGGCTTTCTCCAGCCCCTCCCGCTCCCCCCAAAAGAGGACAAGGCATAGCTCCCCTGAGCATGTTCTCTGCCCCTCCCTAAGCACAGCCACCCGTGGGGGGAGGGAGAGGAGGTCTCCCCCCCTCACCAGAGACGCCAGCCAGGGCATGTCCAGGCAGGCTGCCCACAGCAACCCCAGCGCTGGCTGGACCTTCCTCCCACCCCTTGCAGAAGCAGGGCAGCCCCCCCGAGGCCTCCCCAGGCGGAAAGCTCCCTCTGCGGCAAGGCGGACCAGCCCGGCTACCCGCCCAGACGACGCCCGCCCGACTGCGGAGGGCGCTGCGGCCAAAGGGGCGCACCCAAGAGGGGCGATACCCGGCCGCAGCTGTTGCCTGGCAGCGGGCGCCGGATTGCAGCCTGAGGCGCGCAGCTGCCGCGCGACCGGAGCCGGCAGCCCCGCGGGAGTCCCCTTGGCCGAGAGAGGCCGCCCCGCCGAGAGTCAGCCGCTGCCCCCCCCCGCCCCGGTGCCCGGTGCCCGGTGTCGGAGACGATCCGCAGCAGCCGGAGCGAAAGCCGCAGAGGCTCGCGGTGTCGGGAGACCCTCACCCAGAAGGGCCCATCGCGGAAGCCCCCCCCCCCACTGCAAAGCCTAGCCGGGATTCTCGCCCCCCCCCCGCGGGGACCCTCGCCGCACCCGCCTGCCTTGCAGCCCCGGCCCCCAAGGCGGACGCCCCCGCACCGCCCGCCACAGCCGCCAATCAGCCCCCCTGCTCCGGCGCAGGCAACACCAGGGTCCCGGGCGGCCCGGACCGGCTTCCCTCGGCCTCCCTGCCCCGCCACGATCCGGCGGTGAGCAGGCCGCAGGCGAACCCCGAAAGGACCGGGCTGCCCCTTTGCGGCAGGACGGACGGAGAGGCGCTGCCATCGCCGCGGCCAGCCGGGACCCCCAGGGGAGCAGATCCTGCCGCCGCCCGCGGGCGCCCGGTTGCACCCGACGGGCCCCTCCAGCCGGGCGCAACGGGAGGGGCGAAGCAGTGCCAGCCCCGGTTTGCAGGCCCCCCCGCCCGCCGCCCCCGGGGACCCTCGGCGGGCTCCACCAGGAGCAGCAGCGCCCCCGGCCCAGTGCCCGCTTACCCATCCGGGGGGGCGCCCGGCGGAGCTCCTGTCCCGCACGCGCTGCAACTGGGGGGAGGAGGGGGGAGACAGGCCGGTCAGGCGCGGGGTCAGCCGGGGGGCGTCCCGCTTGCACCCCCCTCGCCCGCGCAGAGGCTGGCCGGGCGCGCGGCTCGCAGGCCCGGTGGAGGAAGGGCGCGGAGGGGAGGGGGAGCGCCCGGGGGTCCCCAAGCCCCTCCCCGGGCGCAGGGGGCGGCCTTACCTGGCTGCCGCCGCCGCCGCCGCCATTTTCCCCGCGCCGCCGCCCGCGCAAGCCCCGCCCGCCGGGAGGAGCCCTCCCGCCGCAGTCTCCGCCTCGGCCCGCCCCCACCTGCAGGCCCCGCCCCCACCGCGGCGGAGGCGCTCTGCACGCGCCCCGGGACCGTCCCGGGCGCCGCTTCGAGCGTCTCGGGGCCTCCCGCGACAAAGCCGGCCACGCGGTGGCTCTGCGGGACCCGAAGGCGGCGCTCGGGGTCTCCTTCGAGCAGGGAAGCCGGAATGGTTGCCTGGAGGGGCTCCCGGGTCCCAGCCCCTTGCTTCGGCCCCTCCCTCTGCCCACCCTCCGCCGCTCCCCGGGAGCCGGGCCCGGGCGGAGACCCCGCCATACGCGGCCGGGCTGGAGCGCGGACCTTGGAAAGGGCTGTTGCCTGTTTTTGTGGCCGCCGTCGGTGTCGCGTGGAGTGTGTGCCTCGGGGGAGGCGGTCGGGGGGCTCCATCAGCCCCTGCAGGCCCTTGCGCGTGGCCTTCGGAGCCCCCTCAGCTGGAGCGTGGCAGAGCCCCGCCTGACACGACCCGCAGGGGGACCCCAGTTTCTTAAGCAAGGCAAGGTGGCCGGATCCACACAACGCCCTAAGCTGGGGGAGGCGGGGCCGAGAGAGTTCTTAACTCCGCGGTTCCTCGCAACGGGCAGCGGTTTGCCTGGTGCTTTGCCAGCCCAGGTGTTGCCTTGCGCAGCTGCCCTGATTGTGCAACCCTTTTTTGCAGAAGGGCCCTTCTGAGGCCAAGGGGAGAGGAAGCACCGCCCCCCCTCCAGGGCATGGCATCACATCCTGTGGTCTAAGGCAAGCAGCCCTCAAGGCCCGTCACACCCACTTCTCCCTCCCCCCCCCAGGAGGAGGGCCAAATGAGAGCAGCCTCAGGCCATTCTGATGCAAGTGCCCCCCCATGCCTGGGCCAAGACGCCCATGGACGGTGGGGGGGGGCTTGTGCTGGCACCTGGCAAAGCTGCTCTGCTCAGGCAAAAAGAAGCCCCCTCCCCACAAAACAGATGCAGCATCTACTGCTCCACTCCTCCAGCCTTTGGCCTGTTGACCTTCGGCTTTGCTTAAGGGGCAGTTTCTGTGCTTCCTCCTCGAACCCTCATGGAGAGATTCCTTGTGTTCCGGAAGCAGTTTTCACCCTGATTCTTGTTGGAGCCCCATGGAAACCTCCCCACCCATGGGGGGCTGCTGCAAGGGAGGCATCTTCCTGGAGAGAGATAAAAGAGAAACCCACACACACACACCAACCCCCAGACCCTGAGGTGGAATCCGTGGGGCAGCCACCATGTGGGATGCCACTGCCATGGACCCTGATGCAGGGGAGGGGGGCAACTCTAGGTAACATTCAAGGGCAGAGACCCCACCCATGTTGCCAGCAAAGGCCGTGGTCCCAGGAAAGGGGGATGAAAGGTCAGCATCTTGGACCGAAGACCCCGGTTGAGAAGGCCGCCAGAGGAGCGAGTGCTGCGACAGGAGAGGAAGTGGGGTTGGGGGCTCTTTCCTGGGAGTAAAAGGCTTTAGGAAAGACCCAGGGGGTCTTCAAACAGGGGGCTGCCCTGTCAGGACGGGCTCAACCTGATCCTGATCAACCAAGCAGGAACCCACAAGAAGCAGCCCCGACAAGCCTCCTGGTCATCAGAGGTCCGAAGTGCCCCTTGATCCTGGTCAAGGCAGGGCTGGAGTCGGGGGGGGGAGCTTTTGGGGCCTGGCAAAGCACTGAGTGGTTGCGGGGGGGGAGGGGGAGGATTCTGGGGCACCTCCAAGGCTGGTTAGCATAAATGCAGGACAACCTCTCTCTTCTTACAACAGATCCAGAAAAGGATTCACCCCCTTCTCCTATTCTGCTAAATTTATACTTTGGGGGGGGGAGTCATTTTGTAGAGGAGGGTGCTGCAGAAAATCCCCATCACACAATGTGGTTGTCGGATGGAGAGGGCAGTTTTACTATGTACTGCCAAAAAACACACACAATGTCTCCACCAGGCCATCCCTGAGCCTCTTCCAGGAGATGCCCTGCAGGCAGGAACTGAATAACTCAGCCCCCCCCCCCGCCCGCCCGCCCCCTTGATTCCAGCACTCCCCACCGAGTCCCAGCTGAAAGGTCCCACGCAAACAGGTTAGAAGGATCAAGAGCAAGTCGGGAGGCCTGACACGTATATTTTTTATGTGTGTATATATGTAAATATATACGTGTTTACTCATTTCGGTATGTACTCACCCGCCGAATTCCCTGATTGCGTTGAGAACACAAAACGGGTTTTGTCGGCCAGATTGTGCGTCCACACGTGCGAAGCGCAGACCCAGACCGCAACTGGGGGAGCGACCCTTGGGGCGGAGCAGGGATTGCGCGCGGGCTCCACTGCACGGAACCCGGCTCGGACTGCAGGGCGCTGGCACGCCCCGCGAAGGCTGCCCCTCTGGTTTCGTGCCTCGGCCTCCGCTTCCCCGGTCTCCCCGGACCCGCCACGTCCCTGATTGGGCCGTTTAGAGTCGCACCTGCCGGCGGGGACCCGGGGGAGCGGCGTTGCCACGGGCGGCTTGGCGCGCGAGGGACGGGACGGGGGGGGGGGGGGGCCGCTGGCGCAGAAGCCGCCCGCCTCGCATCATGAACGGGTGGCCGGGGCAGCCCGGAAGGGGGCCGAGGCCGCGCGCTCCAAGACGGCCGACCCCAAGGCCCCGCGGTAAACGGGGCGCGGGGGGGGGCGCCGCGGGGTGGGGGGCGGCGGGGGGGGGGGCAGGCGCCCGGGCAGGTCGCCTTGGGCAGGCGCCCGGGAGCAGGTCGCGCGGAGGAGGCTGAGGGCGAGCCGGGGAAAGCCCTCGGGAGCCTGGGCAGGGGGGAGCGCGGGGTCTCTGGCGGGACCGGGGGGGGGGCTTCGCAGCCCCCCCGGCGGAGATCCCCAGGGAAAGGGCGCGCCGAGGCAGCTGCAGCCGCGCCAGCTGCCACCCTTCGACCTGCGTGCCCAGGGCGGGCCGGCACCGGCGACCGCTGCCGCCCCCAAAATATGCAGGGAAGTCTCCCCGGAGGGAGCCCCAGCCTTTCCTTAATCCAGAGCGGTGGCAGCGGGTCAGGGCGAGGCCGAGGTTGTGGCAGGTTTTCACCCTGAAGTTTCTGCTTGGGGTTGGTGGTTTAGCTGCCGGGTAGCTCCTCTCGATTGCCCGACCTGCAAAATGGGCCAACTTGGGTCCTTTTTGTGTGCGGGTGTCAGGCTGACTGGCTACTGCCTGGGAACAGGAGTACCGCGCCTGCCAGCCCTCTGAAGGCCCTCCCTCAGGCTGCTCCAGCCCCACAGGGGAAGCCCCTCAGGGGCCTGGGGGGAGGGGGGAGAGGGAGAGAGACTGAAAAGAGCAGGACTGTGTGGGTGACAACCAGCGGGGCCCAAGGATATTTCTCAATCAGCCACCTCCATTGCGCTGATCCCCCACTGGGGCCCCAGGCCGACTGGCACGGCCCCGTCTTTAGGCCCTTATGAAAAGATAGGAGGGTTGAGACAAACCTCATATGGGGGGGCAAGAGGTTCCAAAGGACAGGGGCCACAGTGGAGAAGGCCCTCCCACTCCTGGATCCCGACAGCCAGAATAATCGGGCGGGGGGACCCGAAGCCGGCCTCCTTTGCCAGCACGAGCAGACGGCCCAATCCCAGTCGGGTGAGACAGTCCCCCAAGTGACCTTGCCCCATGCCATGAAGGGCTTTAAAGGGGGTCACCCACACCTTGGATTGCACCCAAAAAGAGTCTCTCTCTCTCTCTCTCTCTCTCTCTCTCTCTCTCTCTCTCCTCTCGCTCTCCTCTCTCATCTCTCTCTCACTCTCTCTCTCTCTTCTCACACTCTCATCTCTCTCCTCTCGTCGTTTCTCTCTCTCTCTCTCGGCTTTTTCCTCCTCCCCCCCCCCCCTAGCAAGGACTTGGGCAGTGGGACTCGCATCCTGGACCCCTCTGGAGATAAATATTACTACTGGCTGATCCTGATGGTGCCCCCCATCCTCTACAACTGGGTCATCCTCATCTGCAGGTAGGGTGCTGAAGGGGGTGGGGGGGTCTGCCCCCCACGAAGTGCCAAGCTCAGATAAGCTTGTGAACTGCGTCCAAAGTCAGCAGAGGGCGGAGAAAAAGCCAGTTGAATTCCTCCCCATGAAGGGAGGACATTTTTATGAGCAAGCGAGGAGCAGTCGGGAAAAGAAGAGGTGCACAGACCCTTGCAGGGGAGGAGGAAGGAAGGGCTGGCCGGCCCGGAGCAGCAGGTCCCTCGCGTGGGGCAGGCCAAGAAGGCAGAGCAGGGGGCAGGCCTCTGGGGGGCCTGCAGAATGGAGATGGCAGCTCAGCCAGGGCGGGAGGGGGCGTGGCCAGTTCCCTGCCTTGGGGGGCCTCAGCCGTCTCCTCTCCTCCCCAGGTTCTGCTTCCCTGAGCTGCAGCAGAGGTACCTGCTGCTCTGGCTGGCCTTGGACTACCTCTGCGACCTGCTCTACCTGATGGACATTGTGGTGCATTTCCATACTGGTCAGTCCAGCAGAAAAACGGCCCCCACCCCAGGAGGCCAGAGCGTCCAGTTGGGGGCCCTGAAGAAGCTGGGCAGGCAGGGGAGCACCTCTGGAAGGAGGGGAGTTTGGTGGGCCGTTCCACCCCCACCACAAGCTGCTGCCCACGGCCAAGGGGGAGGGCCCGAGAAGTGGGTGGGGTGGGGCAGCCCTTGGACAGAGACCTTCCCGCTCCCCCCACGGAGGGCTGTCTCTCATTGTTGCTGATCTGCCCACTGAGTGGGCTGGGGCTCTTCCCCTCCCCCTCCCCCTCCCCCTCCCCTACGCTTTGCGAGGGCCTTTGGCGACTCTGAACACGCCCAGGATAGAGTTGCCAGACCTTCAGGCGAAATGCTTGGGGGTCTTTGGAAGCCCAAGGCCCGGGGTGTGGGGGGGAAACCGGGGCTCCTGGGCCGGCTGAAACTCTGGATCGCACACCTGAAGCTCTGGGTTGTGATTCCTGCCGCTGAAGGGTTTGCAAATGCCCCCAGACTCGGCTCTGAGCGCTCAGGATGCCGGACCCTATGGGGGGGAGACGGAATCGGCACCATGGGGGGCAGTTCCCGAAGAGCTCTCCTCAAAGCCCAGCCAGGCCAGCCGTTGAACCAGCTGAGGGGGGGCAGTGGTGGGCTGTGCATGTGTTTGCTTCCTAATGTATGTGATCCAACTCAAAGGGACTCTGGAAACCCCCCCCCCTCCCTTCCCCCCTCCTGCATTCTTGTCTGGGGTGGGAGAGAAGCCACGCATGCCAGACTTCCTGACCCCCAAGAAGAAGACTGGGCCACAGAATCTGGAAACCGGTATAGGAGAATCTTTGTAGCTCAGGGTTGAAATAAGGGGGACCCCTCAAAAGTCTGGACAGCTTCAGGGCTTTTGCCTGTCCTGCACTGGAGCGCTGAGCCCTGTTGGCTGCCCAGGTTGACAGCCCTCAGGATTCTGGGAGATTTTCCTCCAAAAGGAATACCAAACACTTAAGACCTTATAAAAAACATTCAGCTCTCTCTCTCCCTCCCCCCCCCCCCCCCCCCCGTCTTTCTCTCACACACACACAGAGACACAGAGAGAGAGACAGAGAGAGAGACAGAGAGAGAGAGAACTTCTTGGATTCCAAATGCTTTGCAAATGGTCAGCCAGCAGAGGGCGCCCTTTAACAGCCCAGAAATACAAAGCCAGCAAAAAAAAAAGGAAGCAGCAGGCTGCATCTCCAGAAAACATGCAAAATAACCCCCCCCCCGCGCGCGCCCACCCCCCCCCCCCCCCCCGCGCCACCCGACCCCCCCCCGCCACCCGGGTCTTCCAGGGTCTCCAGAGGGGGAGAACCAGTGAGATCTCTGGCAGGGTTCCCAAGGACAGGAGCCGCAACAGGGGACGCTGTTCTAAGGGTCCAGGCCGAATTGGGCCCAGATCCCAACTGGTTACCAGTGAGGAGACCTCACCGTAGCTGCTGCTGACCCTCCCCAGCCCAGCCGGCCACCAAACCCTGCACTGTGGGCCAGGGGTAGTTTCTGGGCCGTGCACTTTTGCCAGGACCTCCTGACCCCCAAAGGCCCACAGCTGGGCGTCTCAATCAGGGCTGACGCAGCAGGAGCTGGAGATGAAGAGAACCCCGGGGGGGGGGTGTCCCAGGCTGGCGCTGCCCACTGTGATAGCAGAACGCCGTCCACCTGGGCTGATGGCCCGCCAAGAGGCCATCCTGGTCACGTGGTTCTGTCCTACTACAAGGGGCCGGGGGTGGTGCACCCCCCATATGTTGGAGAGCGGTCAGACAGCGACCAAGGGGGCTCCCATCTTATGACTTCACTCGGAACCGAAAGAGTTCCAGCTCCTCGTTTAGCCGAGGCCCCACCACCTTCTCCAGAATCCTCCCGCCAAAGGCTAGACTGGGGGGGAAGTCCAGCCAGATCAAGGCAGCAGTGACTCCCCCTTCCTCAGAAGGCCGATCACGTCTCCTATCTGGACACATACAGATGCCCAGAGAAGCCAGCTGGGTCCGGCCCACGGCCGGGGGGCTCCCTGTGCACCTCCTTGGTTTCTCCAAGCCATCTTGCCAGAGGCAAGTGCGGAGCAAGTTGCTCAGGGACTTTCCTTGTCTTCCGAGGGACCCGCTCACGGGTCGCAGACGCCGCCACCAGCCAGGGCTATGGAGGGGAGCCGTCAGAGTGGCTCCCCCAGCCCTTAGCCAAACACCTATCCCCTCTGCTGCCCCCCTCCCGCATGCTGATGGCCCCCCTTCCTCTGCCAGGCTTCCTGGAACAAGGGTCCCTGGTTCAAGACCGCACCCAGATCTCCCGAAGGTACCGCTGCTCCTCGGCCTTCCTGTGGGACTTCCTCTCCGTGCTGCCCACTGACCTCCTCTACCTGTACGTGGGGCTGGGCCGGCCAGCGGTCCGAGCCAACCGCTTCCTGCGGAGCCCCCGGTTGTTTGAGGCCTTCGACCGCATCGAGACCCGCACGGCGCACCCAAACTCCTTCCGCATCTCCAAGCTGATGCTCTACATCTTCGTCACCATCCACTGGAACAGCTGCATCTACTTCGCCCTCTCCGGCTTCATCGGCTTCGGCACAGACGAGTGGGTCTACCCCAACCGCAGCCTGCCCGGCTTCGACCGACTCCTTCGCCAGTACCTCTACAGCTTCTACTTCTCCACCCTCATCCTGACCACGGTGGGCGACACCCCCATGCCCCAGCGGGAGGAGGAGTTCCTCTTCATGGCCATCGACTTCCTCCTGGCTGTCCTGGGCTTCGCCACCATCATGGGCAGCATGACGTCTGTCATCTCCAACATGAACCACGCGGACAAGTCCTTCTACCCGAACTATGACCTGGTGAAGGACTACCTGCACTCGCAGCGGGTCGGCCAGCAGCTGCAGCACCAAGTGGTCGACTTGCAGCAGCACCTGCAGATGAATAAGAAGATGACCAATGAGCTGCAGATCCTCCAGCACCTGCCCGAGCGCCTGCGAGCCGAGGTGGCCATCAGCGTCCACCTGCCCACCCTTCGGAAAGTCCAGATCTTCCAGAACTGTGAGCAGAGCCTGCTGGAGGAGCTGGTGCTCAAGCTGAAGCCGCAGGTCTACAGCCCCGGGGAGTACGTGTGCCGGAAGGGGGACATCGGCCGGGAGATGTACTTCATCCGCGAAGGGCAGCTGGCCGTGGTGGCGGACGACGGTGTGACCCAGTACGCTGTGCTGGGGGAGGGGCTGTACTTTGGAGAGATCAGCATCATCAGCATCAAAGGTGAGGTGAGGGGGAGGGGAGGGATCCCCCGGGGTACCACTTGAGCTGCAGAGGAGCAGATCCCCCCGGTTGAGAACCCCGAGGGTTCCTTCCTTTGGGGGTTGAAGACCCTGCCTGTTGCATCTCTTTGTTCAGCTTCTCCAACAGTTCAGGGGTTCCACCTGTGGCTTTTCACTGACTAGATGCGCCTCCTGAGGACATGACAGCTGAGAATCGGGGAGATGACCTGGGGCAGGGGTGGGGAACCTTGGCTCTTTTATGACTTGTGGACTTCAACACCCAGAGTTCCTGAACCTGCCATGCTGACTCAGGAATTCTGGGAGTTGAAGTCCACAAGTCATAAAAGACCCAAGGTTGCCTATCCCTGAGCTGGGGGGGAGTTTGTAAGAGCCGTGGCATAAGCAAAGGGGGCTGAAACATCCCTTAAGTCTTGGGAAAGAAGATAATATTTGGAACTGGCTCAGACAGACCCCTCCCCGATTTATTGAGCATTGTTAGGCTTAGCTCAAGAGTGACTCAAAACCATCCAGCCGAGATTCAGTTTGTGATCTGCTGTATAGACAGAATCTTGCCGGACTAAACCCCGACTACTCTCACTCTAACAGTTTTTTATCTTGGGAGATCCTGGGCTACCCTAAATCTCTTCCCCTTCACACATCCAGCTCCAGACTGTGCTGTCTCTTGACTTACACACACACTCCTGAAATGCGCCCCTCCTCCCTGGGAACCTGCTGCGTTACTGTGCTCCATCGCAGGCAGAAGAGGGAGGGGAGGTAAAGCACAGAGAGGCTTGGAAGATTCAATTCTCACTGCCTCTCTCGGAGTCTAGTTCTAGTCTTCCCGTGGCGCCTGTGGCCTGGTCTACCTTGCAGGGCTGAAAGGGAATCCCCAAAGTTGGCCAGAAAGGAGAAACAGCCCTGGGCTCAGTTCTAGCTTCATGGGGGAAATGCCCCCTCTTCATGGGGGGGGGCAGGTCTAGGTCTGCGCGTGACTAGCCAGACCCCCCGGGGGAAGGACCATCCTCACGATCCTCTGAACCCCAGAAGCTAACTAAAGAAACCACAGTCTGTAGTGTAAGCTAGGTAATTGAGCTGTGTTAACCAGGACCACCCAGATCTGCAAGAAGCACTTGAGGAGGAGGTGAGGGAAACGTCCCCGCAGCCCCCACGGCTTCAGCTGCAGTCTCGGCACCTGCAGAAGCCCCTCCCGACGCTTCCTCCCCTCCCCCAGGGAACCAGTCCGGGAACCGCCGTACGGCCAACATCAAGAGCATCGGCTACTCGGACCTCTTCTGCCTCTCCAAGGAGGACCTCAAGGAGGTGCTGGCCGAGTTCCCCAACGCCAAGGCGGTGATGGAAGCCAAGGGCCGGGAGATCCTGCTCAAGATGAACAAGCTGGACGTCAACGCCGAGGCGGCCGAGATCGCCCAGCAGGAGGAGGAGCAGCGGCGGACAGCGGCCCTGGAGGAGGGGCTGGACGCCCTGCAGACAAGGCTGGCCCGCGTCCTGGCGGGGCTGGAGTCCAGCGCCTTCAAGGTGGCCCTGCGCCTGGAGCGCCTGGAGTGGGAGGTGCAGGTCTGGGGGGAGGGGGAGGTGGGCGGCGCGGAGGAAGGGACCGAGGCTTAGGTGTCCCCCTTCACCAGCTGGCCTGGGGGCTGCCGGGGATGGGCCCTTTTTAGGGAAGAGTCCTCCCGGGTCTGGGGTCTTCCACTTCAATGGAGGGGGCAGGAAGGGAGGCTAGCTGGAACGGAACACACAGCAACGTCCGCTGGGAGCAGGCTGACCCAGCAGCTATAGGCCTTCTGCCTGCCTCCCTGTTCTCCTGAGTTGTGGGTGGGAGACAGGCACAGAGTGGCCCCAGGGCTCCCGTATGGGGTCTTGGAGGGGGGCAGCCAATGAAGAAGCCGTGCCTGCAGCCCCAGGGCCTTCGTGGATTCATGTAATATAAGGCTGGCAAGGGGCCTTGGAGGTCATCTAGCTCAGCCTCGGCTAGAGGGTGACATTCTAGGCCTGGGGAGTCCGCCAGCCCCAGGGCCAGCCTTGCCCGCTGTCCTGTTTGTTTGTCTTCTGGACCAACGGCAAAGAATTCCTCCCATTCGCTCTAGGAGACCCCTCAACACCCCTCCCCCTCAGGTCTCCAGCCCTTCTGGGCCCTGGTCACTTTCCTTGCTCCCCCCCCCCCGTGGGGGCTCTGGGCAAAGCAAGATGGAGGTCAAAGGCCCGGCGACTCCCCTGGCCACCCTACACCTCAGCAGCCCTCGGCCACCTGGGCAGGTGAGGGTGGGGGGAGCTGGCCTGGGTCGTGTGGTCAAGGCACTTTGGCCCTGCTGCTCTCGGGAACTGGCCCGCTGCTGTTCCAGAGGGGGCTGGAAAGAGAGGTATACACGGTATGGACTTTGTAATACTTGCAATATGGTTTTTGTAGTACTATTGCCCTGGTTAACTAACATGGGTTTTCTGGAATTTTAATTAGCCTTTCATATATATTGCTAATAAAGCTTTAACTTTCAAGAAGAATGTAAAAAAGCTTTTTTTTTTTTCAGAAACTAGGACTGGTCAAAGTGTTTGGCACATAGTAAATAAAATACTGTTCATTTTCTGCTCTCCCCCAGCTTCCACAAACAAAGCGCTGTGAATTTACCAATACCCTTCCCGGTGGTTTTTTTCCCCCTTTGCAAATGGTTCTTTTACTTTTATTCAGAATACAATACTCTTTTCAGTTCTAATGCTTGCGTATTATTAGAGGTCTAATTTTTCATGATATAACTGGACAGATGACTTTTCCTAATCCAATCAACTTTTGCCTTGAAGTTTTTTTGTTGCACAAACTATAAAAAAGAAATGCAATCTATGTTCTGGGTTCCGTCTCTTGTAAAAGGGAATTCTTTTTGTCTTGGAAGGCTCCAAATAAATCAAAAATTAAATGGTCTTCAAGTCATAGAACATAGAGTAACAGAGTTGGAAGGGACCTTGGAGGTCTTCTAGTCCAGGGGTCCCCAACCTCCGGTCCGTGGACTGGTACCAGTCCGTGGCATGCCAGCAACCGGGCCACACAAACAAAGCCCCATCCGCGGGATGCAGGCAGCACACAAAACCACGTACTCTCCGGTCTGTGGGAAAACTTTCCTCCAGGGAACCGATCCCTGGTGCCCAAAAGGTTGGGGACCCCTGTTCTAGTCCAACCCTCTGCTCGAGCAGGAGACTAGACCATTCCAGACAAGTGGCTGTCCAGTCCCTTTGAAAACGGTATAGGTTCTCCTGCTCGAGCAGGGGGCTGGACTAGAAGACCTCCCAGGTCCCTTCCAGCTCTATCCTATTCTAAAACCTCCAGTAATGGAGCAGCCACAACTTCTGGAGGCAACTTCCGTTCCACTGGTTAATTGTTCTCCCTGTTAGGAAATTCCTCCTTAGTTCTGGGTTGCTTCTCTCCTTGGTCAGTTTCCATCCGTTGCTTCTTCTCCTGCCTTCTTCAGGGGCTTTGGAAAAGAGGTTGACCCCCCCCTTCTTTGTAGAGGCCCCTCAGATACGGGAAGGCTGCTATGCTGTCTCCCCTGGTCCTTTCTTTCATTAGACCAGACCTACCCCATTCCCGTAACCGTCCTTCGTATGTTTTAGCCTCCAGCCCCCTGGTCCTCTTTGTTGCTCTTCTCTGCACCTCATATTTTAATTGGGGTCCAACAAACTGAGACAAGAACCTGGAGGCACTTTTGGCCATCAGAGTCAGCCCCTTTCTGAGTCCAGCCACGGAGGGGAAAGGAGACCCCTCCCCCCCCCGTCTGCTCGCCTGGGCTGCTGCCCTCGCTTTGGCTTTGCATTTGGCCAGCCCCCCCCCCCCCATTGCTGAAGAGGTGCAGCTTCTGATTTGTGGCCTCTGAGCGGTAACAAGCAGTGGTGGGATTCAGCTAGTTTGCACCAGTTCAGCCGAACCGGTAGCTAATTTTTTTGTTGTCCAGGCCCAGAATGGACTTCCGGAAGCGGCATCCACACATATTGTTCACGTATTTGAATCCCACCACTGGTAATAAGCCCACCTTGTTTGTGAGCTCCAAAGGTCCCGGGAATTTAAGGAGCCTCCAATAAATAAAAGGGAGACCAAAGACAGGAGAGGCGCAACACAGAATGTTGTGTGTCGCTGGATAAGAACAGTTTTTCGTCTGGATGCAGCTAATTTGTTTTTCTGCTTTGCTCTTCCTTGCTTTTTTAAAGTGCCCGTCGGCCCTCGTCACCTGGAGCCAGGCGGCCTCTAAATTGTATAAATGAGCACAGATGTAACTCCTGATCTTGGCCAGGGACAGCATTTTTAGGGTGAAAGTCTCTTCCCCTCCTGAAGGCTGATGGCTTCTGGAAGTCAAGTCTTCTGCGGATGAAAGGCACCGATGAAGCCCCCGGCACTTCTCTCCATTGTCTGTTTATTTAGAGAGTCAGACAATGACCTTGATGGCGATATGCAAGCGCTGTTGCCAAGGCAACGAGGGGAAAGCATTTCTTAATGTCCGGAACATCCAGAGAACATTCAAAAGTGGCTCTGATGCACAAACACCCCCCCCCCAGTCCACTGAACCGGAAAGAGCAGGGGAGGCGGGAGGAACAGCGTCATCCGATTTCCAGAATTCAGTTCTCGCAGCCAAAGCAGCTTTAGGCTCTCTCCGGAGTTGATCTCTTGGCCTGGTCTACCTCGAGGGGCCGAGGTGTTTTGGTTCGGTTCGGTTGCAAGCCCTCGGGGTGCCCACCCGTGGGGCCAAGGGGGGACACGCCTTGGCCATTTAGAGAAACCCTGCAGGCTTGGCTGAGTGTCCACACCAGAAGGGGGGGCGGGCATAGATTGTGCTGAGTGGGGAGGGGGTGGCCGGACATTGGGGAGACCTGAGGCTCATTTCCCCGTAAAATAAAACTGGGAGGAACATACAATGCCTGCCTCCCTTTCAGTTCCTCTGAAGACCCTCAGAGGAATGGAAGACCCTCCCCCATTCCATCCAATGAGCCTTAAGGCAGTGGCAGTCAAGGAAGAACCCACAATCCTGGTGGTCCAAAGACACACACACACACACACATCCTTTTTGCTTTGCAGCCAGGGGCCCTTCCTGGGGGTGGAGGGCCTGGGCCCCAGCTACGCAACACAGGGGCCTGGATTCTTTCCTGGGGCCCCCCGGTGGGCTTTGTGCTGCCCTCCATCTCGCAGCACTCCTGTGGAGGGTCCGCCGCAGCCTCTCGGCAGTCACAACCAGAGCCACAACCTCGGTTCCTCCTCCTCCCTCGGCAGCCCCTGGTTCGTCAGCCATTAAAACTGGCTCCTGCAACTGGCTCAGTGATAACTCAAGTGAGTGCAGGAGTTGTGCGTTCACAAAGCTGGCACCCGTCACGAACAGGCCTGGCGTGCCTCTCCTAATCGGGGCAACGTGATCTCTCGCCAGCGGCCTGGTGGCCCCTCGCCCTCCTCTGCCTCGGAGACCCCCCCTTGTCAGGGCGAGGTGGGGGTGCAGGAGCCAGCCGTGCCCAGGCCAGAGATGGGCATTCTCCCAACCGGAGTCCGTCCATCTGGGGGGGGATGACCAGAGAGAAGCCCCCCTGGGCCCAAAGGATTTGCTGCAAGGCGCAAGGGAAAAGCTCCTTTTATTAATGGGGCCTGCAAAATGAGCAGCATTTTTTTCCAGTTTCCATAACCCGCCTTCACAAGAGCTACTCCCCCCTCGAAGCCTCCTCCTCCCCCTCCCCCCTCCCAAGGACCCCTGCCGCTCTTGCTGTGCACAGGGGACCCGCTTGGCACTAGACAGATTTGGAAGCCAGCGCTGGCTTAATGCAGAGGGGTGCTGGGTGAGGAGGAGGCTCACCCTACCGGCCAGCAGGGGGTCCTTGGGAGCTTAAAGGCAGAAGGGGAGAGGCCCCTCCTGGGCCTTCTCGGGATGGATGGGTCCATCCACTGTTTCCAGGGAAAGAGGGCCCCCCACCTGTCCTGGCAAGGGGGAAGGCGGAGTCTTCCTCGCTGCTTGAAGAGCAAACGGAGAAAAGCAGGCAGCCGAAGGGCACAGCAGGTGGCAGGGAAGACCTGGGCGTCCCACGGCTGCCCGGCCCCTGGTGATCCAGTCTTTCTTTGCCGCCCAGCCCTGCTGTGGCAGTAGGGAAGCAGGCAGTTCTCCATTTTCCCTGCTGCCCCATGGCTTCTCCCCCCTGCCCCCCCCCCAGACCCAGACAGCAGTTTGCAGGGTTGGGAACCTCAGGCCAGACGGGGAGGCCAGCAAGAGACTGTTGCTCTCAAAACGTCTTTGCGTGTTTATATCACAGATCACTGTCACAAGGAGGCTGTCAGACCTGCCCCGTCAGGTCCCTTAGGAAAGAAAGACCCTCGACTCCACCTGGGTGAAGTGACGGGTTCCTTTACTGAAGGCTGCTGGCTGGAGTAACGCCAGGCTGGAACTAAATTTCCCAAGCGAAAGGTTGCACGTTTTATCCCTTGTCCCAGCCCTCCCCCCATGCCTGGTCCGTCTTCAGCCAATGAAGAGCCGCCTGGGTGTTTTGAGAAAGGCTGAGGTGCTTGGGGTGATCCACGTTCTCTCTCAGGGTGCCTGGCCTTGGGCACCGGCACAAACTTGGTTCCGAGCTTCTTTGTCCTTCGTCAAGCTGTCATGTCCCCCCTCCCTATTTCCCATCACATCCCCACCCGTGTTTATTGCCTCGTTTGTCCTCCTACCCCCCCTTGCTCCCTCCCTCCCTCCTGGCCTTTGATGGCAGAATGCCAGTGGGGTGCCAAGGCGAAGATGGCAGACCTGACATAGGCATTCTCAAGAGGAGAGGGCTGGCGCTCCTGCGCACGTGCAGAGTGACTGCCCTTGCAGCCAGTCTCCAGCCTGGAGCCCCCAGCATGAACCACAGCAGGCAACGTGCCCTGAGTGGGCGCCCTTCTCTCTCTCTCTGCTGCCGCCCCCCTTGGTGTGGGCTGCCTGTATGTCCCTGCCTCCTGGGAAACACATCATTCCCCTGTCAAAGCAACAACCCACACACACACAGGTGGCACACAGGACTATCCTCTGCCAAAGCTGGGGGAGGGGAGGCTGATATGCCTGGCCTTGAATCGCCCAGCTGGTTCAGTGCAGCATGAGAATGCAGTTACGCCCAGGTCAGAAAAAGACACCGGATCCTTGGGAGAGGAGGAGGAGGAGGAGGGGAGAGAGGAGGAAGAAGAGGGGAGGGGGAGGGCCAGTTTGTGATACTGTTGGATGCCCAGGACGGGGGGGGGAGAGAGAGACAGACAGACAGACACACACACACACACACACACTGAAGGAGTGGGAAGCAAAAGATGTCCAGGCCCAGAAGCAGCAAAGGCCATCCTCATAAAGGGGGGGCACATCTTCTCCCCCCCCCCTCTCCAGTTCTGGGTGGCTGCTCCTCTTCTGGCATTCCCAAAGCAGCCGAGGCCCTGGGCTCCATCTGGGCCTCAGTTTCACCGAACGGTCCCTGGCAGAGAGTAGATCTTCTCTCCGGATTTTAATAATTGGTACAGTATGCAATTTGCCCTGTTGCAATGCTCCGTTTTGGTTTTGACTTTGTTGTAGTCAAATTGCAACCCCAATTGGAACCAAACCATCTGCTGCTAAGTGAGACGGTTATTAAATGAGTCATGCCCAATTGGACAACTTTTTTGCCATGGTTGTTAGGTGAATCATTGCCGTTGTTAAGTGACTCACACGGTTATTAAGCAAATCCACCTTCCCCCCCCCCATTGACTTTGCTTGCCGAAAGCCGGCTGGGAAAGGCCGCAGTTCCTGGTCACGTGACCCTGGGATGCTGCAACAGTTGTGAAGACGTGTTGGTTGCCAAGCGTCCCAATTCTGATCACGCAACCGCAGGGACCGTGTCACAGTCGTTAAGTGAGAGGATTGGTCGTAAGTCCCTTTTTTCAGCACTGTCGTAACTTTGGTCCTTAAACAAGGGGGTGTCAGTCAAGGACGACTTGCGCTCTTCTGCTTAAAGCCTGCCTGAACGGTCAGAGGTCCAGACTTGAGGAGGGCGGGATCGGTCAGTTGGGGGAGCAACCCGTTTCCGTTCTCCAGAAAAGGACGGCTTACAAAATAAAAAGCTCATTATACGGATTATTCTTTACAGTGAGCTTGTGTTATAGAACCCTTCAGTCTTCCTAAGCTGCTCCTTTGCTTTTCTCAAATGTTGATTTATTCCCTTCCACCCAAAGGTGTCTTTTTGTTTCAAAATCCTTATTGATATATATATATATATCAAATTTCTAGGCCACCCACCTCCGACTGGCTCTGAGCAATGTCATAAATTAGTAAACAGAAAGAGAAAACATGATGTAAACACCAAGGAGATCAACCAACCTTCTCTCCGCATAATCTCCAGCCTGAGGGGGCCGCTCTAAGCCCCTAACCCACGTTGGGTGAGCCTGGGGAAAGGGGGGGGATGGACGGGAGGGCCATTCCCCCTTTATTAAATGGACGATCCTTTCTTTCAGAAAGCAGCCCTTTAGAGTTACCTGTTTATTTTACCTAACTGGGTTTGCTCTTGAATCGCCTTTTGTGAAACAACAAACAACTTTTAATGCTTATGGACTTTTTCCAGATTTGCCCCCTCGTTAGGTCTGTCCTTTATTTATTTTTTTCCAAGACAATGTGGTCATTGAAGGCAGGGTGGCCCCTGACCACTGGCCAAGAAGGGCCGCTTCCGGGTCCCAGCTGAACCTTGCAAGCCGAGTCCATCTGACCCCAAAGACAGGCAGATGCGACTGGAGACGGACGGGCCCTCCAGCGGCCATTTTACTCTTTGCTTCCAAAAATCAGGGAGCCTGCAGCTCCTTTCCCAGCTCCCGACGTGGACTGAAGGCAGGACCTGCCACTCAGCGCATCGGTGGCAGAAGGTGGCTGGGCCAATGCAGGGCTTCAACTGGGAGGAGGCAGGGAGGGACGGGGAGAAAAAAGGAGGCCGGGTGTCCCATGCCAGACAGATGGCAAGAATGCATTGTGCTCGACTGACAACCGTTCAACGACCACCTGAGGAAAAAGAGCGAGGAAAAAAGTGACTGACAACTGGTTTCTTCCCGCCCAACTCGATCCGGCAGATCGGGCCTGCTGCAGCGCCCATCAGCCAGAGAGAGCCGGCAGGCAGGAACCAGGGGACTAAGCTGCCCAGAGTCGCGGCAAATAAATTTAATAAATAAATAAACTAGAAGATGGGCTTTTTCTGCGGCAGCCCCTGCTCTGTGGAATATTCTCCCCTTGGACATTAGAACGGCCCCAGCACTGTTGGCTTTTCACAAAGCTTTAAAAAGCTAGCTCTGCGCCGGGCCTGGGCCTGGGCCCCGGGCATGTGTGAAGGGCCCCGTTTCTTTTTCTTTGCTGGCTGAGGAATTCTGGGAGTTGAAGTCCACAAGTCATAAAAGGGCCAAGTTTGAAGACCCCTGCTGTAAGGTGATTAAGCATCACAGCTGCTCTTTTTACTCATTTATTGTTTGGATGCATTTGTTGTTTTAATGATTTTTTTAATTGTTTTATTATTTTAGAATTGTAAGCCACCCAGAATCACTCGGTTGAATTGGACAGCTATAGAAACTGAATGAATAAATAAAAAGTTAACACCTGTCTCTTTCTGCTTCGAGAGTTTAACGGAAGGTGGCCTGTGCAGGCCAGTCTAAAAGCTTCACCATGTGATGGTTTAATTTATAGTTCTCCCCCCCCCCAGTCAGGTTCTCTTAACTTTCAGGTGGCTGAACAAGCTTTGAGGCTATTTTTCACCCAACTTCCATCCAGATGGAACAAGGTGAAAGAGACTGGCTCCAGCAAAGGAGAGATTTATTTATTCCAATGGTAAATTAAGGGAAGCCGGATTGGAAAAAGTTGAGTGTGCTTTAAAAATTGGAGGAAGAAACATCAATAATCTGTGCTAAGCTAATCATATTACTCTGATGGGTAAAAATGCAAAGGATTGTAGTGGGAAAAAATGGGATTAAAAGTAAATTTAAAGAAGACCAAACGGATGACAGCAGCTACAGCAACTAGCCTTAGAACCGATAATTAACAAATTGAGGGGGGGGGGCAGCTTCTGCCTTCTAGACTCAACCACCCACAGGAAAGGAACAAGCAGTCAAGAGACAGACAAGCCATGTTCTAGCTAAGCCATGAAGAGTGTGCCACTTCTGCTGCCTCCCTGGGGGGGCCCTTTGGGGAGAGGGTGAAGTGGGGCTGAAGCTGCTCTAAGGAGTCCGTGTTGTCCCTCAATTCCTCCCTCCAACTCCAAAGACGCAGGAAGGGAAGCTGTTCAGCCCCACTCAGCGAACGCTGCCACCAAGGGGGCAGTCAGAGACGCCACGGAGGCGCTAAGATGGAAGCCATCCTTCCGATGTGCCAGGGCTTGGCCAGTGTTGTGTGAACCCAGCCGATGCACTCTTTGCACCTGTAAGGTGAGAGAGAGCAGCTGCCCTGGTGCCTTCAATAACCTGGGAAGATGCGCCCCAGGACCAGGCTGGGTGGCGGAATCCACAGATTCTTCTTGGTCTGGACAATCCCACACAGGGGATCCACCCAGCAGCCGACCACACTGGGGGCTGGGACCAGGCCCTGGGCTGGAGCCTGGAACCATCAGGCAATTTCACCAAGAAATTGATAAAGGGGGCGAAGCTGGTGCCCCAAGCCCTCCTGCCAAGGGGTTGTGGTGACCGGGTGCCCCCAAAGCCACTTAGAAGGGGAGGCACTGGAGGGGACCCGGCAGGTTACACCCCCTCGAAGATGCCTAAGAGAAGGCGGGGGGGGGGAGGTGGCAGGCGCAGAGCTCCTGCTTAGGTTGGGGTGCGAAGCCTCGAGGATCAGCCGGAATTCATTGGCAGGTAACGTGCAACCCGCTCCGCAGCTCCCGCCTTGGCCAGGTAAACAGCACCTGTGTCAACAACGGCCGGGCGCTTCCGCTGTCCCGAGCAAACAGGACGTGCCTGGCAGGCCGGCCGCTGCTGGGAAACTGTCCTGCCTCACGGCAGGCCCGGGCTGCTCTTCGCCGCCCGCCCCACTCAAAAAGAGGGAGGAAGCGGCGACTCTGCGCAAGGATTGGAAGGGTCGGCTAGGCCCGGACCCCGGGATCCCGCCGAGCTGCCTCCAGGTTTCCCCGCAGCTCCCCAGCCCTCTGCACCCGGCCGCCCGTCACCGAAGCCCTCTTCCCCACGCCCGGCCCGCCCCGACGAGCCGGGACCTGGGAAGCGGGCTCCGTCCGCCCTCCCCGCCTCCGGCCCTCCGCTCAGCCGCCCGTCCCCCGCAGCGTAGGGCCAGCGAGCGCCGGCGCCGTCGGGGCCCCCTCTCGGGCGGGGCGGAGCCCCCTGGCCGCCGTCAGGGGGCGCTCGGCCGGGGCTGGCGGAGGGCGCTGCTCAGAATCCGCTGCGGCGCCGAGGCTCCCGCAGCAGCCGCAGGAAGCGGAGCGGAGCGGGCGGCGGCTCTCGCTCGGGGCGGCGCGGAGGTGACCCCGCCGGGATGGGCGCGCGGCGCGGAGGGGACTGAGCGGCGGGCACGGACGGCCCGACGGAGCTCGCCGCGATGGAGGAGCCGCGGCTGCTCAACGCGTCGCTGCTCTGCCGGCCCGCGAACGGCTCGTCCCACAACGGCACCGGCGGCGGCTGCGGGACTCCCCGCAGGTCCCGAGGTGAGGCTCCCCGCAGCCCCGCCCCGCCCCGCGCCCTCGCGGCCGCCTCGGCACGAAGCCCTGGCGCGGTCCCCGCCGGCGAGTCCGGCTCCTGCCGGCAGCCCCGCCGCTCGTCTGGGTTCTGACGTGCCCTGAACCCCAACAAACATGCCCGCCCCAGATGAAGCCAGGCCGGCTTCCCTCTTAGCCCCGGAGCGTCCCTCCAGTCTGGAACTTTCCCGGGGTTGCCCTGGAGCCGAACGGGCTGGGGCGGGCGTCCTGAGTCTGGTCTGTGCCGGCCTTCCCTCCCCACCCCCCGCTCTGCTTCCGTGGGTCCCAGCTGCCTCCCAGCATCCCGAAGCAGGCCCGGGGGCAACTGGTGGGCACGAGGGCAAGGCCGGGCACAAGACCCAGCTTCCCGTGGAGCAGGGGGGGCACGGGCCAGATATCCCTGCAGGCGAGGTCCTGGCCCCGGCTCTACCGGGGAGGGGGGCGAGGGGGGCTTCCTGCTGGGTCTGCCTCTCCCCCCGAGTGGGTGGTGGGGCCCCCAGCCCGGCCCTCTGACCCAGATGGGGGGTGTCCTCTGCTCTGCCCCCCAGAGTTGGACCTGGCGGTGCGGGTGCTGCTCTACTCGGTGATCTTCCTGCTGGGCCTGTGTGGGAACATGCTGGTCATTGCGGTGCTGGCGGTCAGCAAGCGGCTGCGGACCATCACCAACTCCTTCCTGCTCTCGCTGGCGTTGAGTGACCTGATGGTGGCAGTCTTCTGCCTGCCCTTCACCTTCATCCCCAACCTCATGCACACCTTCATCTTCGGGAGGGTCGTCTGCAAGGCCGTGGCCTACCTGATGGGTGAGGGGGCTCGGCCTGGCCTGGGGCAGGGGGTGTTCTCTGAGTCCAGCGGGCCCCTTGCCCCCCTGCCTCGCAGCTGCCCCGAGGCTGCAGGGCCTGCGCCCACCTTCCCCCTCTCCCTGGGAAAGGACGGGTGACCCACCCGGTGCCCTCTGACCTGCCTCACCCACCTCCCGTCCCTCCCCCAGGGTTGTCGGTGAGCGTCTCTACCTTCAGTCTGGTGGCCATCGCCATCGAGCGCTACAGCGCCATCTGCAGGCCCTTGCAGTCCCGGGTGTGGCAGACCCACTCCCACGCCTACCGGGTCATCGCCGCCACCTGGGTGCTCTCGGCGCTGCTGATGCTGCCCTACCCGGTTTACAGCACCACTCAAGCTGTGCGCGGCCAGCCCCACCTCACCCAGTGCAGCCACAACTGGCCTGGGCACCACGTCAACCAGGCCTGGTAAGTTGCGTGGGGGTGGGGGTCCCCCAAGTGCTCCTCAATGTGCCCATCTGCCTCCCCTTAGCCCATGTTGCCCGGCCAGGAGGGCTGATCTGCTGCCCATGGAGCCCCAGCTGGCATTAGGAGGCACCTGCTGGGGGCCTCGTCAGACTGGGCCCCCTTGGCTTTGGGGCCACGAGCCGAGCAGGCAGACTCAGCCCTAGAGGAGAACTGCCAGGGGAGGCCCAGCCTTTGCCAGGCTCTCTTCTCTGGCCGAGCCCCATTTAGGGCCAGCCAGGACCACGGCAGCCACGGCGGCAGCCTGCGAGGGATGGGGCGAAGCCGTCTTCGGCCGCGGTCTTGGCCCGTCTCGTTCGCTTTGCACGCGGCGACGGTTAAGTTGGAAGCTGCCAAAAGCTGCATTTCTTTCTCCTGATATAAGAATGATGAAGCGAGCCTGTGCTTCAGGCTGGATCGCCTCTGCCACCGATTGGCCGGGCACGAGGTGGCCAAGGCCAAGCGCCTGCATCGGCCCTGCCGTTGCTGGCATCTGTTGGCGGATGGGGCAGCTTCTGCCTTGAAACTGGAGGCCGTTGGCCCAGTAGGGAATTTGATATCTCTTGTGTGTTGGCCTCAGGACCAACCACGGCTCTGCCCGGGATCCTGAGGAGTGCACAGCCCAGGAGCCAGAGGGAGGGATCGCGGGCAGGGGGCAGGATCTGGGCACTTTTCCTGAGGGTCTCAAGGACTTCCTCCTCCTATTCCTTGGGAAATGGGGCTGGGGGCAAGGAAAAGCAACAGCTACGGGCACACGGTAAGGAGGACTTCATGTGCAAAGTCCGGTTCTTTCAAGCTCTGTGCACGGGGCTGCCGTGAGGGCGGGGGAGGAGAGACATGGCAGGTGGCAGGGAAGGGTTTGGCCTGGGGAGAAGGACCGTTCTCACGACCGACTGATCAGGATTGGACTCTGGCTGTCCTCTGATCACTCTGGGGATGGGGGCAGGGGGGGCTTCTTTGTCTCCTGGCTTTAGCTTGTGATTTCGATGTGCTCCCTGCCATTCTGTCCACCCCGGGGGGGAGGGGGGTTTACAGACAGAGGAGCACAAATCAGACAGATGACGACAGCCTGGTAAACAGGATTTAAACATTCATAAGGATGCGTCTCCCTTTCCAACGAGTCTGGCAGGATGATGTCATTGGCGAAGGTCTCACTGGGCTCCGTCTCCATCTCTTCCGGCCTTGAACAGTTCATTTCACACCTGAGGAACGGCTCCCTCAACAGAGAGCCAGCCATCCGTGGCGGTCTGGAGAGGCGACCCCGTGGGCAGGGGGCACTGCCGGGCCTTGCCTGGCAGTGCCAGCAAGAGATGAAGCAATGGAGACGCGAGGACCTTAAGTGCATGAAGCAAGTGGGGAGTGGCCTCAAGTTCCTCACCCACCCATCTGGGGTTTTTTTTTGGGGGGGGGCAGCCTAGAGAAGACCCTGCACAAATCTTAGACCAGGCCCAGCAGTTCCTTTGGCAGCACATGCTAAGCCTGAAGGGTTTTAATTCAGGTTGAGTGTTTATCTAACATCCAACCATTGATATATGGTTGGTGTGCTACACAAAAGGCTTTGTCGTTGTTCAGTTCGTGCAGATTTAGTGGCTGGTGTGGCTCTCCCCTTCCTTCCCTGCTAGGTATGTGCTGCTGCTCATCACACTCTTCCTCGTCCCGGGGCTGGTCATGATCGTGGCTTATGGGCTGATTTCCTCCGAGCTCTACAGGGGGATCCAGTTTGAGATGGATCTCTCCCGTGAGGCCAAAGGTGGGTGCCAGGTGAAGGGGGCTGGATCACCTTTGGGGTGATCTCTGGGCATCATGAGAAAGCAAGGGCCTGGAGGGCGAGGGGCTGGAGGGTCAGTGTCAAGTTGGAGAAGGTGGCCTTCGTCATAAAACAGACTTATGACTGTAACGGAACCCGCCCATCACATCATGTGACTGACCCCGTTTTATGACCTCTTTTTGGTTGTAAGTTGAAAACCAGAAATAAACGTCAGATTAAGTAAATGCCAGTCGGGCAAAGGAAGGTCGGGCAAAGGAAGCTAGAAATCTAGAAATAAGGAGAAAGTTCCTGACACTGAGAACAATCCATCAGTGGAACGGAAGTTGCCTCCAGAAGTTGTGGGTGCTCCAACACTGGAGATTTCTAAGAAGAGACTGGACAGACACCTGTCTGGAATGGTCCCTTCCAATTCTGTTATTCTGTTTCTGTTCTGTTTGGCAAACTGAGGTCATTTTATTGGGCAAAGCAGCAGGAATTACGCAACTGGGCTGGGGATAGATAGATACCAGTTTAGTTGATTGTGGGGATGTAGTAGCTGTAACATACCTTTATTTCAATACAGCTTTCAGCCTAGCTTCTCAATTTTGTAGGCAAGCAAAAATAAAGATAGGCTCCAAGGAAAGACTGTGAGACGGACCCATAGCTTAGCGGAACAATCGCACACAGCCGACACTGTTTTCAGCCGGAGCATCCCAGGTCCCATCCTGCTGCACCCTCTTATAAACAACTTAGATAACCCCATAAAATGATGCCCATCAAATCTGAGGCTCAGGGGGACCAAATCCTTATAAAAGAAGGAATCCATATTTAAGCCATTCTTGGCAGGTATGAACGCTGGACCAAAACCAAAGAGATAAAATCAGGACACAAAAAGCGAATGCTCGCATTTAAACCAAAAAAAGAAAAAGGGGGGAAAAAAGGAAAATGCCAGCCTTGGCAGCAGTCAGAGAAAAATGACTCTTAAGTGGGTCACAAATGGCAGGTCCGTGGGTGGCAGAGGGCAGCAGTTCAAAAGAGCCGCTGGAGGGTCCGGCTGCAGCAACAGAAATACGGGATGGGAGAGAATGAGAAGCCGCTTGCTCTGGCCAGAGGGGGGAGAATGTGCTCAGGGACCTTCCAGGGACGGCAGGAGAGTGAACAGGCTGGTGGATGCGCAGACCCGGTTTCTGCCAAGGGCCGTCACTGTCCATAACACAGTGGATCCAGGCCCTCGCTCCTCTGCCTCTCCTGGTCTTGCAGAGGAGATGGAGGGGGCCTGCTCAGGTATCTGCTCCCTCACCCAGCAATCACCGCTTGGCCCCCTTTTCTGGAGCATCCCCGAACACAATCACTGGCACTCTCAGCAGGGAAACACCGCGGGCACTGAAGCATCAGCAGGATCACCGTGGGCTGCCTGGGCCAAACCCCCGGAGCCCCCTCTGAGGGGCCGGGCATCCTCCACAAGGCACCTCTCTTCTCTGCCTCCCTCAGCTCAGCCAAACGGGGCCACCACGGAGCTCCTGGCCACTTGTGACGAGGGCGACGGCTGCTACGTCCAGGTGCCCCAGCCCGCCGAGAGCCCGATGGAGCTGCCGGCCATGAGCCTGGAGGACGGCACCAAGCAGGAGCGGGCACGCATCAACAGCTCTGAGACCAAACTGCTGGCCAAGAAGCGGGTCATCCGGATGCTGGTGGTGATTGTGGCGCTCTTCTTTGGGTGCTGGCTGCCCATCTACGTGGCCAACATCTGGCGGGCCTTCGATCCCAAGGCTGCCCATCAGGCCCTCTCAGGGACCCCCATCTCCTTCATCCACCTGCTCTCCTACGCCTCCACCTGCGTCAACCCCTTCATCTACTGCTTCATGAACAAGCGTTTCCGCCAGGCCTTTGCCACCACCTTCGCCTGCTGCGCCACGCCCTGCTGGCCCCGGAGACGTCGTGCCCACGAGGAGGAGGCCACCGCCACCGGGGCTTCCTTCTCCAGGTTCAGCTACACCACGGTCAGCAGCATCGCCCCCTCCGAGCACTGATGCTCCCCGGCCTGGCCCCACGCCCGGCAGCCCTCGGGGTCACGTCTGGGCACCCCACGGCTTCTCCCCTTCCTCACAGTGGGGGCTCCCCTGCCTGCCGCTGCCTGCTCTCTGCAGACCCCGGGCCGAGAAGGAGATTCCGGGGGCCCAAAAGCCTGGGGGGGAGCAGCTCTGTTGAATGGGGGGAGGGGACGGGCGAAGCTGCTTCCGCAAGGGCCTAAAAGAGGTCATCTCTTGCCCCCTCCCGTAGGAATGTCCCTCCTCTTCCCTGTGACCCCCCCCCCCCGCTCTGAAGCCCTTGATTGCTGTGCCGATTCCCCACTGATGGGAGGAGGTGTAAAAATTGGGGAGGGGATTTGCAGGGCACCCTAAGGGGGTCTGGCTTGTGGAGTCCAGCAAGGCCTCGGTCCTGCCGAGGCAAGAGATGAATCTGAGTCAGCCATGAGTTTCACATGTTAACAGCCCCATAACCACTGGCCTGCCTCACAGGACTGTTGTTGCCAGTCCAGAAAAGCAGCAGCGATGCTAAGTCTTTGCAGGATCTCCACTACCCTGCCCCCCCCCCCCCCCGAGGAGTCTGGCTGAGGGTTTTGTGGGCCCCTTTTTTCACCAGCGGAAGATCCACTCATGTCAGTTTGGGCCGGGGGAGGCACTGGGGGCTGTTTCTGTAGCTTTCTGTGCAATAAAGTTCTTGAAATGGCACTGCTGCCAACGCAGATGGAACGGGCTGATCTGGGTCTCTGGCACAGACTGAGCCTGGGGGGGGCTGCCTTCTGTCCTCCCCTCCCTCTGCTTCCTCCCCCCCCCTTCTGCACCGTTGCTTGCAAACACCCACTGCTGGTGTCTGAGTCGGCCCTATTGCAGAGGGACGAGAGAAAAAGCAGGGACCCATGTGCTGCACGCCCCACAGCCTCCCTCCCTCCAAGCCTAGAAGATGGATCCGCTTCTCCTGGGCAGTGCCAAGGCCTTGTGGACGGGCAGCCCTCGACCATCAGGCTACTCGCCTGAGACCCAAGGCCAGGAAGGGCAGATCGAGGTGGCTGCCACCACCTGCTCTCCTTCCCCCCCCCTCAGAAGAAGCCCGAGAGACGCCGGGGCAGAAGGTGGCCGGCCCAGCCAGAGCAGTGCTGGAGCCAAGTGCTTCCCCCCCCCCCCAGCCTTCCTTCCTCCCCCTCCTGGTCGCCTCATTGCATCGGCCTTGCTGGGCCGGTAGCAAAGCCCCTGGGCCTCTGGCACGTGGCCGGTCCTCCCTGGACAAGCGGGGCTCCTGGGAAGGGCCCCGAGGGAGGCCTGGGACGCCCAGCTTCTGGGGCCCTGGTGGAGGGAGGGGCCCCTTTGCACTCCCTTCGCCACTGGTGGGTGAGGCCCTGATGCCAGCTGGCAGCCAGGGAGGCACGGCTGACCTTCCCCTCCACGACAGCTCAGTGACCAGCCCGGGGTTGGGGAGGGGGCATTGGTGACTCCAGGTGTGGGAACCGGAGGCCCCACGGAACCAGAATCTCAGGTGCTGCTTTGGGTTGCCTTTGCCTCCGCTGAGGGTTTAGTGCATAATGTGGTTTGGTTTAAGACCAGGTGGGATCCCCGTGGGACCTTCCTTTGCTCCGTCATGGGCTGTTTCTCCGTTCAGCCTCGCCCAGCTGTCTGGCAGAGGAGGCTCCCCACGGACGGGGAGTGGGGTGGGGGGATTTGGCCTCCTGGGCCGGACTGGGTTCGTCTGCCTCTCTTTTAAGACCAGCCAAGGGGGCCACATATGCAGAATGCAAGCATTTATTTATGTATTAAACAAATTCGCATAGCCACCTAATTCACACCTAGGTGACTCCAAGCAACTTAAACATTTTAAAAAAACAAAAAATCCACCATATAATAAAAACCCATAAAAAAAACCCCACCCCATGGCAGCAACAACACATTAGCCGTTTGATGGGCTCCGTCTCCACTTGTGGTCCCAGATCTGCTGACAAAGCCATGTTTTGGGGGCCTTTTGGAAGAGCAGCAGGTGGGGCCCAACCGTACCTCCCATAAAGAGGGAGCCACCACCGAGAAGGTCCTTTTTTGTTGTCCCACCGGATGACAATCCCCAGTCGGTGCCCGTTACGTGCCCTGCCTTCCCACCCTGGGAAATGTCAACCAGAGCGTTACTTCTCTTCCATGAGTCCCATCATCCTGGGCCAGGCTTTTCCAGCCGGGTTCCCACGCTCATTTCTGGGCCCAGGGCTCAGACCGGATGTGGCCGTTGGACTGTGGACCGGGAAAGGGACCCTGGCCCGCTGCTCCTCCCGGCCGGAAGAAACTCTCTATCCATGCTGCTCCCAAAAGAGGCGGGCAGAAAGGCAGATCCTGGCCAGATCCAGGCTTGTTGTTCTGGGTTCCACGGGCCCCTCAGAGGCCGCTGCCCTTCCCTTCCCAGCTTCCCTTGGGAACAGCAGCCAGGCTCTTTTTCCTGGGACCCTTTTCAAAAGCTTCTGCTGGTTTGTGTCTTCCTTTTTCTAATGCTGATCTGCTGCTGCTGCTCCTTGCTCTTCACAGTCAGCTGCTCCCGGTCAGTTGTCGATGGTGATGATGATGATGATGATGATGGTGATGATATGTTCACTCAGTCATGGCCGACTCTTGGCGATCTTCTGATCTTGCCCTGCTGCTTCTTTGGGTTTTTTTCTGTTCTGGCTGGTGTCCAGTCGCTGTTGTCCTGGTTCCCTCTTGTCCACTCACTCTTCCCAACACACTGTTCCTTTCCCCCGTGAATCCCCCACCCCCCGCGTGACGTGGCCGAAGTGAGTGAGGGGTACTTTCGCCCTCCAGTGGCCGGGCTGGGGGTTGTGCGCTCCGAGGACTTGCTCAGCTTGGCCGAGGGAGGCAGGCAGGGTCCCTTCAGGCGCAGGTTTGGTGGGCAGCTGCGTTCCGTTCCCAGCCAGTCGACCTTGAAGCCCTTGAAGAGTCTCGGGGAGATACAGTGAAATCTTCGTTTGCCTGGAATCCTCTCCCATCCAGACCCCCCCCCCCTCGGGTTCATGGCAGCCTGGCACTGAGTGGTAGCAAAAGGCAAGCGTGGGGTGGCAGCTGGCATTGCCTGCGCATTGCCTGTGGCGTGTGTAGCTGCGGCTGCCTGCTGCCTGTTACCTGGCCCAGAGGTGGCAGCTTCAGGGGGCACACAAGGAAGCTGGTTCACCAGGGAGAAGGCAGAGAAGGAGGGATCGGCAGGCAAGGCGCCAGGTTTATTTCCTGTTCTGAAGATGACAGGAATTGTGCCCAGATGGCACAAATGCAGTCTGACAAGCCCACCCCACTCCTGGCGAAGCGAAGGTGAAGGGCCAGAGGCAAAGCCTTGTATGCAGGGAGGGAGGGAGGGCACAGAGGCTGGGGGTGATGGGACTGGAGGCTCTCTCCTGGCAGCTATCACTCGGGCAGTCTATCAGGTGCAGTGCGGGCTTCCTGGGCATCCGGCTGTCATTTGACGGAAGGGAGAGATCCTTTCCTGCTGGTCCTCCCGGGAACAGGCTTTGCTTGGGGGTATGAAGGGCTGGGCAGGAGGAACGAAGGGAGATATGGGGCAATTGCAAAGGACACAACCCAGGAAGAGGGAGGGGGAGAAGGTGAAGATCAGGGGAGGGCAGCACCTGGCAAGGAAGGGTCGCGCCTGGTGGGAGCCGGCAAGGCTGAATCCTGTAACGATGGGAGCCGAGAGCCCGGAGAAGAGCAGGTGTGGTCTTCTTCCTGACAGTTCCTTGATTTGAGTTTTGTTTTCTGCTTGATTGTTTGTCTGGAGTTAATCCCTGCTTATCTGGCTGTTGGTTGGAGATGTTTTCTGGTCTTTTTGTTTCCTTCATAGCTTTTTTACCGACTCTTTGGAATGGGTGTAAATACGGATGGTGTGTCTATTAATGGCTGATGTGTCTGAGTTCCGAGCTTCCAGAAATTCCCAAGCGTTTTTGCCCATGTGTTGTAAGATTAAGGAGTCATCCTTAATCTCATTCATCATCTTTAATCTCTTTCATCATCCTTAATCTCACAACAGGCAGACAGAACCAACCAGAGTTTCAGCTGGGAAACGGTGAGCATCCCAGATCATGCTAAACCCAGACATGCTAACAAGACATTCTTGTTTCCTGCCAGAAGGCCAGGACACATCCTCTCCACACTCACTGGCCCTGATGAGGTTCCCTAGCTGGGTCATGAAACGTCTGCAAGAAAACCATCGAGTTGAGACCAACGACCCACCCTCCTCCTCCTCTTCTTCTTCCTCCCCACTCCCCCAAGAGGGTGAACTGTTATGCACTGGGGGGGAAGGCAGGGCCCCACTGCTGTCATGCTGTCACTGCTGCTCTTAGCCGAGGAGGGTCCGGCTCTTGTTAAAAAAAAAAAAAAAGGCACATACCTGTCAGGATTCAGGGCAGAGCATGAGATGGAAGCGGCATCAGTCATCCAGGGGGTGATCTGGGGCAGGCATGGGGGGGTGAGGGCAGCCCTTTCCTCCCTGGTGGAACTCCCAGCCACCCTCAGTCCTGCTGGGCCTTCCTGGCTGCCTGCAGCAGTTTGGAGCCAGGAGCTCCCAGCTGGGCGGAGAAGAGTTCGGGCCTTTGGCAGTGCCTGGGGTGGGGTGGGGTGGGGCGGGGGGCTGGCCTCCCCTCATCTCTTTTCAGCAGTTCATGAAGCTGCTAGGAGAGGCCATTTTTTGGCTTCCGTTGAGGCCCGTCGATAGTTTGAGGGTCGCTAGTCGCTCCTTTCGTCCCAGGCCTGGCAGGAGACGTGGGGGAAGCTTGGACTCAGCGTCCCTGATCCTGAAGCTCCATCCCTGGCTCTGGATGGGGCTGAGCCCCCTGAGAAGAAGCCTGATGAGGGGTGAGCTTGATGAGCCCACCAGAGCAACCTCGGGGAATCCCCCTGAGCCCACGGCTAAAGCACAGGGGGGAAGCCCTGGTTAGGGGGCGCTTGGCCACCTTCGTGGGTACGTCAGTGATCCTCACTCCTGGCATGAGAGAGATGCTGGCCACTCCCACCTTTGTCACCTCACTGCTGGACCGCTGCAATTCACTCCACGCGGGGCTGACCCTGGGCATCTCCCCAAGGAAGCAGCTACGATAGGTGCAAAAGGCAGGTGCTCCCCCTGCTGGCTGGCAGAGGGCAGCACGGACTTGACGCCATCCTGTCCAGAGCCAGAGATGACCTGTCCGGCCTTCCCTGGAACGCCTTTGGAGCCCCGCGTGGCCTCTTGGACGCCAGGACCGGTTCCTGTGCAGGTGAGCCCTGAAGCATTTCCCCAAATATCTGGACGGCCCCGACTTGCTGGCCTTTCGTAAGGCGACAACGACCCGGTGGACCATCAGCCCTTTGGGCTGCAGGGTTCGGTGGGCCCGGCTGGTGGGTTGGCCTGCTGTTGTTGCAGATAGGCCATTTGGGCCTCTGGCACACGATGGGTTGTAGTTGCGATTCCTTTTTCATTGATTGACCAGTTGGGTTTTGGCTTCGGTTTCTTGTTAGCCAATTAGAGCTGCCCTGTTCATTAAAAAGGTCTAGGTGGAGAAGTGAAAGGAGAAACTGAAGCCACATTCACCCAGGACAGGGCTGGGCGCAGAGAGAGGCTCTGGGAGTTACGCAGAGGAGGGGGGCCCTCTTGGGCTTCAGGGAAAGACCGACCCGGACGACAGTGGCCGCTCCGGGGGACGCCGGCTGCCGCTCCGCCAATCGTCTCCAGAGGACCCTCCTCAGAGAGGTCCAGAACCGTCGGGTCCCGTTCCTGGCCTGTCACGCAATCGGGCATCTCCTGCAGAACGGAGGCCTCGGAAAGGTCCAAGCAGGTGCCGGGGAGGATACACTTGTCTAGTGCCACCCTCCCCAGACCTTCCCCCCGCCTCTTTCGTTGGGGGTAGCTTCCAAGTCAACAATGGGTCCAGCTGGACTACTCCATCTCTGCTGTTTTCCCCTGATTTCACTACTATGGTCTTCTGTGGTATCGGCTGTTTTCACTTGCCCCCCCCCCCGGGGGGGTCTGGCCCACGCGGTCGCTCCTGCCTCCCCAGAGCTGGGTCCTCGCAATGCACTTAACCGGATGAGGCAAAGGCCTCGTGGCCACACGGGCAGCTTCTGAATCCAACCAGTTAGACGAGACAAGGTATTATGCAACCGCTGAAATGAGCTGTGTCAGTAATCAGCTTAAGTAGGTTGTGCGAAGGCAGCCAATTGGTGGCTTAAGGGCCTTTTGTCAACAATGCAGTCATAAAGTGGCTGTTTTAGTAGAGTAGATAGATATCCAAAGCTCACTTCTAGCTGAGAAAACCACTTGCGATATATCGGAAAGGTGACATTTTGTCAGCAAAGTTAGGAGAGTTTTCTGTGTCTCCTGCAAAATTTGAATCCCTTTCCTTATGTGCCTGCTTGTTTTTGTAGTCCTGAATTTATTCTTGCTTTCCTTCTTTCTTGACTTTGTCATTCTGCTTCAACTGAGGGCTCTACGACCGTCACTGGAGGAGGAAACGGGTCAGGGGGAGGAGGGGCCTTCCTGCCTCTGCCCCACTTACCAAAGGAGGTCAGAGGAGGGAGGGGCTTCTCCCTGGGTCCCCCCCCCCCGATTTAGGCTGCCAGAGGACTGGGCTGCTGTGGGGTGGGAGTCCGGGCTGTGCATGAGCCCCCATCCTGTTCAGCCTTAATAAAGTGGGCTTGCTTAGGCGCCGCAGCTTCCTGTGTCTTTTCACCTCAGCCAGCCCTGTTCAGGTCCTGTGGAACAGCCGTGGTGTGAACGTTGCATCTGCAACACCCATTTCAGTCCTTGGAGAAGGAAGGTAGAAATGTAGACGACGAAATATTGGTCCGAAATGAAATGAAGAGAAAGGAAAAGATGCGGTTTCCAAGGGGGAGGCTCTGGAAGCAAACACTTCACAAGTCAATTCATTCTTCTCAGTGAATCTTTTGGGCTCTGCGGTTCAAAAATCTGGAAAACGCTTAACATGATTCCTCTGGTGTGTCATCCCAGCCCCCTGAACAGAAGACAGAACGTTCTCTACATATTCATTCATTTTTAAAAAAAAACACAGCCCAGTCATGCACGTGAGCCCCAAGGGCTGCTGCGT